>OX637868.1:7954092-8276763 GCA_951802705.1 Netelia virgata
GCCACGGGAAAAATTATCGAATTGCCGTTCGTCGTCAGATTTATAAACCCGTTTTAATATTTATATGTCGAAATCGATGCACGATCGGTTAATAATTTTGGACTAAAGGTTGTCTCCTCGAACCAATTGAAAAGTATTCGAACGCCGATGATAAACTTTTTGTAATGTACATATATAGATATATATTTTAAGAGGCGAGGGTGCTGCTGTATCTCTCTACGGTTAGTAGCACCGCGCTACGTCGAATTCAGAAGCGTGCCAGCCGGCGGCAGGTGCGACCCCTTTTTTCAGCCTACCGCGTAACGTTGGAGGACTTTCTACTCTTTTGTATTTTATAAGCTGAGCGTAAATGTAAAATACTCGTTTATGGCTTTGACGATGGTGAAGGCGTAATGGGGAGAGATAGAAGGAGAAGGGAGGGGACAGGGACGCGGTATCGTTTCAACGACCACAAAAGTCGATTGTTTTTTTTTTTTATTTGGAATCGAAATAACTGTGACAACGGACACTTTTTATTGTCATGTTTTTCCCCCGCGTTGTTCGTGAGTCGGTTCTATCTTGTTTTTTTTTATCGTCCCCATAGAGAATTTACCGTGGAGTTGCGAGACGAGAAATATGAGAAAGGGAGGAATTTGGATCGTTTCGAGTTGATAAAATGTAGCGATATCGGTTTCAGTACCTTGTAAAGTGGTTATGGGGTTCGTTGCGAAATCCTGAGTTTGCTGATTTACACGGGATGAAATGAAAATTGTACTCGCTATGGGCAGGAAGTTGAACTAACTCTTGGTACTTGAATATAATTTATATATATATGTGTATATATTTATGTGGGGACCCCAACATTTAAAGGTGGTCGTTGAGACCGACCATTAGCGACATGACGATTTGCCTCTTGCGTTATATCGCCGTGGTTTACTCCCGTCTATGTAATTATAATACTCAACCATGATACGACGAATATATACAGTAATATCGTAAAACGTCGTTTCCAACCCCCATGATCGAGTAAAGTCGAGGTGACGAAAGTGGGGAACTTGGTGCTCGAGAACCTGATACAAGCGCTGGTGCTCGCCCACTCGAGCCGAGAGCGAGCCCATCCACGCAGAGTTAATTTACTCATTAATCCTGAAACCTCCGAGAATTCCTCTGAAAACTCTCCCTCTCTCTCGCGTTCTCTCTCTCTCTCTCTTTCGCTCGCTCGCTCGTGTCGGTAACAAGCACAAAGGTCAAATCCTGCGTAGTTCTTTTCAGATTCGAAATATCCTTCGGTCAAGAAATATCAATAACTTTCTGAAAGAAAATCATCGATTGACTATTGTCGAAATAAGAAACGACAATAATTTATCAAATAATTTGAGGATACGGCAAATGTAATTTTTCAATTATTCATCAATATTTTCAAACAATTAACAATATTTTTCTTGCTTATCATAAGAAATATGATAAAGTATTTAAAAAAAAAAACAAAAATATCATATATGAAACAAGCAAAACAAGCGTCATCCCCTTCTTCGGTTAAAAGGGCGATAAAAATAATTTCGTCGATCGGACAGGTAATTAATGAGAGGGGGAATCGCGGTGTGAGAAATTGCTTGTCTTCAAGAATCCTTTATTTGGCGGCGTTTCAGATCTTTCGACGTTCGCATTTACTATGTCGTGGAAAATCTCCCACCCCTTACCGCTCGTACATTATATCGCACCGCGACAACGAGGACGACCCTTTTCATCTTGGTCCATTATACCGATTTTCGGCTAGCACGGACCGCACGTGTGCTCACCAAGGACGAAATATCCGAAAGTTCAGGGACGAAGAATATATACGTCGGTATACACACACACACACACATATATATATATTGTATTGTTTTGATGTTTTTGTTGCGTACGCAGGCTTGTAGATCGTTCGGGTCGCGTCTCTGTACCCTCGCAGTGGTTTATCGAGAAGCGTCGATCCATTCGAATGCTTCGAGGCAGTCGCATGTAAAATCCCCGGCAGGAAACGCGACTGTGGCTTTGTCGAAACGGATGCGTTCGAACCAAGGGGGATGGTGCGTGCGTTTGATACGACGCGAAGAACGCGCGCGCGATCTCTATCGCTGGCAAAATCGCATACATAATAACGCAACGATATCCGGAATAATCGCGGTACCAAAATATCGTACAAAATATACGACGATAATAGCTTCGATCAAAATGTCAAACGAGCGCGTACGATGTCGATAACGATATTTATCTATTTAATTATTTGTTTATTTTGTTTACGGCAGGCTGTAAACGTCGCGCGATGTCCATTTTGAAATATTGATCGCTTGTGTTGATGTTGATTCGACGCGAAATGAACAAAAATTTCCTGGTTCATTACGTAATGAAGGGAACGGTAGCTCGGGGTGTAACGCGACACGAGGGGTGTCATACGCGTTAATTAATCAAAGCTCGCGTTCTCTCGGCCTGAGAATTATTAAACGTTGACGAAATTATTAACACAGCTAGGAACCTTAACGCGGGAATATTTTTAAAGCTTTCGTTCTCCCAAGGGTAACGAAACAGTCTCCACCACCCTCGTTTCTTCATTTCCCTCGTGATAAAATGGGGGTCGATTTTGTTGCGGATGAAAAAAACACACACACACACGAACTAACTAGTGTCAAGGTCGAATGAGAATGTCAGCAGAGCGGAAGGACACGTGGCATCGATCGCTTGCTATTAATAAATTTAACAAAACACCCCGATTATATCTTTCGGTTTTATGTCAAATGCCAAAATGGTTCGAAGTTTCGTTCGAATCGTTTCTGAATTTCGTAGGATTTTTTTGATTTTTTCGACTCGCTTAAATTGTTTCTCTCGAGCTTGCAACGATATCGTCTCGTTCGTATCTCCGCTCGAGCATTCCGTTATCCGCAAACGTACGTTTTTAATACGACGCTGTTGGAGCAGCCTGGAAATTCGGCGAACCGAAAAACTTCGGAATCCAATTACTTCGAGGTTCGTTGAGGTTCGTAGAACGGCCGTTTGTACGTTTTGTGATAAAACCGGCAGCGAGATGAATCAGCTTGACTCACTATCGTTACTTCAGGTCGCCGAGCGAGACCGACGCGACAACATACAGAGAAAGAGAGAAAGAGAGGGAGAGAGTGAAACTTGACTGTGAATCACATCCATTCATCAATGCTGCGTGGCTGCTGCACCGCACACGCTTTGCTCTGTATTTTTTGATCTATATACGAAACGGAGAAGATCTCGTTTCCGAGAGATGAATCCCCGCGGTCTTTATTAGCCCGGCGCATGAATTGCACGACTGAGGGAGAGAGAGAGAGAGCGAGAAAGGGGGAGAGAGCGACTGAGTTAGTGAGTGAGTGAGTGAGAGACAGAGAGAGAAAGAGAGAGAGAGAGAGAGAGCGAGAGAGGTCGTACAATCGTCGATTCGACGGACGATCATCGTCCATCCGAGACTTACCGGAAATTGAATGTTAACCCTTCTAATTGACACCGAACTCTCGAACCCGTGATATAAACGAGGCATATATATGCGCATAATGCGAACGACATTCGCGGAACGAGAATCGAGGGTGTCCGCTCTGACTAACGCATCTGCCAATCGCGCGAATTAGGTACTGCCGTACGATCGAAATTAAAACCAAAAAACCCTCAAGTTCATATAAGAGAAGAATGAAAAATGGAAAATTTCCTCCGAAATTTCCATCATCGAGAAAGAACTTTTTAATAAAATCTCGTTGACCTCAAAATTAATTCGCACGAAGCATACATTTTCCAATGTCCTATCTCCTTCGTCTCGTAAAGTCCTTCGTTCGTATATCGCGACGCGCCCCCGAGGCGAAAAAAGTGTCGTCGCGTAGCGCTCCCGGCGCCGATTACACAGCCACGCGAAGAACGAGTCTTCCGTAACGCGGCAGATGTCGCATTCGCTAAACAGTCCCGTCGTCGTAAATTAATGAACCAATGTAATTAACGTGATCTCTGAGTCATGTAACGTCGTATCTCGGCACACGGAAGCCGAGAGGCGCCTGCCCGTGGCCATCGAATAGAGAGATAGAGAGAGAGAGAGGGAGAGAGACAAATCTCGCGATTGAAATTTTCGAATCCCCACCACCATCATGCTCCCCGTTTAAGTGGTAACCTTGACTACGCGTATATACGCTCGTCTATATTAATAGAAACAAGCATATATTTCTGACGCTTCAATATTTCCCGTGTCGATGATAAGAGTCCCATAACAACGCGGCGTGTCGAGTCGATTCGTGTCTGTACGTATCTCGTACCAGGAAATCTCTCATTCCCGGTTATTGCGCGTTGCCCGAAGAGGCAACTTCCGATAGCTTCCGGCACATATAAGTATATATATAAAGAGAAAGAGAGAGAGAGAGAGAGAGAGAGAGAGAGAGAGAGAGAGAAATAGAGATAGATAGAGAGAGAGAGAGAGACAGAGTGAAAAAAGTGTACGTATCAGCATCAACCCACATCGTAGCGCAACAGGGGGAACCAACCTACTACAGGTGTAAAATATAGCACACGAAACACACACTAGAGGTCGTACACTCGAGAGAGGCCACTTTCTCGTCACCTCGACGATCCTGTTACGTCGCTTGAACTTTAACGTCTCAAGGCTCGGAGGTCGACATCTATAAGACCCAACGAAGACAAAGCGAAGCGAAGAACCCCTTCGAGCCTCTCTCGTCGTCATAGTTCTCCCTTGGATCCCGATGGATTTGATAATGCAAAGGTTGTTTTGGGGGTGTCGACGATTCTCCACGAAACGAAGCATCCTCGGACCATAACGAGCCCAGTAAATCCGACGAGACGACCAGTGTATAAGAGGTTGCCCGGTCTCCGAAGCAACGATACCTCTTGTCCACCTCGTTCCTCGGGGAGTGTCCTTCACCAATGATACAAAGGTCAAAGCGTCCTCTGTGACGAAAGAGTGATTTTCTGGCCGAGGGAGAGCGCGGCGCAAATTGGCAAGCGCAACATCCCTTCATCACTACCCTCCCTCATTCCTACCTTCCTTCCTTCCTTCCTTCATTCCCTTCACTCCATATGCCACAAGGACGCGTGAGGTCAGTGCGTGGGTTGTTGCACCGAAGAGGGAGGAACGGTATGGTGGCTAGGAAACCGAGGTACGCTTTCCTCCCTCACGATGGATCGATACAGCCTGCCGGTGCACACCGACCCTGGGGGTGCACCAACCCGGCGATATACCAGTGAGAGAGATGAGACCACAGCGAGCTGTTCTCCTCTGTCTCCTTCTCCTCCTCCTCCTTCTTCTCCTCCTCCTCCTCCTCCTCCTCCTCCTCCTCCTCCTCCTCCTTCTCCTCCTCTTCCACCTGGTGCATCCACTGCCTAGATGAACTCAGCCGTTGAAAAGCAACATGGTGTATATCGTACATCGTTATAAAACCCACGATACGTATACCATTGCTAAGTTCTATAACGTCCCTCTTTTCTTTCCCAACGTTATATTATGTACGTAGTTCAATTTTTATGCTACTGGTATGTATCCCATATTCCCCAGCAACAGGCTACTATTTTCATGTATATCGCGTACACGAGAAACGCACGTTCCGTTGCGAGTCTAAAAAGAAAGAAAGTTCGAAACAACGTTAGCTGCATCATGTCGTCCTAAAGTGAAACGCGTAGGTCGTTGACGATGTTAAAGAGGGTCGTAGAAGTTCAAACAAAAGGCAAGAGTTTTGTCGCGTTCAAGCGAGCGAACGGAGAACACCCGTGGCGCACACGAAGAGCTTTTTTCGGGATTTTTTCTTTTTCGAGGGAAAGACAGTTCGGGGATGATTTTTTTGGTAAGATCGCGTCTTGCGGCGGATTGGACTAAACGGTGTTCAGCCCTTAGGTTTGTTTTCATTCGTTTCTCTCAAATTATTTTGTTTTTATTTTGTTTATTGCGAGCTTAAAAATGCGTGGTGAGCTCTTTTTTCTTTTTTCTTCGTGGGACGCAAGGGCGAACGACGTATACGGTACGCGTCGTATTAATTCACCCACGCGTTACATCCGTTCGAACGGGAAATTTCTCGACTCGCTACCCTCGAAGACCTAAAGGCGAGACGCTCGACGCAAAAGCTCCGATTATCTCGATTCTGGGAAAACTATGGGCGCTCGTCAAAGCTCGTGCTTTTTTCACAAAGGCTCATCAACGAGTCTTCTTTTTTTCTCGTGCGTTCGCCGAAACGATTATCGCATTTTCTCGGAACGACAAAGCTCGCCGAGGGATGCGTTTTAAATTCTCGTGATAAATTGTTAAATGTTTTTCACGATTTGTAACGTTTCGCGGCTTAATTACTTCCCGCTTAATTGGCTTTTCTTCGTCGTCATGAAATTCTGTCCCGACCACGCGTGACCTTAAGCCACCCGGTCGCGAGTTGAAAAATACAAACCCCTGTGGAAAATCACTTTGACATCGTACGCGTCCTCCTACGCAATACACATATATATATAGTACGCGTTCAGTCGTATATATATATATATATGTGTGTGTGTGTGTGTGTGTTACGCATGTCACCCATCGACGTTAATTTTGTTTTCGGGTGCCACGAGCGCGATGAGAGAGCGAGAGAGAGAGAGAGAGGCAGGGGTGAGCGAGGGTTAATAATATTATACCCGCCGTTAACCCCCCCCCCTACCTCTCACCCTGACCGATTTCGTCGTTCAACCTTCGACCGTCTCTTCGCCAAGGCCGCGGGCATTACCGACTCGTGGACGTAATAATGAAAATGGGGGAGAAAGAGCGAGCGATGAATAACGATGCTAGAAAACTGATGGCACTTCGTTCGCGTATGAAATACTTCCGATTCGTATATTAATTCGAATGCTGTTTCCGGCCTGTCCGTCGTCGCTCTTCGTCCTTCGACTGCCATTTAGAGAGACGCGATCAGCAGAAGGCCGGTGAGCGTCGCGAGGTCGAGATCGGCCCAACGGAAATGTTTAGCCGGCTATACGACACAACCCCGTTAAATCTAAATTACCTCGCGGCTATCTCGTGATGAGGATTCAACGAGTGAAGCTTCGTTCCAGCTGTCAAAGGTCCCGGAATTAATTAACGTCCATTCGTCGTAAATTAACATCTCTACGCCAACGTCTCACTTTTCGAGACTTGATATTACAACGTTCCTTCCCTCGGGTTAAAACTTTTTCTAATTCAGCGATCGCGTCGATCACGAAGAGTTTACATCCTAAATATTTAATTGAGCGTTGATTTACAACATCCGGAAGAAACCGGAAACGAAGCTATTCGAATCGGTGCTTGCTCGTATTTTTTCCCCTTTGTGTCGACGACGTTATTCGCCGGTTTTAGGTTTCGCGATTAATGCACCTCGTATAACACGGACAAAGCGCGCATACGTCTCTCGAATTTATATAGCACGTAGGTACAAGGGTATAGACGCTTCCACGGGAATGTGGTAGCGGAGAGCCATTAGCGCGAAACAAAACTGCAGTCATTAGGTTAATTACCGTATAGAGCTGACCCTTTTTTTTACGCCGATATATCAAGCGATGATTTATGCCGAGCGTGTGCAAGGTCTCCGAGATGTGCGAGTCTGGCTTCAACCCCGTATCGAGCGCAGTAGTCGCACGTGACATTAATATCGGGCAAAAAACAAATTGTTCGATCGGAAACGATGATTTATCAACGATAGAAAAAAAACGATATTTTGTTCACCCTTCGGTCCGCGAGGTTAATTCATCCCTCTTTCGAGGTCACCTTCGTTACACTCTTACCCCATCGCGTTTAACAGAAACGAAACGAACCACGACCTCAAATTAAATTATACATAAAATTCGTCGACACGAAGTTTCGACCGTAAAGTCACGGTCGTAACTTAAATGAACGCAAATATCAAAATCTTTGCTCAAGGTTTTATCGCGATATCGAACGAAAGTCGAGTAAATCCGGTCGTAGCTGCCATCTTGGAAATCTATGATCCCCCCGATCCTATTTATTTCGCGAGGATCGAGCTTAGACAAACGAAGAAAGAAGAAAGAAGAAAAAAAGCCAATTCCCTGGTTTTATGATCGGGGGTGGTTCTCGTCTCCGCGATCTTTTCCTCCGGGTAAAAACGTTCGCTCGTGTGCACCGATCGTACTGTTCGTATCGCGGTCGGGTCGGTCACGTACGCGATCCGTTAGTTACAGTGAAAATAAAAATAAATATATATATACATAAATAATATAAAAACAGAAAGAAGTAGCTTTAAAAGCTCGTCCCGCGCGCACGGATGGATGACCTCGATGGTACAGGGGAAAAGCTCGCAGTCGTTTTCATGGCTCTCGTTCGTACGTGGCCTAACGATGTCGAACCGAAGTTGAACGAGCGTCGTCGTCGTGCCGTAGGGGTAGAGGTAGAACGAGATGGCGAGAGTAAAAAGAGGGAGATAGCCACAAATGGAGAGGGTGAGTATCTCGGTTGATCGATGAAGGGGAAGAGGTGGAAAAGAAGAAATAGGGAAAGAGGGTGAGAGAAGAAGGGGGAGTAGAGGAGGAGAGGAAAGAGAAGGCGGGATGTCGAGCATCAGGCTGGGTCAGGGTCGTTTAGTCAAGGGTGAGTCCTCTCTCCGAGGGTAGAAGCGCGAGAAGAAAGTGAGAGGACGAGAAAGAAAGAGAGAGAGCGAGAGAGAGAGAGAGAGAGACAGAGAGAGAAAGAGAGAAATGGAGGTAAAAGATCCGACACAAGTGGTTACCCCTGAAGTTTGCCGCCCCTGCGGCACGAGAAGAGAAAACGTTTGGTAACGATACAAAAAGGAGTTGGGGGAGAGAGGGTGAAAAGACAGCAAGAAAAGTGGGAAAGAAAGAGAATGTGAGTCGCAAAAGAAACGAAACAAGGGTTTCGAACAGAACAAGAGAGAGAGAGAGAGAGAGAGAGGGTAACATCACGAGAGGGTGGATTTCGCGTTCTCGTCGAAATAAACGACAGCCACAACCGTAGGGCCTCTCCTTTTCTCTGACCCTTTATACGGATGACCTCTAAAGTTTCCAAGAACACGCACGTGCCCTCCAAAGCACAAATCTATATCAGTATATGTATATATACACGCTTTCATCCCTCTCCCTCTCGCGGCACGTGTTGCCGTTTTTTTTCTCCATCCTCCCCGCTCTTTGATATACGCAGTTAACAGCCAGTAGGCTTTTCGTGACACGATATACGCGACGTAGATAGTAGTTATTGCGTTCAACGTAAATCGATAATATAGGGCGGAGTGTTTATTTTTCATTTCTCTCTCTCGCTCTCTCCCTCTCTCTCTCTCTCTCTCTCTCTCCCTCCCTCTCTCTCTCTCTCTCTCTCTTTCTCTCTCTCTCTTTCTCTCTCTCTCTCTCCCTCTCTATCTCTCTCTCTCTCTCTCTCTCTGATCTGACAAAGATGATCTGACTATCGGCAGTTATATCACATGCACACCGCTCTCGCAGAGTCAAAATCAAAATCAGACGACTGTGGCGTTTTTATTGCATCCATAGGCACCAATCTTATGGGTTGTTAAACTTATTATTAGAGACGAGCACCAAACTGATCTTTATCAACTTTAACTTTAACTATATATTCTATTAGCTACTACAATACTACGCTAAGTAACTACCTGTATATCACAACAATTAACTACAACTAGAGTACTACAAATTCTAATAGCTATATATATCATTTACAGTTATCTACTTGTGTATATATATATATATATATATATGTAAATTGCAATACGTACAATTAATTCAACTAATACAGTACTAATTGTAAGAGCGTTATTTACACCTGTGTTTACTATACTTGTCCCATAGCTCGCTCTATCTCTTCTCCCGTGGAATTACAGAACAATACCTTAATTATTTTATTAATAAAGGCCCGTGACATCTGTCGACGTTATCAACAGCTGCGTCGGTGATACGAAGGTCGTAACACGTCGTTAAGGCTCCCCTTCTTTTTTCGTGGTAAAGTTCGGAGAATCTGATACAGACTCATCTCACTCGCTACGCAATCCAACTCCCCTCTTTCCTTTCGTTCATCATTTTTTCATGGAAGACCACTTCTCTCTCTCCCTCTTTTTTCCGTCCCTCTCGGCCATTCCCTCTGTATCTTTATCGCACACTCTTTTACTCGAGCTTTTGCCCCCGCCCTCTTTCCCCTCGCCATTCACACCCTACCCTTCCCTCTTTCTCTCTCTCTCTCACTCTCTCTCTCTCTCTCTCTCTCTCTCTCCCTCTCATCCATATCGCGGACGGCTCGTAGCCGTGTCGCTTTCATTCCACCTCGAGAAGCAATATTTAATCCACTTATCCCCGGCTGAGAGAGATAGAGACGACTCTCGCTTGGGTATGATCCAGCTAGCGAAAAAGCATGGCTCGGGGTGTGCCGAAGGGCTAATGTGTCTGTATGTGTGCGTGTGTGCTTTCATAAGTGTTCTCTACCCTCGACCGATACGAGGTCACTCTTTTACAAGTTTCTCCACAGGTATAATATACGTTTCGTAGTTTTTCCTCTACTTTTTTTTTCTCCTCTCCTGACGACCGCTCTGTGCACTCTCGCAGGGGTGACACCCACGCTTTTTATCACCGACGCGGTCAAGGTCGTCGCGCGTCAGCGAGGCAATCCTCGTTCAGGATTCAGTTATGCCCATTCGTTTACCCATTATCGATTTATTTCGATTCGAAATTGAAAAGGTTTTTTTTTTTTTGGTTTTTTTAATGAAAATTGATTTTACTTTTTTGTTCTTGGATCGAAATGACTTCGTTCGGAAAATCCGTCGAACGATTTATTATCTCGATGAATGGAATTAATTTTAATAATGGAACCGCGATTTGTTTACGCGCGCATTTGCTAATTACGCAATTAGTCTAATTGGCAAACTTTCCGGTGGATGCTGCCAATAGTTTTTTTTAACGGATTTATAAATTGTATATTTAACGGAATTTACGGTAACGAATACATTTACCGAATAATTTCGGTAAATGTATTCGTCTTGACAATTTTCGTGGAATTTTGTTTGCGTCAGTCCCCAAGGGTTGTGAGGGCAACCCTATTATCTCTTTCCTTGGCTTGCTTTACGTCTTTTGCGGTCCTTTGAAATTGCGAGGGCATTGAAAATTCTGGAGGAAAACAGAATTGAGACGATAATAATTTCCAAACAATGAAGAAATGTTGGCTCGTACGATCGTCGGACGGTCGGATGGTTTCGATCGCGACGTAATGATTAACGTGATTTCTCTGGTACTGATGGCTCCGATTGCTATCGTCGACGGCAAAAGGGCCGGAGAGAGAGATTTTTCATCGCTCGCTGCCTAAGGGATGAAAAAATGAAGAAAACGGTACGTCAAATTGCGTAATTTTAAATGCGCGAGGCGTCCTTTCTTTTGACGTACCTTCGACACGAATAACGGCCTTTCTTTCATAATTTATATCGTTTCGACTTTTAATTAAATTTCTTCGTTAATTCTTATTTAATACGAGATCGAAAAAATCTCATGCGGTCGCAAACGACTTGGCATTAAAAATGAAAGATAACGACGTCGACGTCGCGAAGAAACTTCGTATAAAGTTTTATTTAATTCTCGACACGTTCGCGATCGACACGTAAAGACGATCGACAATTTTATATTGACTTCGATCAATAACTATGGCGTTATCGTTCAACGTAAAGTCTCCTCGCGCGTTTAAATGAGATATCTCTCGCCTGTCGCAAAACAAACCAATAATTTTTATATTTTAACGACCGCGAACGCGACCGACTCCCGACGCTCTTGTCTTCCTTATGATCGATTCAGGGTCGCGAGTGATATTTCGGACTATCGTGGGTTGTAACGTCCGTCGATTCCGGTCAGAAATATCGCCGACACGAATAATCCTACGTAAACACGTACGAATGATAAAACTAGTCGTCCTTCTGGTTACATATGGAACGTTTCGATCCAATGCGACCCTTTGAGATTTCGTTCCTATATTTTTATACGTCCGTTACGACCCTAAAAAAATCCAATTTCATTCCCATTTATGATAAAAAAAGGGCTACACGTGATTTTTTGCGACGATTTTTTTTCACCCTGTAACTTTTATTATCTTATATTTTGTCATTGTTTTTATTTTCAAAAATCATAATAGCATGGCTAAAAAAATTGTTTAAAGAAATTGCATATTTTTAAAACAATTCGAATTTCAACCGCGTTGACGCTTTCGAGCTAGAACGGCTCGTACGCGTCCGCACGAATTTTGTTGACTCTTCGCGATCCGGGTTGACCGAGAGCGTGAGTGTGCGCGGGTGAAGAAAGAAAACGAAAAAAAAAACAAAAAAGAACCGCGAGATACCAGACGCACGTCGAGATTTCGTCCGCGACGAAAATAGAAATATCCGCGGAAGAGATCAAAAGTCCTTGGGTTGCGGTAGCCAGAGGAGTGCGACAGGACTTTTCGTAGATAAAGCGACGAAAAATTATATATCGGGCCCGATGACGATTAAAAGGCCGAGGTCGTCGTGAATCTCGTCCGAACTATATACGTTTCTCCTTCGAATACGTGCGAAACACATTCGAGCCAATCGCGTATAAATCCTCTGTCTCGAATTAAAAAAAAGACCCACGCAGGAATAAAAACAAAAACGTAATTAGCTCCTGGATAAAACAAAAATATCGATGAAAATACGATAAACTAGATAATACATTATCTCGTTGAATAAAAATAAGATAATCCCCGTGCGTCGCGATCCTCGAATCCCACATATTTTTTATCAGCGCAATAACCTTATCGCGAGCTATCAGCTTGAATGAAGTCTTTGCCGGTCGCTCGTTTATCTCGCGCGAGAACTCTCCTACCTAGAACGAAAAAGTGCATCTTCCAGTCTGTATATCGTGCCACACGTGGAATATGCGCGTGTGAAAATCGTGTGCGACGAGTCATCGGTGACCGTGTACAACGGGCGACTAATACCATCATCGCGAGACGCGAGTGTGCCGACTATCGACATGTCGAGTTGACCTTCCAGCTGGGGCCGGAAAATACGTCGACGTAATGGCAATCCTTTTTTTTCTACGCGGTCGTGGCGTCGCGAGCCGTTATCAATCTTGTGGCACGGGCATCTATATGTGTGTATATATATATTCACTGCATGATTACTGGGCTTATATATATATATGTTTATAAGCCCCACGATCATGAAACGTACGTGTTCATTGTGAAACAAATATATCTATGTGTGTGTAAGTGTGTATGTGTGTGGGGTCTGTATCGTACACGTCTGTTCGAAGCTGCGTCGAGGGTCGTGCGCTACCCCCACCATTCACCGCGAGAGGGCCAAGTTCAAGGATAAGAAAAACGTGACTGCGTTATCTGTCGTCACGGTATGACAATCCGGAAAAATAAGGAGGTAGGAAGAAAAGAAACTAAGAAGAAGACGAGAGAGAGAGAGAGAGATGGAAAAATCAGCTGGTAAGAGGGACGGCGAGAAAACGTGTTGTTTGCTCGTGTCCCGAGTCGTCGCGATGAGACGCTCGAATCTTTGCGAAGAATAAAGAAAGAAAAAAACAACGATAAATATTGTTTCCTTCTTTCCGTTTTGGTCGATGGGTAGAGATTTATGTCGTATAAGTAAGCAAAAACGCGGGACTATTCATCGGCTTATCGAAAAAAACAACGAGTCAATTCTACGAGCGCTGTTGTAACGAATACTACCGCGTGAATGAATTTGAATATTAAAATCTTTGTTTTCGATACGCTCGAATCGACGAATTGGAAGAATTATTTTTGGATATTATTTTTTGTTCATCTTTTGAATTTTAAATATGTTCGTAAATATTTTTAGCGTGAGGAAGATCTATTTTGTATTACGAAAATTTGGGGCGACGAGATTTTTGTTATCGACGGTCGATAATAATAAACTCGAAACGAAACAGTTGAGAAGTTGAGTAAATACAGTCAATTTTTGTTTGCATTGCGAATCAAATAAATTCTATGTTATTTCGGATTTTCAAAGTTTCAGACCGATTCTATTCGAACCTCGCGACAGGGTGATCGGCATATATCCTTCGGTGATATTAGACTACCCGATTAAAAATTCCATCTAGTTTACCTATACAAGCACTATGCACTCTGCTTTCGTGAATAATACATAGAGTACTCGACAACGGCGAACGCTGCACTCTGCCCTAGCGCCGTTCTTACAGCAGAAGTAAAAGGAGCGTGATACAGCCTAAAAACGAGAAGGTTCGGTGAAAATAAAGCATTTTACAAAAATTCCCAACATATAATTTCCCATTAAAAAAAAACAAAAGAAAATGCGAAATACTTCGACTAATTCAACCGAATGAACGTCAATGTTTTCCTACTTTTTGTGAATTATCTTATAGTTTTTTATTTCTTTTTTTAAACGAACAATTTCGTAGTACGAATATTTTCCAAATTTTCTTTCTATTCAAATATTTCACGAAAAGACGAAAGAAACGAGATAGAAAATAATAAATCAATGACGACGAAATTTTCTTTCTTCGCTCTTATCGCGTTTCGACGTCGATCCTCTCATTCTCTATGTTCGCCATCTGTGTTTCAAGGACGAGCGAGATTGAGCATCACCGGACACTTGGCATTCCAATATATTCGGGAGTTACTCCGGAGCGTCGAAGGATCGCGTCCTTCGTGGAATTCACGAAGGAACTTTAGTCGCATATCCGCCACGGAGAATTCTCGGCGTTTCCACAGATATATAAACGTCGTTTGAATTCACGAAACTTTAAAGATGGTGGGAGACGGTGACAGAGAAATCTTTAGTTCTCCGTTCGACGTTGCAACAAACCAACGATTGTCGTCTACGTAACGAATTGCAAACTTGTCACGAGTCACTCCGGTCTCGGACTAAATAATCCCGCTACGACTCCAAAGCTCCGCGATTCGCTTATACGATCGTTCGCAAGACAAGCTTCTCGACACTTTGCTCGTTTTTACACGTAATACAATTTTCTTATTCCAACGATTATTTTTTATCTCGCTTCATAAACAATTTACCTATAAAAAAGACAAAAATTCATTATTTCATATTTTTATCCCTTTTCTTTTATTATTTCGTTATGATTTTTTACCTTCGATAAATCGCGAGGATAATCCAAGGTGCGAATAGCGAAACCCCGTTCATCGTGAATAATAACTGTCGCGCGCGTCGAACGTACGTACGCGACTTTTTGTTCTCGCAAAATCCTTAAATCTCGCGGATACCGATAAAATCCGATAAGCCTCCGTTCTTTCATAGGCGCTGCCGATGGGAGAGCGTTGTTCGACCCCTTATCGTATACGTTAATAACGCCTGTACTTTGGTACGTTGATAATCCCCGGGGTGAACCGAGACACCTGTGTCCTTTTTGCATCGTTATTACGTTTCTTTTACTATTATTATTATTATTATTATTATTATTATTATTATTATTATTAGTATTATTATTATTATTATTATTATTATTATTATTATTATTATTATTATTATTATTATTATTATTATTATTATTATTATTATTATTATTATTATTATTACTATTACTATTACTATTACTATTACTATTACTATTACTATTACTATTACTATTACTATTACTATTACTATTACTATTACTATTACTATTACTATTACTATTACTATTACTATTACTATTACTATTACTTATATACTATTATTATTATTATTATTATTATTATTATTATTATTATTATTATCGTTATTCACTAAACGACAGCGACAAGCTGTCGTATTCACCGATGTTAAAACAGCATTTCATGCTGCCATTACTTGGTGCGGTGACCGTTTAGTCATTGGCTGGCGCATCGAATCGGAGGGAGATCATTCTTCCGGAGATCGATGATTCCTTACAGGAAAATTATAAACTCTAAAAGGACCAACTTTTATCCGACGCGAGTATAAAAGGGCTAGAAAATAAGAGAAAAAAGAGATAGCTTGTAAAGATCCGAAAAAGGACTATACGTTGAAATCGATGATTAAAAAAATATATATAGGTATTTGGTTTCATTCACGTTTTTTAATTTTCTTCGTCCTTTTGTCGCGTCATCTAAATTTATCTCCTATATCGTTACAAGGTCGCAACGACTTCTGTCCCTGAAACGACGATCGTTGAATTTCTCGATAAATAACCGTTACTTTGCCGCACGAACAATTATTCTCGTTACTCCCGTTAACTTTATTTCATTTTAATTTTGTTTACACTATTATATTTCTTATTCTCGCATTCTCCCACCTTGAGTCTCGTACTACGGCTTCCATTTCCGGACTCTCGCTATTAGGTATATGCCATACGTTATTGCTTTATTCGCGCGACCTCTTGCAACGTTACTTTTCAATACGTTTAAAATACAATTCGTGCCTGTCGCACGAATCTCGTTTTGTTCTCTTTTGTTTTTATCGTTGAATGAAATTCAACGAAATAACGGATTGGCATTTTCCATGAGCATATGTCGAAGCTCTAAGAGAAACGACGCATATTGGTCACGTGCGCGTACGAAGACGGCACGTGGACGAGGTACACGTGAATTATATAATATTTACCAACTTCGCGCTTTGCCTCCCTTTCTCTTCCTCTATATTGATTTTCAAGAGCCTGTATCAATGCCCCATTCATTAACATTGAATGTAAACGCGACGCGGAAACGTCGCGTGATGGACTCGATCACCCGATAACAGATCGCTGACCTATGAATTTTCGCGACTCGATAGATTATACAAATCGAATTACGTACCGAGATCTCGCGCACAAAGATTAAAAAAAAACAAAAAAGTAGGTAATGCCAACGACCCTTGTTGCTTTAGGTCTTTTTTTTTATTCCCAAAAAGCGATCGATTCGAATTTAACGAAAATCCAATATAAATTAAAGCCAATTTCAATTATTTTCTTTCTTATCGATACTAACATGACTAAAAAAAATGAAATAATATAAACGTCGTTGAAACTCGGTACAACGATAAAACTGATAAAAGCCTGCAAGCAATTGCAAATATATTCGGCTCTGTTCGAGTTAAGACCTCGTTGTTCAACCAACTTATTTTTGTACATTCTTGAATGTTAAATTACAGGTAGATAACGATTGTCAAACGGACGAGTCGAAAACCAACGGTAAAAAGTGACAAGGTTGAAGTAACCCTAATTACTTTTCAGTGACAATTAGCGTATTCTGAGATCGTAAAACACCCCCCCACCAGTCTCTCCTCGCTTCCGCCGTCAACTCTTGTCCCCCAGCTCACGTTGGATATATAGAGATACATGTAAGCTCGTTAAATTGACTCGTACGTTCGTTAGCTCCGAGTCCGGTATTTGCGCAACGAACTGGCAAAAGCGTCCCTGAATCAACGTATCACCCCAAGGGTAATGGCCACAATGTACGCGTCTAATGCTATATATAGTTATATGTTCTTTTGTTATTGTATATATATATATATACAGAGAGAGAGAGAGAGAGAGAGTCGGCTATCGCGTGTCGATTGTATTTTTCGATAAACGTAAAAGCCACCTTATACGTCTCCTATTACGTTCCATTGTCACGCGTCCGTGATGTACTTGACATTGAGCTTTGTCCGCGTCGTACGCCAGAAAAATTTCACATTATTACCAAGTCAATTTTTCATTTATTTAACATTCGTTGCACGACACTTTTTGTTTTCGCTCACTTTCACGGCGACCGTCTCGAACGAGGAAAACTTGGTGAATTTTCTTTTCATCGCTCGGTCCGACGAGAGAATCGTTTCGAAAAATCGGACAAAAACTACGTTTTTCGTTTTGTCATAGGAAAAATCAATATTCGGGCGTTGATTTTTGAAACTTCGAACGTTTCGAAAAAGAATTGACAATTTCGAAAATTGAATCTCGCAAGGATTTCGACCGGACGCAAATCCTTCCTTGTCCGATTTTGTTATTCGTCAAAAATACAGGACTTTTGAATTCGTAAAATACAATTTTTTTTTTTTTATAGAAAGATCTATTACAAAATTCAAGAAAAATCTTCTTTTTTTTGGGACGTAAGGTCATTGACCACGCATTTTCGAAAATTTTCATGTTTTATACGAACAAAGACGAGCTTTTAGTAATTAAATCACGTAAAGATTTCTATGAGTCGTCGATCCTTCGTGTCCAGCGTTGCCTGTTGAAAGTACAGGACTCGGTTCGGTGAGGAGAGACCACGTCGTCGAAAGATTCAATTTGCGGGAGAAGATGGTCTCCCGACAACTTTATACATTCCTGCGTACGGGTGGATGGTGGGCGCGAGGGATTCCTGTCAGGAATTAATGAATATATATCGCGTCGGAGAGCCTCTCGGGAAAGCGTGACTCACGAGTGGCAAGAGATGCGTGGCTCCATTACGTACAAATCACACACACACACACATACATTTCTCACCATGGGATTATACGGAGGAGCCTTCATCCTTTATCCTTCATCTCGTTTCATCCACGAAAAACACAAAAAAAAGAAAAAAGAATCAAGCAAAAAAAAAAACGGAAATTCGCTATCGCGCCTCGAAGCGTGGCAACGGTATAATCGTCTCAAGCGCGTTTTATCGATCGCATCGATATCATTTCTGCCTGGGAAAAAGCAGGCAGGGGGATGATAAAAAAAAAGAAAGAAAAAAAAGAAAAAAGAGATCGTCGTCGTTATTTCGCGATGTCTTTCTTGCGAACGGCTGTCAATTTGACACAAGGCGCGCGCTTTATAATACGACGAATCCGCACGGCGAAGTCAAGGACGTGGACCTCGTTTGAATATGAATTGCCCCAATTAGGCTCACCTTTATTCGCCTCGGTTGTAAGTCTGTTTGTTCGCTGATTGGCCAGGATTATAGGACGGTACGTCCGCGTGCTCGGTTTCTCTCGGTTCTTTTCAGTCGCACGCATACGCGCATGCGCATATACGTTTGTAAATGTGTTATATATATAATACGTGCGTTTCTTTTAGCGCGTTAGCTACCAGATCATCCGCTAGATACGCTATAATGCCACGAGTTCTATGGACCGAGGTCAAGCTCAGCGTGGTTCTTGGGAGGGCGCGATCGGTAGATACGCTATCGGTGCACGGGTGTGCGAACGAGATAAGAGGCTCGAATAACCTCTGTGAAAAAAAGACCACTCGTGTTTCGCGGTCTCTCGCACACGTTTTGTTCCCCCGCTGAAAGCACACGTCGCTGACGAATTCATTATCTGCATAGATAATTTCACCTTAATCGATTATCGATTTTCGACCCTTTATTATCGATTTTCGACCCTTTATTGTCGATTTTCGATCCTTTATTATCGATTTTCGATCCTTAATATCGATTCTCGATCCTTTATTATCGATTTTCGATCCTTCATATCGATTTTCAATCTTTTATCATTGATTTTCGATCTTTGATATCGATTTGTCGAAACTTTCGACAGATTACTTCTCTACCTCGTCTATCGAACGAATCGCAAACCCTTTTTTCAGCCGATTTTCAACGTTCGCGAACGCAAGGATAATAAAATTGATCGTATCGCATTTTTCGAGTAGTTATAAATGCAAAACGATAATTGACGATCGAGAAAGTAAAGATCAACGCTACGAGGACTTTAACACGCATAGATAAGTACGAAGAGCGAAAAAGAATAGCTAAATGCAGGAATTCGAGGTTAACCAAGGCCTCTGTCCTTCTCCCCCTTCCATCCCCCCCTGCCCGTCTCATCGCCTCTTCCCAAACTGCCCGTCCGCCGTCACTCCCCCAAGCGAACTCACCTTCGCGTCTCTAAATCCTGTGGTGAAAGAATGGGACACGGATAGCGGTACCACACACATCGATCTTGAGGACTCGTAGATACAGATCATCATGAGGTTGTCAAGGACGAGAGAGAACGGAGGGAAAAAAGCTTTTTGCTGCTCTCTTGCGGCTAAGAACAAGCTTAGTTATATATACATATATATATATATATATATATATATACTCGTATATATGTATATATATGTTTGAATATAAGGTAGTCTATACCGTAAGTCTTCTCCGGCGATTTGGCCTCGGCGGATAATGGAATTTCCGAGATTTCAAGCCAATCTCAACCCCTCCCTCTCTACCCAGCATCAAGCTAATCCTCACTTAATCAATATAGAATTGACGGCGATAATCGTTTCTCTCATCATCGCCATTGCACGAACCATTTTTTGTATCCCCCTTCGAGTCGTTTCTTTTTTCATCCCTCGCTACGATCCACTTGGATCATCCGCAAAAACGTCTCTATCACGTCGACTTTATCCCTTCTTCCACTCGACATTGTACTTTTTATCCCTCATTTTCCCCGTCGTTCCGTCATTGTAACATTTTTTTCTTCTCCCCGTCATATTTTGCCCCGTCTGTCGATCTTTTTCATCGCACCGGGCGCACGATTCTCTCGGTCGAGTTTGTATAAATAAGACAGTCGAAAGCTTTTTACGACTCTTCGCTTTTCATCGCGATCGGTCCGACTAACTTCCGTCCGGAGTTCCGTCGAGATTTCGAAATCGACTTTCCGTCGTACGTTCTTTTTTTTAAGTACGTCGTCGAGTGAATCGAATTTTGTTCGAACGGCGAGTCATACGTCATCTTGGCGATATAATTTTGCCGGAACGAAATCCTTGGGATCTTTCCGTCGTCTCGACAATGTTTAGAATCGCAAGGTCGTTGGACAAGATCGAGACGGACGTAACGAGAACGGAACGCAGAGAAGTTCACACACATGGAACTTACAATATATATATATATATATATCCAATTCTGCAGACCACACTCTTTTGCGGTGGTCTCTCGACGTATTTTCCTATAGGTATCTACATATATATTTATATATTATATATTATATATATAAGTATACAGATATATAAATGTAGAGAAACGACGAGATAACGGAATAGCGGATCTCCAGGCGTTATTTATGCGAATGTACAATCGACGTTACGTAACGGTCGCGACCAGAAGAGAACTGGAATAGCGGGAACTGGTTTCCTCCAGCCGATAATTGCTACGTCTTAATCGTGTGCGCAAGGCCAAGATCGACCTTCGACGAGAGTGAGCGTCCACGCGCCTCAGATCGTATAAATATATATATATATATATATATATATTACATTTATGTATATATAGATAAAATATATCTTTCACCTCCGCGGTGGAGGTGAAAAGCTCGAAGCCCCGAGCTGTCGGAGACACCTGTGTCACTCTCTGCTCCTCACGTCAATATCGTCTCGCGATATCGTAACGCCAAGAGACGATTGGAACTCATTATTTTCATTAATCATCATCGCCATCATCGTCATCATCATCACTGTGGCAATGTCGAGAAAGTGTATCGTCGAGGTTCTACCAAGACCGTGGCAATTTTCTCATTTCGAAAAAAAAAATTAGGTCTTGGACGAAACCTCTCGGCCTTTCTTGCGCAAGCGTGTGTGTGTTTGTTTTCTCGTCGGTTCGACTCGAACCACCTGAGAAGCACGAGCTCGTCGTCGACATACCCATTCATCGAAAGAGATATACGGGCAGGCGTCCGAGCTACGATGAGACGCGATCCCTCTGAAATCGCACGGTTTGACGAAAAAATAGCGGATTTAGCCGACGACCGATCGGTCAAACTTTGTTGGTAAATTTGATGCTGGCTAAACGCGAGAAAGATAATTTTCTTGTAATTTAAAGTAGAAAGAAACGTCAATATTGTAATCGCAAATTTGTGGCGCAACACCATTATCAAGCATTTTTTTCCGGAAAAATTACAATTTATCGGTCAAAAATCGAAAAAACGACAAATTTCACAGTTTTCTCAATTTTACACCTGTTTATTGTTAAGTATCGAAATAATAATTGCGATATTCGTATTCTACTGGAAAATTACGATAAAATAGAACCCTTGGAAGTCATTTTGGAGAAAACAAAATTTGCCCTCCATTGCCCTTCCTCTTCGGATAAAAAAATTGTAATTTTCAAACCATCGCTACGGTCACAAAAATTAAACTAGCTGGATGATTCTTACGTCATTATTTAGATCTCAATGAATGCTTTCAAAAAGTTATTAAGTAATTTCGAGTTATATGACCGAGAATGGAGATACAACCCCTGAAAACTTCGCTTTTTTAGCTTTCGCGAGTATCATGATCCAAAAATTTAAGACCGGTCCATTTTGTCGTGGTCCATTCATACACGGTTCCTCCCCTACGTACAAATACCCAGCTTGATACACAACAAGTGCAAAATGTCACTTCGCGGTGAATCTTCTAAATGATCCACCCACACTCGACCGAACGAGCCAGCTGCTCGTTTCGTCTTAGCGTGTAATACGTCCCAAAACATAAAAAACTCGAGAAATATGTGTAACACTCCGTCTCACGATTCTCCGTGAATTTAAATTCTCATTTGTCAGATCCGAATCTACGAATCTCGCCCACGCCCGTAAATTTGTTAATCACGAAATATCCCTAAAACTCCGATTTGTATTCAAAATATCCATTATTTATTCGTCCTCCTTGCGAAGTAAATTCCTTCGTTCCATCAAATTCAACCAAAGAACAAGACGAACGTTATTTCATTTTGACAAAATTTTCAAAACAAACATTGCCGCCCGTGACTGAAATAATTGTTGCGATTATCAAATTTACAATGTGATTAAAGAACGACATTTTCACCCTCGATTTCTTTCGGAAGTAACGACAACGGGAATTGAAGCTCGCGCATGCGCCTTTTAATTTTCTTGTTTCGTTTTTCGCCGTGGTCCATTGGCCATACTCGCTCTTTTCGCCCGTACAAAGCCTAAAGTGGACATTCATTTATTTTCTCTCGGGTCGAGCCGTAATACGAGAATTGGACCGGAATAAACTATGGTTCGCCTTTCGCGCTTCGATTCGATAAACGCGCACCGCAGCCGACACTTCCGGACCGGATGGGCGAGACCTCGGTGTCCATTGCTCTCTCTCTCTCTCTCTCTCTCTCTCTCTCTCTCTCTCTCTCTCTCTCTCTCTCTCTCTCTCTCCCCCTCTCTATCTCGAGCGCGCGCACGCTGGCTTTGTATCCGCTCGAACAAAGTTCTCTCGCCGCTTCGACGATTTTGTAAATGGTAATTTTTCGAGCTACCCAGGGTCAACGTAGTCGAGACGAGAGTCAAAAATTTGGGACGACTTGTCTATATACATACTATACTCATGTATATATATATATATATGAGATTCTCGATTTACCTTCTGACAAGTTCGGAAATTTGCCGACCGAGCGGACACAGGATATGGGCGCGGGTGTCATGGCACACCGAGAACGGGGCGATTCTAGACGGCGACTCGGTCGGTCGGTCAGTTGACCCTGGATTTTATTTATGTTTCCCCATAGCGCGTTCCGTATAAAAGCCGGTTACACACATGAAGGAGTCTCCCGAAACGAAGGTCTGATCCCAGACTCATCTCTCTCTCTCTCTCTCTCTCTCTCTCTCTCTTTCTCTCTCTCTTTCTACCTCTCTTTCTCTCTCCCGTTGCCAACGAGAGATTTCTCTTTTTTTTCTCCGTCTTTCACAAAAGTCCCAAAAATCCCGATACCCACACAAAGCACGCGCATACGTCCGTGATCTTGACGGTTTTTTTTTCATTTTCCTCTCTCTCTCTTTTTTCAGTCTCTATTTTTAACGAGATTCCTAGACGAGGTCGTATCGAATAATCCGAACGAGTTGGAGAGAGAGAGAAAGAGAGAGAGAGGGAGCGAGAAGTTACATTCGGGCTTCGAGTCTCGATCGGTCTCCAGTTGGGCCTTTGACGGTTAACGAATATATAGGAATATATTTTATACCCTGTTGAGATGTATCGCCGCGATCTATATCGATCTTTCGCGATCGAGTTAAGGACGGCCGAGACACGAGGCTCTCGCGTTACGCCAGAGATTCGTGGCATTTCATTGGACATAATGAACTAGGAAACGCGGTTGTACGCTAACTCGTGCACCCGGTAAACCTTGAACGTCGGCCTTGACTCATAATGGAAAATATATTACACGTACGATATATATTACGTATACAGACGATCCATACGGTGACATTTGTATCTCGTATCACGAGGAATAACCGACACGATTCATCGGACGCCTCGTTCGTTGTGGCACGACGTAATAACGTATAACGTTAGAAAACATCCTTTTATTATTTCCGCGCGCATGCTCGAACGATTCCTCGAGTTTTTATTGCAGTAACAAAAAAAAAGACGTATCAGAAAGTCGGCGATGCCAAATTTTTATCGTCGAGCGATAGAACTAAAAATTGGCGACTTATCGCGCGAAATATCTCTTTCTCTCTCGTCCGTACTTTATAAAACGCGAACACGTGCGTCGGTTCATACGCTGAAAATAAATTGAATTTCGTCCGTCGGAACTTGTGCGAGTCGGTCGAACGTCTTGAGAGGGGGAAAATCGTGGTTCGGGCCATGTACGATGGCCCGTTTTCTGTCATAACCGCGCGTCCACTTCATCGAGCTCGGTCATAAATCTCCGGAACGCGCGCGCCCGGGTAAACCGTTTTATGCCGTCGGTCCGACGACGACATCCGCGTACGTATAATTTTTGTTTTTTCTCTTTCCATCCTCCGTATAATCGTTACCAGATTTTTCTCCTCCCCATCTGTATAAAATTTCACGCCACGTCAACGCGTCGCCGAACTTGATATATCGTTATCTCTCGACCCCCAACTATTCACGGTTTAATTTCCCTCGTCGCGATGAAATATTATCTCGGTATATGGGACGGCCGATGAATCCTTCGAATCGTAACGACCACTTCGAATTAATGGTCAATTTTCGTGTCTCATTTTATTTTTTTCGAAGCTTCTAGCAAAGTTCTTTCCTTATCGGTCGTACACTTTATATCCGTGTAACGATAATGATGACTGTCTCGCGATATCTGAAACGAGAGGCAAATTTCACTCGGTCGACCTCTCCCTTTCTTCCTCTTTCTCTCTCTCTCTCTCTCTCTCTCTTTCTGTGTGTGAGTCTCTGTCTCTTTCTCTCTTTCTCAAGATGAAGATGAAGAAAAATCGAGGCGGAACATTCACTTTCCCATTCGAGCTCGGTTATATACGATATATATATATATATATATGTATATATAAGCGGTCACGAAATCGGGTCATTGTGTATCTCGGTCCCACCGGAGAAAGTGAGAGTATACGCGAAGTATATTCACCACGCTTTGATCCAACGGTAATATATATATATATATAGAGAGAAACGAGCATTAACTAAAAAGTCAACAGTCACCGAATGTCGGTTCGTCTTAATAAATTAATAACAACACGCGCATAAATCGTGGCATGAGATTGACTCGGTCAATAAAATCAACTCCGAGGCTCGTCTCGCACGATTTCGATGTAACGAAGGAAAACGAAAAGAAAAAAAAAATAAACATGAAAATTACAGGTTACTCGTCGCCCATAAGGGGGTATGGATCGAATCGTCCCAGCAGGAACGACGAGAATCGTCGGCGCGATCGGCGCATCATACACTTTATTATTCTTGCCCACGATCCAACCGCGTCGTTGACTTCTATACCAAGTTTCTAATTCCAGATTTCTAATCTACGTAACTACGTGGCTTTCGCGGTGAGAGTGTCGCATTTTTTTCTTTATTTTCCTTTATTTTTATTTTCATTTCTCGAGCCACGCGGTACCGTAGGTGATCTCTTTCTTTGATTATTAGCGACGATGATCGGTACCTAGATTGCACGATTCGATGAAAAACGAACGTTTCGTTCGTAGATGTGAACGATTTTTTGTTTTTTTTTTTTTCCTACGATTTCGTTGAATTTTTTTAAATAAACGCAGCAGCTTTTGATCTTGAACGAACCTTATATTGGAAACGAGATGAAACGGACGATTAAAGAATTAATCTTAACTCTCGCGAGACGATCTCGTGCATCTCGCTCTCTCGGGCCTGGGTACACGTTCGTCGAACGTGGGTGGATGACCTATTTACCCACTTATAGCCTATTCATCGCTGTACCGGAATAGAAAAGCCAGTCTTCATCGTAGATTCGTCCCGTGCCGACATTCCTGCTTTCTTCCACAATGCCTCTCGCGTATGAATTATAACGTCGTATATCTCGTCGAATAGAGAAACCGAGCGTCCCAGAGAACGACTCTACCTCGGCCAAAATTTCGAACGAAAAATCAACCTCGATCGTAAATAGATTTTTTTTGTTTTGTTACATTTATTTTCATTACAAATTTGTGTTTATGGTAAAAGATTATATTTTCGACATTCTCAAAGTTAAGCCGATGCGAGACTTTAAATAACGCAAGGTCCTGGGCACTCTCGGTTACGCGATAAGCACACACCGTCGTCATAGTTTGAATTATCTATTTTTGAGGTCGCGTCCTACTTCTCGCGGTGCCCTAAAAAAAATTGAGTGGCCCACGGAGTCTCACGAATTGACCCTGAAAACGTGCGTGGGTTCTCCTTGTTATTAGAATAGTTATATACATACATATATATATATATATATATATGTGTGTGTGTGTATAGTCATGTATAAAATAGCGTGTATCGTCGTCCCTTTCGTCCCTGAGCCGGCTCCGGTCGACTCACCCTGAGGTCGTCGCCGAAGCGCCAGACGTTAACAAAGTTTCGGCCATCAATGTTTTATGGCGTCTAAGAGGGTGCACAAGAGCTTGTCTCCTCTCCCTCGAGAGTCTTCACGTCGCGTAAATACCATAGCTCTTCGATTCGACGTACGATCTAGTTTTTGTTTTTTTTTTTTTTTTTTCGTAACTTTTTTTCCTAGTTCGATTTTTTGTCACGCATCGGGGCAAAGTTTGAAAAAGTTCTCTGGGATCGCCCGGACGCGTGTCAATGTTGCCGTGTGCTGTTATTTTCCAGCGTCGATTTGGCTATTTAACAAAATTTTACGAAAAAATCTTTATTTTTCTTTTAATCGATAATAAAATTTATCCATAAAATAATTATTTTCTTCATCTTTTTTACCGACTTAATTTGTGTTTTTGTTTATTCGAAAAATTGCTTTTTCTTGGCACGTTGCAAGAGGCGACGCAGCGTGCGAGTGCGCAACACGTGCGTTCGATGTCGAAAGCGAAGTTTAAACTTTACGAGGTCTGAGCCTCAAGCCTGTCCCGAGGCATCGTTGTCGCCGGTCAGTGCTGACGGAACAAAGTGTACGACAATGAAAATGAGCGTGGCTCTCGCGTGCCTCTTACGACGCTCTAGCACGCGCGCACGGGGCAAGGTTGACCGGCATTTACACTTTTATTCATTTACGATTATTGCCGCGATGCTTAAATTTCGCTAGCGAACGGAGGAAAAAAAGAGGGACGCATGCGTTTCGTCCGCGAATGTCCGTTTAGTCAAATTAAAATCCGTGAAAACATTTTCGTCCTAATTGTTTCAAAATTGAACACAATTGAACAATTTTTTCGAAAAAATAGCCGAGAAACGACGAACGACGGTGAAAAAAAAAGAAGAAAATAAGTAGAAAGGAAGAGTCGTATCCTTGAGCTAAATCGCCTAAACGGATCAGTCGCGCGAACTGGTTCTCGTAAAATTTGCACGGATAGGTCGGGACTCGATTTCATTTTTGATCTCGAGAAGGAAGGAAGGAGAAGGAACGAGAAGGAAGTATCACGACGAGAGAGAGAGAGAGAGAACGAGAGGGGGGATGTTCAAATTGGAAATCAAGTGAGAGTAGAAGAGTCGACGGGTTCCTCTCACTTTTTTCGCGAATATATTTCATATTTCATATATGTTACATATTTCGTCGGTCTCACCTGCGTTCCTTGCAAATTTCTCCGTTAATCTTTTGTTGTATAAAACGAATAGAAAAACGATAATTAATAAGAGATTGTGACAGCGAGCGATCAATCACGAATTATTTGTTCCCGGAAATAATATGATTTTACGAACGCTGAGCATGCGTTCACGTGTCAATCACCCCTTGACTTTTTTGTTGGCCCATCGCGATCGATCCGAACCCTCGACACGTGCCGCCTCGACACGAGCCTCGAAATAAAAACGAGCGTTGACCTCGCGGAATCAATCGAAAATTCGACCTTTTCGCGATACAACGTCTAATTAGATTTTTCTTTTTTATTAATTACAGTCAAAGAGGGCTACTTTGACATTGAGGGTAACTTTGCCAGTTTTTGCGGCTACTTCGACAAAGCCTCAAAATATGGGTTAAATGTGCTCGCAGCGGTGAAAAGGTCGACTATTTATGTAAATTGCAATATATCAAGATTATAACGGTGATATTCGTGTTGCGCGGGGAATTTTGCAGTAAATTTTCGATTCAGTACAATCGGAAATTTCCCGCGAAATACGAATATCGCCATTATAATTTCGATATATTGCAATTTACGTAAATATTCAGTTTTTCGACCCTAACGATAATATATAAGACTGATTAAGTGCCTATAATAACGTCCTAGGTACTTCATATTTATATGTAAAATGTGTCCTAAAGATAACAATTTGATAGTAAAAGATCGTTGTTTTTCATTTAATTGTATATAAAATCCATAAAATACTAAATTTGTTATCAAAATGATGTCAAAAGTAACCTTTACACTTTAGATGTTCGATATCAATTGCATTTTAATGCCTTTTAAAAAAACCCCCATACCTGAGATAATTTGACAGTTTTTTAAAAATATTAAAAATAGTAGGGGTGGGTGGGAGGGCTTGACTTTCTTATACATTTCATAGCCAAAGAACGCATTGTTCTATTGGAGACAAAAAAAGTTTGAATTTCGGATGTTAAAAAGAAAGTTACGTATAAATAACTACCAAAACCTGTTCAAAGTAGCCCTTTTTGACGGTATCTTATAATTTTATCGATCGCGATTATGATAATTAATACTAAATCTCGCCGAATTCGATCGAACTGAATTGTATACGATCCAGTCCTCGAGATTTAATTAGCGTGACCTATCGCGTGTAAAGATCGAAAGTATCACGAATGAATTTTCACCCTTAGCGGCCACACCTCAGCCAGGCCACACAGCGGCCACATGGGGTGACTCATTACCCCACGCTGAAAAACGTAGTTGTACAAGACATATAGGTGTTTTAAGACTTCTAACCGATTGTTTCATGTTTGTTGAAGAGTTCTTCAACATTTCTAATGATTTTTATAGATGGCGTTCTAAAAACTGGTCATATATGAAAAAATTCAGCAAAAATGGCTTTTTTTAGAAAAAAATTCATTACTCCGCCATTTTTCAATACTAAGGACTAAAATTTCAGTATTGTACGCACAACATATACCACTACCATAAAAAAAATAACAGTATCCGCCGATCATGCAAAAAGTATATTTATTTTGCAAAAACTATGGAGGGAAAAATGAAAAAAAATAACAAATCATAAAATTAGCTTTTTTTGTGTTTCATTAGCTTCTAAATACATATTTACATACAGAAAAGTGTAAAAAATATTACCTTGGCGACCTGGGGTAACTAGTTACCCCGTGTGGCCGCTAAGGGTTAACGTCGGCAGAACGCTGTCGTAGCATCGCGAATCTTTCGTTAACGTCCCGTCGCGCGACTTTGCCGCCTCTTCACCGCGACTTATCGGTCGTGCACGAACCACGTGTTCGTATCGACGAATCGCGTCAAAAAAATTCGCGACGCTCGAGGGGCTCGAACAGGTGCGACGATAAACCGGGTTACACGGCTGACGGACAACTTCGCGTGGCGCATGCATCGAGCGAATCTCCCCACCACACTGTAATTTATAAAACGCGTAAGATACGTCGCACGTGCGAATTCCCGTCGAAACGACGAATTCACGGTGATCACGCTCGAGGCTTCTTTTTTTCACGGTCGAACAAATCGCGATACGAAATTATCCTCCTTAAGAACGCGACGACAAAAAAGTCACTCGTGACTGAAATTTCGTCGACGAGTTCAAGTCCGCGAATGCAATTTTGCTATTCGTTTAATTATATTAATTATAAAATTTCTACAGGAAAAAAAAAAAAGAAACCTCGGTAACGAAAACGCTCTCTCGCTGGCCGAGTTCAACGAGTTCACGAGCAACGAGACAACGACGTTCTTTTGTTATTCTCGGTGGCCCAGAAACCTCGTTTTTTTTCTTTTTCGATGGTTTCGCGCGCAATCCGTAGCTCGGCTCGACCGAACGATAAATACACGGACACGCGTAACGTCGTATATCCGGAATACGTTATAAACCACCGATGTTCTCGCACGAAGGCTAACGGAGTAACGCGTGGCCCCTTTCGTACACGCGTTCGTATATAATACGGATATATATTTCTTCTTTTTTATTATTATTGTTATTATTATTATCATTATTATATCGTAAGTGTCTCGCAGGGAAAGTAACGCGTGCTGCGAATCGGTCGTGGGGAAAGTGAAAGCGACGCTTCCGGGGTAACCGTCCTCGCGTGCCCCCCCCCCTTCGCCACTCCGCCCCATTCTTCCTCTCGCGCTCTAACACACATAAACTTAAATAAAAATAAATAAATAAGAGATAAGAAAAAATAAATAAAAATTACATCGCAGTGACGCATTTGTTATTAATGACGCCAAGATCGGAGGATACTTTATCGAATTTAAGGTGTGAAAAGAAGAAACCGATTTTTCTCTTTATTTGTTTTCATTGGTTGCTTTCTAGATCGACAGAGGGAGAACAAAAATCTCCGGTTTTTGTTGTTTTAACCAATTTTTTAGGGTGACTCGAAATCAAGGTGAGTAGATCGAAAAGAGTTTAATAAGACAAAATAATAAATGTAATTAATCGAAAAAGTGCATAATTGTTTTATAATTGATTTTTCTCGTTTGTTTTTGTTTAGCTCGATTTATTTAGAACGGTTACGGAGTGAACGAGACAATTTGGAAAAAGCTTAAACATCGTAAGAGGGGGAGTAACGACCAGTCGGTCTCGGTCTGGGTCTCGCCGAAGAGGGAAAGGAGCAGCCTCGAAAGTGGAACAGGGCCGATGGCCCGATGACCTCGTGACACACATTTCCCCGATGCTCTCGTCTCGAATGAAAGTGAAAAGGAGCGACGGGAGAGAGTACGAGAGGAACTCTCGCGCGACGATCAACTTTATGGCGTCGGTCCGACGACCGAAAATTTATGGTTACGGGTACCGTTTATACTTATATTTATATATATATATATATTGTATATATGTGTGTATATATATATATATTGTATATATGTGTGTATATATATATATACAACGATGTATTTGCGTCGTTGCAATATTTTGCAACGAATTTTTGGCGCGAACATTCCCCACCTCGTTATAAAAACGAGTGTTCCATTGTACCCCGGTACAATTCTCGTTTTTCAACCAAAGATCGATTTATTGTATGCGACCATTTCGTGAAAAATATTCGTGAACGTTTGACGAAAGATTTGAAATATCGTAGAAAAGATCATTTTTCGTTGAAATACCGACGGTCAATGTACGCGAGCGAAGCGGACACTCGCCGTTTGCGTCGTTCACCCTCTTTTCCATTCCGCAACGGAATACGAGCTTGGTACCTTCGTTTTTTTTTCTCTCTCGAAGTACCTCGAAACTATTCTGTCGAAAGACGACGATCGACCTCGACGGAAAAATGTCCGGCTGTCGACGCGATCGTAAATCATTTCGCAATAATAACGCTCTGTTCGACGCACGGAGAAACAATCTCAATGGCGGATCTCTCTTACGTATTAAATGGATTTAATTGAGCGAAGAAACGGAGTGTAAATCGAATGCAACAAATTCTTTAAAAACAAGTATATATATATGTGTGTATGTGTGTGTGTGTGTCGGTTCAAGTACACGTAAAGTAAACGAGAAAATTTGCATTGTCTGATTTACGACTGGTGCGATAGTCCGACTGGCTTTCTTCGAACCAGTTTCAACGCCCTGTCTCTCGGCACTCGAGCGACTTCCGGTTAACGTTCTTCGTGCGTATATACCTATATATATATATTTGTTGCACAAGGTTCGCAAAATGTGTGCAAGTAAACGGGTAACGGGTCCGATATTATTTTACTGCCTCGAGAATGGAACAATGAGAAGCCTTTACCGTTTTCCGTTCGGAACCCTTTCAGATCTCTCGCTCTTTCTCTCTCTATCTCTTTCTTTTTCTTTCTCTATCTCCCTCGAATGGAAAGTCGAGCAAACCCTGCACGCTACGTTCTCGCATCTAGCCAAGACGCATACGCGTGATGTGAAATTTGCAAGTCAGGATGAAAATTCTTTGGCCGCAGGCTCGTTTCCTTTGTGAATATTTCAAAGAGGGCGCTACGATAAATAGTATTTACCCTCGTTGTTCAGCCCCCGTAGGGAGAAACTCAACCGCATCGGGGTCTAAGGAGCATCATCGTCGGCGGTGAAAACAGACCGTTCGAAAGTGCTCGACCTTCGTTCGTGACACTTTTGTCAAACATTGAATTTTACCCTGCGTTAAGAAAGAAATTTTCGTCTCTGTTCCTCTCCTTCGCTCTGTCTGTCTGTCTGTCTGTCTCTGTCTCTCTCTCTTTCTCTCTCTCTCTCTCTCTTTTACACACACGCAGACACCTTCTTTTTCTGTCGAAAGCAACAGGATGCGTTTCTCGTCCTCGAAACGAGATCCTTGAAGCACTCGTACGAATGGGAGAAAACGCGAGATGTGACTTAAAACAAGTAAAAAAAACGCAGCAAATGGAGAAAAAAAGAAGGATATAACCTATTTGCGTTGACACACCAGCCGCGTACTCCCTCGTCGTAAAAATTTCATCCCGCGCCCGTTTCTTTCGTCTCCGCTTTCGATTCGAGTTAAGGAAGAACCTTAAAAATCCGCATGCGCGACGTAAGGAATAAAAGAAATTCTTATTCTCAAGGTTGGCTCGTGTATCCGTGTGTACGTGTGTTTATGTGTGGGTTAAGATGGAAATACAGTCGTACGATGCAAATCTCATTATATTCCGGAGTCTGGGGTGTTCGAACACGTATATACACGTATATACACGTATATATATATATATATATATATATATATATATATATATATATATATGTATATATATATATATATATATATATAAGTCTAGTGTCAGACGTCGTTGTCGCTTACTATGCCAAAGCGAGTAATGTGCATCTCAGTGTCAGGTTTCTTTTTTCTCCCTTCCTCTTTCTCTCGCTCTCTCTCTCTCTCTCTCTCTCTTTCCCTCTCGGAAATAATGTGACCGTGATTTCGTTCGCGAGTATTACAGACATATAGACAAAGGGTACAAAGAATTCTGATGCGCGTGTGTGTCAATAAAGATCGAGGACTTTCAGAATCGCGAGTATATACTTCCGGTTTGGATGTATATATGTATATATGTGTGTGTCGTGGGTATGTGTATAAAATAATGTATATTTAGTATCCTTCGATCTGTCGAGAACTGCGACTCGCACCTTTCGTCCTCCGTAATTACGATAGATCGTGAGCTTAGTAGGACGGGAGTAGAAAAAAAAGAAACGTTATGTTACGATGAGTGTCACGAGAAAAACTACGCATTGTAATACAGCGCCGAGTGGTATGCAACGAAGGCTCTCATTGTCTCGTCGTGTGAAAGTATATATGTACAATAAAAGCCTCGATAGCGTGAATAATGTAGCGGAACTGTACGAAGGCCATCACACTTTGTCATACAATAATAATAATAATAATAATAATAAAGATAATGATGCTAATAATTAACAATAACAATCATCATCATAATCATAACAATTAATAACAAATTATAATAATTGAATATAAAATTATTATTATTATTAATAATTCAGTATTTAATAATAATAACAAATTATAATAATTGGATATTCAATTATTATGGTTATTAATAATTTTATATTTAATAAAAGTGACAAATTACAATAATCGAATATTATTATATATTATTATTATTATTATTATTATTATTATAGATATTGATTATTATGATTATGGACGTAATCGGGCGTCTCGTAGGTCACAGAGTCGTCAATGGCCAATGATATACCGCCTTTGACCCTTTTCTCTCGCGGCAGCGTGTTACCCTCACCTTGAAGTTTCTCTCGAGTCTCGCAGTTTCTCAAAGAGTTCGCCACCCTTGACTCCGTTTTCACCGCGATAATCAAGAGCGAACGAGACGCACTCCTATATAGACATTACGCTCGTTTCGACTTATTATACGCGATCCTCGGGAATACCTTATACCTATATATATATATATATATAATATATATATATATTTATAAAGAATATATATATATATATATATATATATATTCTTTATAAATGTGGTTAGACATACAATTACAATTGGACGCCCACGCGACACTGTGCATAAGCGGGTCGTGCGCACACCGGGGATAAAGTGGAACACACGTACGGGTTAAAGGTATCTGCATAATACCGTATATATGTATGTTCTCCAACCGGAGAACATTATCAAATTTGTGCCACTTCATCGAGCGTGCACGATGACACACGCGCGGAAACGAAAAGCAAACTTTCACGGCCATTTCCCCGTCCTCTCTCTCTCTCTCTCTCTGGTCGCTTTTCAGCAATTTAAAGAAGCTACGCTTTTATTCAATTTGAGATCGAGCCGTTACGAAAGTTTCGTCCTTCGACCGACTCTTCGACTACGAATAAAAATTAACCGATTGCTCAAAAACAAAAAATAAATAAATAAATTACAATAATAAGAAAACTTAACGTCCTTATTTCTAACCAAACAAAAACAAACAAAAAACAACAATTAACCATTGAAATGAAAAACGAGCGTCTGACTTGTTCCAAAGAAAGAAAAAACATAAAATCATTTATGATATTTATTTTTTCATTTGTGATTTGTCTCGATCTGGCGCGTTTGCCGAACAGTTTCGATCTACAAGACGCCGGGATTTAATCCCCGCTATCAGGTCCATCTCACGCGTCCTTCCGAGAGTTAACGGTGATCGTGGTACGCGCGTTACCTATATATAGGTAACGCTACGTGTAGTAGTATAATGGAACGCGCCCAGAGCGCACCAAACGGAGCAGCGTCATACTTCGAGCGCTATAAAGCGCACTTTGCAACACGCGCCGCTATATTACCGCTACCACTTTTATCGAATGATGCATACGACACATATATATATATATATACATATATATATATATATATTTATGTATATAAGCACACGTTGCACAGTGTGTACCAGCTGCTGGTCGTGATATGTGGTCGACCTTAACGCGACCTCAAGAGTTTCGCTTGACTTTTGCGTATAAAAGCCCGCTGTTACGGAGAACGTGTGTAGCATAAGATATATATATGCAAGTGTGCGTCTGTGTGTGTGTGTGTGTGTGTGTACAAACGAGAGCGATAGACGCGTCAACAACGCTAGACTCTCGGCGATTATGCAATCATTTTGGCAATGAAATAACTCTCGACCGCCTTGCATTACACTTCCTCGTTTACCGATGTCGGACTAGACTGTATCGTGAGCGTGTCTTGACGAAGGTCGCTGCGCGACCTCGCGAATATTTCAAATTTTATATCGAGATTAAGAATTCATCTCGAAATCGAATTTTCGAAGATCAATCTCAACCTCGTTATTTCTCGTTTCGAACGCAGTTTCGAGCCGCGAAGTCTCGATGTTATAGGAAATACGGGGATAACGACGATCGTTGAAGCATAATGTAATATTTAGATAACAACAACAACATTGATTTCCTGTATAATATTGTTTATGTGGAATTTTACACGTAGTTATCGAAAAATATACTTTTCTTTTTTTTTATTTCTTATTCGTATATTTTATTAATATAGAATTTTGCACGTAATTATCGAGAAATATATATTTTTTTTTTATTTTTCTGTTTATTTGTATTTTTTATTTAAATGAAATTTTACACAAGATTATCGGTAAATAAATTTGTCTAGTATTTTAGAAAGCGAGTGATTCGTATTATCCATCTGATCGCCATTGTCCCGTTTCTACCAACTTATTTATATCGAATATCAATTTTAAGAACTGACGTAGGTATATCTACTTACGATGATGCATAATAGGTACGTTTTTTTTTCGATTTACCGCGCTTCCACGTCATACTTCGAATCATCGTATGCAAAAAACAAGAAGAAACCTAAGATATTTTTCCTTCTTAAACGTACGCGTGCGATCGCGATTAATATTGCGCAATTTCCGGCTCGTTAGCACTCGCGAGAATTTCCCACGCGGAAGGATCTGCAGTTGACATTACGTTTTCCATGTAAACTATCTCTCTCTCTCTCTCTCTCTCTCGCTTCGTCGCTCATCCCGCACTCGTCATCCTCCAATGATTAGCGCGGCTCATCTCTTGTATAATGCAACGTGCTCTCCATCGCTTATACACACACACACACACATACGCACATTTAAAAATACGTATCATGATGTGGCAAAATCACGTCACAAAAATAATTCGAAAACAACAGCAATTTCGCAAGAATCCTGCTCGACGTTCTCACCAACGGAAAATCCGCCGATGATCTTTTTCTGTGAACATTTTTCACGACTCGAGAGACAAATTTGAAATCGGAGCGAAATCGAACCTCCCCTCCTTCCTCCACGCACCTGTACCATACGAGATCGTCACTCGATGTCATCACCCAAGAAATTCTCAAATTCGAGAATTTTCTTGGTCATGAAAAATACTACGGACAAATCTCGAGAGATTGTAAAAGTACGTTAAAAAATAAGATCGATGGGAAATAAAATTGATTTCTTTCGTTAGTCGGCCTTATTTGCCGAAGATATCTTTGTATATATATATATATATATATATATATATCAGGGTCTCGCACGAAAATATGTGTCGTAAAGGCATAAGCGTTGTTGCGCAACGATCGTTGACGACGTTACAGCCCCCCATTTGTCCCTGTAAATTATGTGTACACCGTAATGGCCACGGCGTACTGTGTAACACACCTACGATGTACCTGTGGCGTAACTGCATTAGGGAAGGAAAAAAAGGTCCTGACGGTGCATAACTACGTGTGCACGGTTAAGTACGAAGTTCCCTGAGATGATTTACGAAGTTGCTAGGAGTACAAAACGCCCTTAACTATAGATATAGCGTCATAGACAGAGACGATGTATAGACCAGATATATATATATATATATATATGTGTGTGTGTAGAGAGAGAGAGAGATATTGAGTTATATTGCACAGATTTGGTTGCGATACCGAGTTTACAGCATTTCGAAATTTCGCAACGCTCCGTGTTTTCCCGCTCGCTTCTGCGGCATTAAACGAGTATATAGCGTAACAAGCTTGCTACTCGAGCTAACCTCCCGAACGTTCACCGTGATTTATTATTATGCCTCATAGTCGTGCCGACCTTCCTCAAAAGTTTTCCCCAAAAGTGCCGGGTTGACCGGACCAAAATGATGTATTTTCGAGGTTTACGGGGACCACCGAAGAAACAGACGATGACGAGGGACGAGACGAGACCGCGAGAAGGGGATAGAGGGAGGATGGAATCATCGAGACTGGTAAAATGGTCCGAGTGGTCGAAAAACTAGCGATTTTCGTCGAATAAACGCTCGCGGCTTGTGAAAACGTTTATAGTAGATGGAAATTTGGCTCGCGAAAATAGTCGGCGTCAAGGGCGCGCGCGCGAGAATTTACGAGAGGCTGCGGAGACGATTGAGTGTCGAGGGAGAAGAAAAAGAATTTGTAAACGCGTAAAATGGATGATTTTCGAATGGAGGGATAATTAAGAAAGAGAGATTTAAGTAACCGGTCGCCCTTCTCGATAAGATCGAATTAGCCTCGTCCAATAGCGAGAATAATCGCTCGTCGTTCAAAATCGTTGTTTTTTTTGGTTGAGTAAATTTTTATTTTCTAATCGATCGATTCCCGATATCCGATTTCGATTTAAATATTCAACATATCTACGCATAAAACGATTATTCAAATATTTGTCGCAGAGAAACGGAAAATAATGAAAAAAAAACAACAACAAAAAAGTAAACTTCTTACGTTCGCGCGTACAGGAAGTACAGTCGAGTATCGCACATCGTCGGGCAATCTACGCTGATAATCGTGCAAGCTCGCTGTACACTCGCGCACGACGACTTATCTCGATCGAGCATGCAATCGTGTATACGATCGAAAGTGGTGGGGAAGAAAAAAAATTCCTGGGAAGGTCGCGAATGCCAAGGCCAACGTATGCACTTAAACACATACAAACGCAGAGACACAGACAGAGAGATATATGTATACACATTACCTCGCACCTGACTTACATTTCAATGACGCTCACTGGCTACGCTCTCTCTCGCTCTCTCTCTCTCTCTCTCTCTCTCTCTCGCTCTCTCTGTCTCTCTATACAAAAGCGCCGATAGCGGATGGCTATTGGCGAGCTCACGTACGAGCCCGTAATAATGTACATTTTGCGAGACTCATCGATCATCGCGCACCCTTCGACTCTATTTCCGCGTGATTCAGTAGACCGCGGTCTATGAATTATTATCCTTACCGATAATCGATGTTGCGACTCAAGCAAATCGGAATCTCAGCTCGGGTTATACATTTTTCTAGCGTCGGGAATCGTGAGAGCGAAAAAAAAACAACGAATTTAACAAATATCGATCGATTTAATAGATTGAGATATTGATATTGAAAAATTGTAATCGGTTGGTATCAACGAAAGATCGATCGAGCGATCGTTAATGAGAAATAACTAATTAGTTAAACATCGATTAATTGATGAATTAAAAAAATGATTTACCAAAATTTAGAAACAATTGGTATCAATGGAACTAACGATCAGGATCGTTAGTGAGAAAATCTAATAATTTATTCAATATCGATTAATCGATTTATTCGAAAAATCGTTACAAAAATTGATAATCGATTGGTGTCAGCGAAACATCGATCGAGCAATCGTCAACGAAAAAGAATTAATTCATTAAACATCGATGTATTGATTAATCAATTTAAATAACCGATTTATAAAAATGTGTAATTCAATTCACTTCGACGAAGTACGAATCGAGTTATCGCCAGTGACAAAAATTACTTTATTAAATATCGATTAATCCATTAATCAAAGACCCGATTAAAAAATGTCAATAATGAATTAATCTCACCGAAAGACCGATCGATCGATCTTTAATATTCGAGATGATACGCCTCGTATACTCTCCTTTCTCCCTCTCTACCTCTCGCTCGCTACGTGCAACGGAGGTTTGAGCCTCTGGCGTAAAAAAAAGTGAATGGCCTTCCTACAGAAATGCTTCATCCGGGTATTTTATTCGATTGTTATGGGCTACCGTGTTCTATTGCGCCATTAATGTCACTTCCGGACGCGTATAAAAGTTACCTCGGGTTCTCTGTACACAATGCTTAAAAGCTATAAAATCTTCGTGTATGTGCGCACGAAGCACCACCACACCTTGCACGTTCTATAAGCATCGACGTACGGAAAATTCACTTGGTCGAACAGGTTCGAGATCACATATATATGTGTATATATATATATATAGATCGCGTTGTATGTCGATATGTATGCATATGCAACTATATATATATATATATATCAACGGGATTTCAGGTCGATTGTCGTGACGTCAGCGAATCCCGAGATGAAGTTCAAGGTTACCGCGCTTGAATGCACGGCCCACGCGAGCGCGGAAAATAGAAAGGCGGCAAGAGCAACGCCGGGACGAGGAATTTTCCTCGTGTGTCCGAGACGTGGAAAAACGTCGCGTCGCACGGATTTTTATAACGACACACTTATCTCTTCTTGTTCCCACGATCTGTCTCGTACATTTTCTTTGGAATTCTTCCGTGACGAAGTCGCACCTACGTGTCGCGATCGATCGGTCGATCGAAGTTCGACGGAACTTTAACGGTGACCTTACCATCGAGTTTTAACGATATTTCTCGAACGCTCGTTTTCTCTCAGCTTTTCTTCTCTCATCTCGAACTACGACCTTTTCTGCAAAGCTGTTCGATTGTAAGTTTAATACGAATCAAAGAACTCGAACAACGTTCGCGACTTTGAGATTTCGATGATGGAATGTTGTTTTTCATTTTAGAAAAATTAACGACTCGTTAAACTGGACATACCAATAATTTTTATATCGAAAACAATTTTTTATTCTCGATCGATTCGATATCTTTTATCAACCGAATTACGTGTTTTTATTATTTTTATATTTTATTCTATTTATTGTTTTGTTTCATTATCATATAATTTCGAAAAATGCGTTGCGAAAAGTTTCCACCGCTCCCGATTATTAAAGAGAAACGTATTTTCGATGGGACTATCAATGTGAAATGTGACAACGCGCGTGTCATCGATCGCAAGTCGTATATCCGCCGATAGGAAAATTACAATCGTATCTACTCACTTATGGGCAATCTTCCCATTTCCAGCTCGTACTTACATCACACATTGTAACGCCGTGTATCGTTAGCAACGATTCTTAACGATCGTCGATTTTACACGAAGGCTTAATCTCCGCCGGGCGTTGAAACACGTGTTCGCGATCGACGAGAACAGAAGTCGCGATCGACATAAAACTGTCAATTTCTCGCATCTAAACGACACCCGAGACTCGTTTCTCGACTATCTAAAATCGTTAACGCGCGCTAAATGTCACAACCGGGACATCGTGTCGTACCGATAAAGATTTTTTAAAGCAACGTCGTCCAAGATCTCAATAATGCAGAAATCTCCAGCTACCTGATCTCTCGTTTCTCTTTTTTTCTTCTTTTATTTAAGAAAGAAAGAAAAAAGGTTTTTTTTATATCTCATTCTTCGTGACGGGTATTCGGAGTGCGCGAACGCGCGATGCTTACGCAATGAGACGAGAATCCTTTCAACTTATTCATCCGTCATAGAAAGGGTGGGGCGGAAGGGAGGGGGCTGCACACGATCGCTGATTCACGAGTCACTGGAAGGACATGAGTAACGAATATTTACGCGATATCTCTTCTCTTCTCTTCTCTTCTCTTCTTTTCTCTTCTCTTCTTTTTCTTCTTCTTCTTCTTCTTCTTCTTCTTCTTCTCTTCTCTTCTCTTCTCTTCTCTTCTCTTCTCTTCTCTTCTCTTCTCTTCTCTTCTCTTCTCTTCTCTTCTCTTCTCTTCTCTTCTCTTCTCTTCTCTTCTCTTCTTCTTCTTCTTCTTCTTCTTCTTCTTCTTCTCATCCTCCTTCTCCTCCTTCTCGTTCTTCTTCCTCTGTACATATATATAATCCAACATCTGTCTGTCTGTCTGTTCGATTATAGCTCGACTTCTAGCGAATGATTTGGACTAGGGCTAAGGCTGGGATTAGGCCTCGGGGTGAAGTGGGGCTGGGCCTTAGCTTTTACCGAATGGACGACGATGTCGTTTTCACTATCGCATAGACCATTTAATTATAAGAAACATTCTATAACGATAGCACAGTCGCGTATGCCGCGCACGCTGTCGAATTCAATGTGGCCAATCAACGGATCAAGCTTTAAACATTGCCAGAGTTAACTTCGTAAAACCGTGTTTTTCTCATATCATTGATACGTTGCATTTTACATAGATCGAAGAAATCCGCGCTTCTCGACCATTAATAATAACTCAAGGAACCTGGTGCATTAAAAAGCACCCTTGTAACGTAAATATTTGACAATAATTATGTCTCGACAGTGCTTGGCAGGTATCCTCTGTTACGCATGATCGACAAGTAAATGAGTCGGAACCCACGAGCGATAATAATTAGGAAATTATTTGATTGTGCGAAAATTAATTATTACGACCATCACGCGGGCTTATGATAGATATATTTATGATAAACTATACTATAGACTAGCTCACTCGAAATCGGTGACACGCGTTAATAATCTACGTCGACGATCGTTATCATCGTTGCGTTTCTCGAGACGTCTGGAAAATCTGCCGTGCGAGAGTAACGAAGCGAAAAACAAAAGACAAAAATAAACAAACAAATAAAAAAATTTATCTCGTATTGAAGATCGCGTCCGTTCGTAAAATCAGTAATAACGGTTTAACCCATCGTTATCGCGCGTGATATATACGCGCCGCATACGTATTAGACACTTTGTATTATTGTGCTTATCGCTTGTAACTATCCGCGTCAAGATATTTATATAGATGGCATAAAGATAACGCGATATAATTCTCGAGTGTGTTTATTTTGTATATAAGGAGACACTTGATGACAATGTATCGTCGCTAAGGAGATAGGTCTCCTCAGAATTTTATCACGACCCGGGTACCTATCTACCGAACTCCCTCTCTAGCCTACTTCGAACCTCTCGACCTCATCGAGCAAGAAATCCCATTACCGCTGACAGCGAATATACCGGGGAGAGATTGAGAATAAGAGAGAGAGAGAGAGAGAGAGAGAGAGAGAGAGAGCGAGAGAGTATGAGGAAAGTGAGTTGCAGGGGTTGAAAAAGAGAGAGAACGGAAACGAGGAGGAAGGGAGTACCATAGTTTGAGACGAGAACCTCTCCGAGTGCGACGGAGCGATAGAACGAAATTGTCTGAGATAAAGAGCGAGAGAGAGGGAAAGGGGAGAGAGAGAGGGAGAGAGAGAGGGAGAGAGAGAGGGAGAGAGAGAGAGAGAGAGAGAGAGAGAGAGTGAAGCGGAGTGTGCAGAGGTCGTGTGATTCATGAAACTGGTGCAAGGGTGGCTATAGGAAACCTGCTAGTTTTACCCCGGAATGAAATGGTGTGATGCGCGAGGAGAACGGAAAAGAGAGTTTGTTGTGACACGAATAACTGTACGTACCTACTTTTGTATCTACTATATAACAATAGTACGGGCGTCGGTGTACTTTATATCCCACGTATGATATGTAGAGCGAAAAGAGCGCTCGAAGCTCGACGATGAGGAAGTGGGGGATGAGGGGTAGGTACGGAATGGTATGTGGGTTGGCATGCCCGGACGTAGCCCGAACACCGCGGCCTTGAACTTGTACGCCCCCGAGCCTCCGACTGCACTCTCTCAACCCCTCCTTCTCCTCCTCCTCCTCCTCCTCCTCCTCCCTCCCTCCACCCTGACTCTCACCATCCCTCGTCCGCCTGCCACACTTCCACCCTCGAACTACCCCTACCCGTTCCTTCTATCCCAGCCGACACATCGCGACCCCGGCCATTCGACAAACCCACCCACCCCCCAACCCCACCTCGCCAACCCTCTTTCTTAAGCTTCAACCGATACCTTTTCACAGATTCACCAATGAAAATATATATATATATATATATATATATATAGGAAAATCGACTATCTTCCCCCTCCACCAATGCCCTCGCCGATTCCTTTACGTATAGGTCGCAACCTCTGACGCGAATTCTAGTTGTAAAAGTGGATATGCAAGTATATGTAGTACGAGTATAAATGTATAGTAGGTATACGTTACTATACATAGTCGCAGGGAGGGCTCTATGCCAGAGGCGAGGGAGAACTGACCTAGTCAAAAAATTACAGTGCCACTATATAGCGACGAAACGATGAAGGAAAGAGAGGGTTGGCTATATATATATATATATATATATATATATATATATATATAAGTACGTTGTATACGTTATACAAGTAGTGCAAGTCGACGGTGCGGTGCGACGAAGGAAGATCGGGGGTGTTCCACCCCTACCGAGCGATCACGGTCGTTCCCGCTTCGCGGCGGTCGCAGAGGACGCTCGGTCGTAGCCGAGGCCAACGGGACGGAAGGGATGCGCGTCCCACTTCCCCCGAATGATCGTATACATAGGAGTGTTACATACGGATAACGGCTGAAGTAGGTAAACGCTAGCGTGACGCGACGATAATAGCGTCGAATGTTCCAAATGGCGACTGGGCTTAAAGCGATCCAGCGAGAAACGAAAAATACGATTGTCGAATGTAAATTGGCTCGTTTCGTTGGTCGACGTTCGATCCGTTATTGTTCGTGAAAATGGGGAGTGAAAATGTATTTTTTTCTAATGAAACGTCGGGAATATAATATTTTTCGATTAATGCGACGATGCGAAGTAGCGAAGGGCTTGAAAAATGTTTTCATAGAAACAAATATTATGAATTATTTATTATCTGTCGTTACGCTCGATGATCCTACACAAAGAGAGAGAGAGAGAGAGAGAGAGAGAGAGAGAGAGAGAGTGAGGGAGGAAGGGAGGAAAATATTACATCGTTAGCGACCGAGTCAGATTGCGACAGTTGTTGCAACGTCGTCCAATCGATCGCACCTCTGACATATAATACGAGCATACACGTGGCTGCTCTCGTAATGGAGCACTGCACCCTCGAAAACTAATTATCGGTCCTCGCCCTTCACTCTCCTGCGCACCTCGGTAAGCAGGATCGAAATCACAACATAGATGGGATATCTACATTATTCTCCAGACTCCTATATAACGACGTAGAGTGCACCGCAGAATCATGGCATCAAGCCCTTTCTCGCAACCCCCCGAGCCTCCAACGTTCAAAAAATAACTACGAACCGTAAAGATACAAATTCAATGAGAGTTATGTCGTGAAGGTGAAGTCTTTGAATTCATTTATCGAATATTTATTATCCGTGTAGACGTATATACAAATTTCTATCTATATTTATTCACCACCCTCTACCCTACGTAATCTCAACTTCTTGCCCTTCCAGAGGATCCTCGTCGGATCATCAACAAGAAACTCGAGTATATCCTGCACACGTGTAACCTTATTAGATACAGGATCTCGTCTGCCTCTTCAATCGAAGCTCAAGTTCAAACTTCTTACGTGCATCGTCGAAGTAATTTATCGAATGAAGGGGATGGAAGTGGTAAAGGGCAAAAAAAAAAAAAGAACACCGTAGGCGGGGTTGCAAGCTGTTAAAGATAACTTTCATCGACGTCTTCCAATTCATTATCATCTATTTTCCCCCATATCCTCGTTCTCGTACGTTCCAACCCCGTTTACAACCCTTAACCGGAAATCAATCGATAGAATTACACCCTTACATCGGAAATTATTCCGAGATTCAGAACTACCCCTCTGTGACCCGGTTTCTCGATGTCAAGCCCTCTTTCCCTTATTCCTACGCTTTGACCTAAGTGACCTCTATGTTTCATCCCACCCCCCCCCCCCCGCCACCATCCTCGCCAGAACACCAACTTTTCATTCTTCGATGAGAAGCAACTTCGCGCTATCGCGCATAATTGAAACGGATGGGATGAAGAAATCAAACACATAGACACACAGACACACAGGACGTAGGCTCACACATACCCCCAATACGAACATCGCCGGATAGAAGGACGCGCAAAGTGCACCAACGGCAGCATCAGCAGTTGAGAGAGACACCAGGGGGGCAATAGAGTCCAGATACACACGTATAACGGAGCGCAACGAGGATTACGTGTACGTGGGCCCGGGGGTCGTTTGTATCGGTGCACAGCCTCGAGCGAGTTTTCCTCGGGTCGGGTCTCTCTGCGTGTATAATAAACGCTAGAGTTGCCCGTGACCGGTAAGGACCTTGGCCATGGCTCGTGACGTCGTGACGCAAGCGTCGTGGCGCGCGCATCTCGCTCGATGCGATGAAATTGTTGTACATAGGAACGTGTCGTGTCGCTGCCGTGGGGTACATCCCGCATTTACTCAGAGGACGTAAACATGGAACATATATATATGTATGTATTTTATACGAAACGTATACCTCGTGCATTTTTATCACAAATCGATGAAAAATTGTCTCGAAGGATTTTTCAAATCGCTCCCATAATCTTTTTAGACGATTTGTAACGATTAAAAAACAATTAGAAGATTTTTGGAAATCTTGTTTTGTTCAATGAAAATTATCAAGAATTTTTCATTTGGTAAACACAGCAAACAAAAAAAAAGGTAAAACTCAATTTTAGAAAATTTAATAAAACGAAAACAAACGATAGGAAATGAGAACGAGGGAATTGAGTAAAATTTGTAAATAGGGAAGGGTAAATTTTCGAAAATAATTATGATTAAGTATAGACATGTAAAAGGAAGAAGAAGAAGAAGAATAAAAAGGTTGATAATGCGAGTCGCGGAAGGTTTGTGTTAAGTTCGCGCCGTCCACGATACGTAAACAAAAACCGCACCTATTTTCCACTAAAAATAGGTTCTTTCTTTTCCTTAAATTAGTAAAAACTTGTATGCGTTGTTTCCGTTCTATCGTTAAAAGATCGATACCGATCCGAAACGTTATTGGAAAATTTTCATCGGTCTATCGTGGAATGCCGCATATGCAACTGACTGCACATGGCTATGTACATGTACTATATAAATATATATATATATATGTTATCGAAGCTCTAGCTCTCCGGTCCCCGTGGCCTTGACCTTACACTAGCTCCGGTCTACGAGGCTCTCCGCCTCCGTGCGCGCTTCTCTATCCCCCCTCCTGCCGCTCCGGCCACAGGTCCATATATACCATGCTCGAACAACTTCGTTGGCATTGGCTCGGTCGAAGGCCGACGGTATGCACTTGGAAATACTCTACGCCCGGCGAGTTAAGGGCGGTGATGACGAGGGGCAGAGAAACTGTTCCACGTATATAAATATATATGTAAAACGCACGAGGATGTACGTATACGTATGTTAAATACGTGGGATACGTTTGAACGTGTACGAGCGAGAGCTTTCACTGCGACGAAAAGTGCAGAGAGAACGGAGGGTCAGAGCGGTCGACAAGCTCTCTTACTCTCTCGCTCCCTCTTGCTCCTTCGCCCTGTGGCTAAATTCGTAGCCACACACAACACGCTATACACAGGTTATATATATATATATATATATATATATATATATACGTATGTATAACTCTGTATCGTGAGAGCCGTTGGACGCCATCCCGCAACGGGTGGCATTTTAACGGCGACCGAACGTGACCGAAAACGACGTCGCAATATGCCGGACAATATGCCAATATGCTCTGTTTCTTCCTCTGTTCGGACTCTCCGATTCGTCAAATTTCCGAAACCGAGCAAATGGACGCACGCTTCGTACGAGCGCATGCGCAGTGTTAGTACGGGCCTATATCCGGGCGAAATGTCAACGAGGAGTTGAGAGTGAGAGAGGTCAAGAAAAATTGTAACTCTTGTCTTGATAGATTCGAGCACGGATTAGGCTCCCTTTAGCGAGTATGCATATATATATACCGACGTATGTGTAAGCCGATATGTATGCGTCAAAGAAAATTTCGAGGTCGCTAATGACGTTGGTCGAGTTTGATGTTTATACCCAGGAGGGCAGGCGGGACAGGTCATGGAAAAGTGTAGGTGGACTGAGTCATTACGAAGATATCGACGTCATGAACTAATTGTCTTTTTTTTGTTCTTTGTTCTCTTCTAATGTTCGAGAATAAATCGATTTAGTGATCGACGCACGATATCCTCGTAGGAACGAAAGTTATTCTTTCAATTCTTTTTCCTTGCATTCCCAAGAGCATTCGAGTGAGTGTGCGTGTATCGGCTGAATAGTTTCTCGACAGCACTCAAGCAAAATGTTAAATGCTCCTGTGAACGACGCACGCGCCGTATATACTCTTGACCATGAGGTTACACAGGCTTATTCTTTCATAATATATGTGTATTCCGGTAGTTGCGATGATATTTATACAAATGTATATTATGGTGACTTACCAAGTTTATCCACTTCGACGAGAGTTGCCCGTATAAATATCCCCGACCTCGGTTTTCATTCTTGACCATTTGCGTCTACCGACGAAACTGGAATAAACGTTTGCACGCATAGATACACGCGAGTGTATCCGGGGATACCTGCGAGCTACCGTAGTGAGAGTGGAGCATATGCTAACGTTTGCAGTCAACGCTTTAACGAACTCATTGTTGCACATACATGTCCGTGTTAATAATACCAATGATGGCTCTGTTATTTCGTCGAGGGAAAAGAAGGATCGAGACACAATCACCATTTCTATTGTCAATAATTAACGTGAAAATTGAATTTAAGGTTATCTCGGTACTACGCGCGCCACGGATGTGAGCGGCGGGGGGTAGTTGCGCCAAAGTTCGACAGAGCGCGCCACGTTACACCGTCAAGAGCGACATTTAGTTCCGGCCTATGAATCGCTTAAAACACTACATCGACATTTATCTCATCTTCACAATTATCAAGTACATACTTTACAAAAATCAATATAAAAGACTTTTAAAAATGAGCAACTTTTTATCATTAGCAAGCCTAGTACTTAATTCCTTTAAGCTGAAAAAATCTATCCGCGAGTTCATCGAACGCTCGTTTGTGCCAAAAGTAACGCAAAAATACGAATGAAAAGTAATTCAATGTCAATTTTTGTATAGCTACGATCGTAGCCTGGTCGTCGTATATAAATACATGGTATAGATAACAGTCGCGATAAAGAAATTGAAAACCGCGATTTTTCCGGCCGTCGCGCTCGCGTCCCTCTCTTTCGCGAAGCTACGGCACGAACGAGATCGCGGGAGGGATCTTTACGCGGTGGCCTTGGCCTTGACATCGACCGCAAGCAGCGTCCCGACGCTACGCAGTTGCATCAGAGCGTTCGATGAGAGAACACGACGAGGCACAGGAAAAGAGAGAGAGAGAGAGAGAGAGAGAGCAAACGAGCACGATGACGACGAGGTCGAGGAGGAAGCCACCGGGGACAGTGCATCGGGCGGTGGACAGGTGGGCGGGACATCGCTATAGATAACGGATGCCACGTCTCTCTCTCTCTCTCTCTCTCTCTCTCTCTCTCTCTCTCTCTCGCTCTCTCTCTCTCTCTCTCTCTCTCTCTCTCGCTCTCTCTCTCTGTTACTATCTGCTTCTGCGTTCTTCACTAGATTAAAGTGGCTAAAAGTTAAGCCTGAATAAACATACATCATGCCAAAGCACTTTCTCTCATTCTAAAGAACTCTACATAGTCCAACAATGTTTTACATACTTTCTTACTTCGAAACAAGATTGATTTTACAAACTGCTGGAAAATTGAAAATTCAAAGTATAGCAACGATGCAGATACATTGACTTTAACTAATTTACACTAAACATTGATTTTCTTGTATGCAGATTAAAGCTAAAGTATAACAAATGTTTTGCGACATGGTGCGTTATGAAACGTGCTGATAAATTTCAATTGTTCTCATTGTTTGAGATTGAGATTAACCATGGGAAAACAATGGACAAATTTGTTAATTAAACGACAAAATCTGTCTTTTGTATATCTTCTTTGTCAATTTTCATAATTTTCGGTTCGATTATTAAATATTTCGAGAATTAAAAACAACATTATTTAGTCTTTTTTCAACCCCTTTTCGAGTAGCGCGTCTGAACAGCCGCGCAAGTCCGTAACGACTAATGACCGGTCCAAACGCCACTGAACTCGTACCCACCCATCCGTATTGCACCGACTTCGTTACTTTCTATTTCGCGAACATTTGCATCAATGAAGCTCGTTGAAAGAGTCTAAAATTATAATGTATACCCGTTTTGAAGGTCTTGCTAATATTTATTACGTTTTTTCTCTCGCACTAATGACGAAACCCACCAAAACACTTCGCCAACGATTCACCAAATGGTGTGACAATTCGCACAAATTTCGTCAACGAGCCAAAAGAAACGCTTACACTGTAAACGAGGAAGCTTTGGTCCGCTCGATTTTCCTACAATGTTGGCGACTCTGTCGAATCCAAACCCGGAAATCTTGGCAGATGGAAACAGCCAAGCGCTATTCAACGCGTTCCGGTTTAATAACGAATTCATATCACGTAAATTGTCATTCAAGATGCAAAAAATATTATAAATTGTTGTACATTCCAATAAGCGAGAAAAATTAATGTTTTTGAAATACATTACAATAAATATTAACGAACATTTATTTTTCTTTACAGATTCTGTAAAAAAATAATAGTCATGAAACCAGTCACACAATAATTCTAAAATTCGATATTCAAAATTGTATTCGTCACTGAAATCTCTATCACCTCCCATAGCGCTCAAAATGTCTCACGCGAAGTTTACAGTTTCGAAATTTCTCTACGATTTTATAAAATAGATCTTTTTAAGAAATAAACCATATTATTTTAATCATAAAATATTCAGAAAATCTCGAGAAGAATTATGAGCTAGTTCCTTGAGATTTTGCATCGAACGAGTCTTAAATAGGTTGCACGTTCGTGCATTTTCCACCAATTTCGTGAGAACATTCATAAAACGATAATCCTAGTTTATCGGGTCGAATGCCACCCCGCGAGGTAAGCCAGATCTCGATAGACTTTAGAGCATCTTTGCTCGTAGCATGTCCTATCACCTCGACTATTTTCGAAAATGATTCCACATCCGCGACCTTGGCAATAACCGCAATAACGAAGTAACGCGCGCGTGCCGCGATTTAACTTTGTATTTCCTGGTACACTGTATAGTATCATCGGGTATTTCGAAGTAAAACCGATGATACATAGTTTACGCACGAGATTTTGCGAACACTTTTGTCTCAACTTTATTATTGTTCCGTGATATGCCATTTTTATCTGTACTCGGAATTCTCGGAAAGGTCGATAGAACGACAGTTAAAAATAACGAGAAGTTCTATCCTTTGTTACAATCCCTTGAAAAACTTAACTTCGTTCCTCTCGACCCTTTTCTAACTACTCGAATTCGTTTCGAACGTTGACCGAAATTGAATTTCCTAATTCTTGATCGTTTTCAAAAGAAAAGACAGGAATAAGAATTCTTGAATATTCCAATTATTCGATTCATCGGATCGCGAGTTAAAAAAAAAAGGTCGATTTTGGTTGATTTCGCAGAATCTATAGGTCTTGACAAAAGTTTATGTCTGATAACTAAACGACGTAAGAATGGAACAACCCATCGAGATAACGGTAGATCATTTCGTGGTCTAACAAAATCATCCAGACTTCCGACCGTGATTCCACGAATTTCCGAAATATTGTTGAGGGCAGAGCAGACAGCCAGACGGAGCGACCGCTTGAAATCCGATCCCCAGACTTCCATGACCAAGTCTCTCTCTCTCGCACTCTTTTACTCGTCCTCCGATTCTACTCCTCGTTGTTAAATTGGCCATTCAACGGGTCTGTCCGTTTGACCGCTCGATAGGTAGCCACACTTTTCAAGCTACAAATAAGACGGAGAGAGAGAGAGAGTGAGAGTGAGAGAGAAATCGAGTGTGAGAAGATTTGATTTGCGTGCCAAGTGGTGATTCATTCGTTTCGATGAATCCCTTTTATTCCTCGGTCATGTTCGCAAATTGTTATTACGAGAAGCGATGGAAGTGTTAATTTAGATATTAACGTCCTACAACGTATAAGAAAGCACATTTTAATTCAACAATGTATCTTGGTCGAGGCTTTGCGGAAAATACTGGAATTCACGCATGGAAACCAGTCCCACGTGGTTTCAACATGCCAGACGTCACACGTACTTAGATATACACATATCTATGAATAATGTATGCAAAATACTTACCGCACAGGTCGTTCCATCTAAAATCAATCATTATTCTTCCAAACTTCTTGGACGTTTCCAATATTCTTCCGATTTGTAAAATCAGACGAAAATGTTATCGAGAATATTTCAAACAAATTTCATTCATCCATTCCCCAGTTATATTTCTAAAATCGAGTCTCATACGTTCCTTGCCGTGTCTAAAATGCAACAAAGATTGAAAAACAACCCGGAATGGATAAACAAAATTTGTAAGAAAATATTTTCGAGCCTTATCGAAAAATGGCGAATAATCGGAACCGTCCGAGAAATTGGAGGTGAATAAGCGGTTGACTCGACGAAGAATGCCGTGTGTGCAGATTGAAACTGCTAGCTGCCGGCTCGTAGTTGACTGCGAATAAATAGCTACGTATATAACGCGCGTACAGTCTGAGCATGTGTGTGCGATTGGTATACACAGCAGCTAAACCTTTCCGTATATAGAGCCATTACGTACGAGTCGGGGTTGCCTGAAATAAAGCAAGGTCAAGTTTAGACAAGGCCGCATGCCGATAGGAGTATCGGCCCCCCTCCCAGACGACGTAATAAAATTCTTTATTTATACATTTCAACGTTCTCACTTGCTCTCTTTCTCTCTTGGCCAAGGAAAGTCGTGAGGGTAAAGGTTCTAATCACCAGAACGCGGATAATATCAAGCCGGAATTTCCTCGTGAATTTCTTGAAATTAATTCTTTCTCTCCATTTCTCCTTTCGTCACTATTTCTTCCTCTCACGACTTTCAGGATCTAAAATAAAAATAAAAACATAATTAGCAACTATAATTTTATTTGCAAAAAAACTAAAAATATATTAATCCGTGGATTTACCTTCATAGAAGAATAATTGCGTTTGCATATAGGTGTACTGCAAAATATATATCGATGCCTCATTATCGCTCTGCTGAAAGAAAAACACGGCTGTTGGAAAAAAAAGGCTTTGTTTTCTCTCTTCCAGCCGAGCTGTGTGCGACGAACAAACAAGCCGACGACGATGTGTTCGGTGTGTATCTTTGACTTTCTTGACCTTGAAAATGCTAGTAGGTACTTGCATGTGAGTCGAGTCAAAGTGCAAGGTGATCGCGTCATCGAGCGAAACGACACGATATTTTCAACGTTTCGCGGCTTTACGAGAAAAATTGATGATTGTGTGAATGTGTATGGGTGTGTTGGGTATATAATAGCCCAGCGTGAACCTGGAATTTTGCGACCTTGCGAGACGATCGGAGTCGATATATATTCATTTCGAGTACTATCTTCTTTTCAATAATGATCGCTCCTCCTGTCCCCTCGAACACACAATTCCGAATGGCGTCATACGAGCCGCGTTGGGATCCTACTTACACGCGAAACCCACAACGGTAGCTCATCATTTTCTTTTTACTATACGTAGACGAGTTTATATATATCTTATGTTAAAAAAAAAACGAAGAAAATTGGCAACCAGACCCGGATAAGAAATGGCACAGAGTATGAGAATGCCAAATCGTGAAATATAAATGACCGCCCTTCATCCGATACGAACAAGTTCAAGGATAGTTTAGAAAGTAATTCGTCATCGCGCCCACACACGACCTGGAAATATTTTTAACCAATGTTAATTAAATTTAAAAAAATATTCGATTATTCTTTGCGTTATATATATATATATATAGTTATATATATATTTGAATTGTTGAAACTTAGATTATAAATTTTTGTTAATTTTACGATGCGTTAGGAAGGAAAGATCGAGAGAACGCGAATTGCAACGATCAGTTGTATTTTATTATACAATGTATCAATAATTAATTAAGGACGTATCGTTGATGGTAATTCAATACGCGTTTAACAGTTATTCGTAGATTTTTCGTTTCTTTTTTACAATTACTTACCCCGCGACGCGAGCGTAGTTTCAACGTAAGATTACGTTTTTTATTTGATATAACTAACGGTAAAATCTGGAAAAATCGAATTATTTAGCCTTCTTTCCTTTCGATGACTTTGCTCTGGGTTTTCCTCGCGCTGGCTTTCCACCTCGTCCTTTCTTGCCGCGGCCTTTGGTCTTCTCCTTGGCCTTGGCCGCTCTGAGATCCTTCTTCATTCTAGGATCGACGACTTTGTAACGTCCTTTGACACCCGGCGGGCGAACAGCTCGTCTCTGAGCGTCTTGTTTCTTCGCAACGACGTATGTCAATTCCTTTCGTGGTTCTTTCGTAGCCTTTCGGTACAATCTGGGAATGGAGAAAAATCTTAGTCTAGTCTCGAAACCAATACGAAATAAATAGTTATCGATATTAGATCAAAGTTTCTTAAGAATTAAATTTTACTCACGCTTTAACTTGCTTAGCCTTCTCTCGATCGCCCATGTCCGTATTGTCCATCAGTGACTCGACCTTCTTCTTTGCTTTCTCAAGCTTTTTCATAGCTCGCTTCTTTTTCCTTGCTTTCGCTTCCATTACTTTCTTTATCGGTCTTACGTTCAAATCCTCGACACGCTTTTTATACTCGTCCACGAGTTCCTTCGGTACTGGCACCTCTTTTTTCATATGTTTGTCCTCGTCCTGCACAAACCAGTCGGGTAATTTATCGTCGTTGAACGCGAATCTGTTCCAAGCCGCGTCGGTTATTTCGCGACGCGATTTTTTGCTCTGTACGAGCAACGAACCGAGCGCCAAATCGTCGTCCGTGAGTTTACGCTTGCCTTTCGTTTTCATCGCTAAAAATGAGATTTATTTCATTGAAATTGAGAAAGAGAAAACAAAGATGAAGCTTTTGTTACAACGATACTTACGAGCATCTTTGGAAACTACTTCGAAACCATCCCCTCCGCCAACTTTTTTGACCTTTTTATCCTTTTTTCCCTTTTTCTCCTTTTTTTCATTTTCCATTATTCCCATGTCGTAATCCGAATCAGAATCTTCCTCGTCCTCGACCTTGACTGACGGCTTTTTTTCCTCCACTTTTGGTTCACCGATTATCGTGCCGCCTTTCGTCTTGTACGCTTCGACCATTTTGTCAAGCTCGAAGTCCTCGTCACCCTCGTTCTCAAGATTCTTGAAAACGTCCTTCTCGAACCACAACTGAGCTTTGTGAATCTTCTTGGTTTTTTTGTCTCTGTGATCGAGATCGGTGACGAGCGGATTTTCCTTACCGTCGTCACCGTCCCTCTTACGTTTTGGTTTCACATCCTCCTTACTGTCCTCGTTTTCGGAATCGCTCAGTCCTATACAACCATTATTGATTTGATTTCATCCTTATTTATAAATAATGTTTATAACACTGAAAATATTCTTACCAAGTCCAGACTTATCGCTCTCGGAATCCTCGTCTTCCGAATTGTCCGTCTCGCTGTCCCCTGCTTTGTAAAAGGTCCCCGAGCTGTGAAGGTGTCCCTGCTCCTTCTCGTATTTCAACTTTGTCGGTAACTTGACCTCATCGTCCGAGTCAATGTCACTCTCAGCAGCTACATCGGGGGTTTGATCGACTACCGTTTCTAGTTCTTGATGAGTCTTGATCTGATTAAGATTGAACATATCGTCCCCCTCGAGTTTCGGTCCTTCATCACCCTTGTGTACCATTTTCAGGTTCAGACGCTCGTTCAATTTTTGCCTCTCCTTGTTAGACTTTTTCTTCTTCCGTTTTAATTCCCGCAATTCTTCGGCTTTCAATTCAGCAATCTGTTTATCAATGACGGCATCTTCGGCATCCTCTTCATCTTCGACAGTCTTCGGCGATACTTCGACCTCTGCGTCATCCTCCGTTTTCTCCTCACTCTTGTCCTCGCTCTCTTTGGCGAATTCGGCTTTCAACTCCTTCCACCATGCCAACAAGAGCCTAAGATCTTTTCTGCCCAATACCTTAATGTCCTTGCAGCACTCCCTGACCTCTTTAGTTGTCTTTTTATGATTGGCTATTCTCTCATCGTCTATAACGATTTCGGATGCATTCTGCAACGCCTCTACACCGCTCTCATGAGCTATGAAATCTGTCGCTGGGAGTTTATGATGGAGCGTATAATCGTTCTCTGGATAACCCTCGGCCTTGGCTTTCTTCTGTTTCTCAGGATGAAATACGTTCAATTTGTTCTTTGATTCGATCTCCAATTCTGAAAACACGTACTTCGGATCCAGAAACTTGGGATCGAGCTTGTCCGGAGCTATGTAGTACTGGCAAACGACGAAAATTTCAGCGGATTCGTTACGCGAAGCTTGAGGCTTTGTTGCATGAACCTTTTTGAACAGTTGCTTCAGTACCCATACTAATGGATGATAATCCTTTGATCTGAAAACTTTCGTGACGAACCAACCACCCGGCCGCAAAAATTGCGTCGCGACTTTGATCGCAGCCAAGGTGAGAACTGCCTGCTGATACGCATCGTGAAGCCAATTTTTACCCACGTTGGGTGCACCATCGTTCAATACGACGTCAGCCTTCCAAGTTTTTAATTCACGAGTTATGGCTACTCTGCATTTGTCAGTGGTGATATCCTCCGTGAGACCGATGCATCCGGGTATCTGCTTTATCGGGAATAAATCGACGCCGATGACGATCGATGAGACCGGCATGTTTTGCCTGGCTACCTGCATCCATCCTCCAGGAGCAGCACACAAATCGATGCATACTCGGGATTTTTGTAGAAATTCGAATTTACGATTTAGCTGAATCAACTTGAAAGCAGCTCGAGATCTGTAACCTGAAGACAAAATGGAATATTATAACGGATCAATCTCCTTATGACGACTGGTCGAGTGGGTTTCTACCTCCTTTTTTAAGATTTCCAAAGACTTTTAGAAAAAAGTAAATATGTGATGCAAAATAGTAATAGATGTACCATCAATTTCTGCATCGTATCTTATGATATGTGAATAGTTTATTATATGTGAAAGGAAACATTTGAAATGGGAAATTACAGTGCAGAAAATTTTAAACTATCTCTTTCGCACTTGTGAAGTTTTACATACAATTTTAAGGTGACTGAAATACCGACCGAGATCATACAAGTTTTACAAAGTGAGAGTACATGAAAGAGCGCGATATGTAACGAATTTGTAGGGTATTATCGACCGAGTATCCGCAAATACTACTAATATATTTATCTAAAAAATTGATTGATTTGATGAAACCAAGTCATCTGAGATGTTTATAGCACTTAAGAATATAGAATCCGGCTAATATAGTTTGATTCTATATTGACATTTTTGAGAAAAAAGACGTGAAAGATCTTTAAGGTTATGTTTACCTCGGGTGAACGCACAAGCATTAAACATGTCAACTTACCAGTTTCCTTCGCCAACTGATAATACTTATCACGCCGTTGCTTTCCAATCTTCGTTTTTTTACCCATTTTCGATTAGTAATTGATCCCTTCTTCGCGAGAAGGTATCGCACGTTACCACAATTAATTATTGTGTGCCGACCTACGACGGCATTACCAAAAACTTCGTAAAGCACGTGGAAGCCAAGTGCGTAGAGCTAACTCTTGAACTAGCAGAGAGCTAGTTGTCATTTCTACCAGATAGAGGGCATACACAATAACGGAAAAAATCCCTAGCTTCGTAGTTATGGCGACAAGTTCCTTACGTGTTTTTTATCATGGTACTCCTGATGTAGCGAAGCTGTACACTCGGCGGCTAGGCGTTATAAAGCGTAGGACATTGTCAGTATAATTATAAACGCAATTTTTTATCAATTAATAAGCATCATATCGGCTTTTTCGAGTGATATAAATGTTTCCTTAAGGGTTGCAATAATATTGTAACTGGTGTGTAAAAGTGGATTCCTTCAATTACGGAAGAAATGATAGTGAATTAATCGTGTTCGGTGCTGCATAATCGTTTTCCATTTCCAATTATATTCAGGCAATTTTTTTATTCGCAATAGTTTATCAAGCGAGTCTTATTCACTATTGTTTTTCTCAATTTACGCTCGAGACTTGTACACACAAAAATCTTTAACTTAAGTCTCGTACGAGGTTATACCCGTAGTAGTCAGAAGCACTCCGAAAGGATCGAAACTTGGATCTTCGAATTATGCTGAAATACATAAAAAAAATATTTTGTAAATTCATTTTAGACTTGTCCTGAAGTGACGAGAATGGCACAAAGGTTTCCAGTTCCTAGTACAGGAAACAATGGCCCGCCACCCCAACGTTATCCACCGCCCGCAGTACCTCCGAATCTACGACAGTATCCAGGCCCAAACTTTCCTGTAAGATGCTTCATATGAATACGTATTTTAATAATAATTTAACTAATCTAATAGTACTGATGAGCTTGGAAAGGGTGCCAATTGGTATTCCCTGATACTTTCACACAATTGTTTCCTATTTATGAACACCTATGAGGTTTTTTCAATCTCTGTTTCTCCATTGAAGAAGTTTTGTCACTGGTGGAAAATGACGATGCGCAAGCAAGACGCAAGTTTCAGTGTGCACATTTTCTCCACACGTATCTTGCTGGATATTCTCGGATTTACTTGTGAAGAAAAATGAGAATTCATTTTTTTAGACCCTTTTATAAATTATTACCAAATTCAATAACAAACATCTAAAACATTTCGCCACCATTCAACGTTTCCATATATTTCATTTGATACTTGATTTATGAAAATTTGGTCAATCTTAAGTACTTTGGAAAAAACATGATCAGAAACATATTTTTCCCAATATTCTAAAGCTTCCTCCGTGAGGAAGCAATGAATTTCCAAGTAATGATCTTAGATGCAACAGAGATCAGGCTTTACACCACCACCACAAATGGGCAGTGCACCAGGGCCGGGTGGTATAATGCGACCCAATCAGCCGTACTCCACCATGCGTCAAGGTCCGATGCCTGCACCGCCAGGCAGCAAACGTAGTGCGGATCAGCGTATACCCATGTCACAGCAGAAGCCGTAAGTCTCTCGTACAGTTTGTCGTTTTGGTCTATATCACATGCATAATCGCACATGAAAGATGGATGTCTTCCACCTCTCAACGTGATCGTATTGTTGAAACATACAATACATGTACTCATGCATTTTTGTTTATTTGTTTCATTTCGGCATACCAACAATAAGAGCGTTAAAGGGTGGCCAAATGGGCCCACGCCACAAAAACCAAGTTTCCAAATTTCTTATGATTTTTCAATCCATATCGTTTTCGCATAAACTCATTCAGGTATTTTTGGAACAGTGATTTTTCACATTCCACATCCAAGAAGAAGAAGAAACTTGCGGACAAGATATTACCGCAAAAAGTACGCGATTTAGTGCCCGAGTCACAGGCGTACATGGATCTGCTCGCTTTTGAGCGCAAATTGGATGCTACGATAATGAGAAAGCGTCTTGATATTCAAGAAGCGCTAAAGCGACCTATGAAACAGAAGAGAAAATTACGTATATTTATATCCAATACGTTTTATCCGGCCAAACCAGCCGGTGAGGGTGAAGGTCAAGAGGGTTCGGTAGCATCATGGGAACTTCGGGTTGAGGGACGTCTTTTGGACGATACGAAGAACGACCCTAACAAGGTACAAAGGGTGCATTAACATCGTTTCTGTGATCGAAGATCATGGCAACAAAATAATTTCCACTTTTTCCATAGGTGAAGAGGAAATTTTCGTCATTCTTCAAGAGTCTTGTCATAGAATTAGACAAGGATTTATACGGACCTGACAATCACCTGGTGGAATGGCATCGTACATTGACGACGCAAGAAACCGATGGTTTTCAAGTTAAACGGCCGGGTGACAAGAACGTCCGATGTACCATACTCTTGCTTCTCGATTATCAACCTCTGCAGGTAACGAGACGCAAGACAAAATGTTTTATTCGCGATTACAATCAAAAATCTCTGGTTCGCAGTTCAAATTGGATCCTCGTCTGGCCCGTTTGCTAGGTGTCCACACGCAAACACGACCCGTAATTATCTCCGCGCTTTGGCAGTACATAAAGACTCACAAGCTCCAAGACAGTCACGAACGTGAATTCATAAACTGTGACAAATATTTGGAGCAAATTTTTGCTTGCCCGCGAATGAAATTTGCCGAAATTCCGCAACGTCTCAATCCATTGTTGCATCCGCCTGATCCAATCGTTATTAATCACGTCATCAGTGTCGAAGGTCAGTGAGAATCGTTTTTGTATATTTCAATTGTAATGAGTAAAAACTTTGTGTATGTTGGTTGAATAGGTACGGAAACGAAGCAGACGGCTTGCTATGACATCGATGTCGAAGTTGACGACACGTTGAAGACCCAAATGAATAATTTCTTGCTTTCGACGGCAAGCCAACAGGAAATTCAAAGTCTTGACAACAAAATACACGAAACGGTCGAGACGATCAATCAATTAAAGACAAACCGTGAATTTTTCTTGAGCTTCGCCAAGGACCCTCAACAATTCATAAACAAGTGGATAATATCGCAGACGAGAGACTTAAAGACGATGACCGATGTTGTCGGAAATCCAGAGGAAGAACGCAGAGCCGAATTTTACTATCAGCCATGGGCGCAGGAGGCTGTTTGTCGATACTTTTATACGAAGGTGCAGCAGAAACGTGCCGAACTGGAACAAGCGCTTGGCATAAGAAATTCATAAACTTTTACGAAGCGTGTTTCGTGAATTTTCAAATTAAATGAGACTTTGAGTGATATGGAATCAAATTGATTAATTGCATAATCCTCATAGTTTGTCTCCGACAAATACATTCTCAGCGTGTCACCATGAACATTCTTCGGTGACTGATCATAACGATTAATGAGGATCTATAGTATTCGTGTCCTAACAAACAAAACAATAAGAAAACGCATTTTGTTCGTCACAAGAACCAGTTCCAGCCCGAGATGTAATACTTTTTTCAATAATAAATAAGGCTCACAATCAGTGTAATTCCCTATATTATTATCCTACCTCGTGTAACACATTCCGGAACGTTGCTACCGTTTGTTTTTTACCAAACGTGGTCTTTCGAAATGGACTATCCATAATTTACTATTTTCGACGGTTTAATTCGTTCATAACTTCGATAAAAGACTCCAATGATAAATCGGATCGAACTTAAAGTTATACATGTAATTGGGTATTTATGAACACGTCATTTACAATTCATAATCTCATTATATTTCGTAATGAACTGGAATCAGTAATAATTTATATCATAATCATTATATAAAGTCATTCTGACTGCATTGCTAGGTGGTACAGCTCTTTTAGAGTATATACATAAAAAATCGATAGTGATCCAGGACTAGGATGCCATTTTTTTCATTCTTGTTTTTTTTTCTTTTTTCACTTCGCATTAAAAATGTTATGGTATATTTCGTACGTTTAATAGTTATCGTTTTTTAAACTGTCAAATATACTATATAACTGTCTTATATCTCTTGCTACATGTGCCAGTAGAACAAGATAAAACTTTTTGAACAGTGCTGTCAGACTTTCCAAAACCGATTATACGGAATACTCGCTCGTCCACTCTGTCGTCCAAACATTAGACGGAATTGTCGTTTTTTTTTCGTTTTCCTCGTGTGGCACATGGTAGTCTGCGAGTAATCATAAATTATGCGCTAATGATGGAGAGGAGATCGTGGCACCCGCGAGAAATCGCATTGTTTTTTCTTCTTTTCTTTTTTGGTTGATTTCAATGTGTTCCAAAGATCAGAGCGCATATCTATTCCATAATTAAGTCGGTAAAGATTGTCAGGAAATATTTTATCCTATAAAATACCTTAATATGCTCCAGTGCCGGATACATTATGAGATAAAGTCTGTAAACTTAGCGATTTTCGAAGATAAAGACTGATCACTTAACGTGACACATAATTGTTTTTTTTTTTGGTTGTTTTCTTGTTTCATTAATATATAGTGTAAACATCGGAAATTCAAGATATGAGTTTCAATAGTACGTGGCTCGACCATTTGCAACTCAAGCACTGTACGAAATACGGAAAAGTATTAGTAGTCGAATTTTCCGTAAAGATAATAATCGTTCATCGTTATGACGTACAACATTGGGCATGATATTATAAATTGTAGTAGGAAAAAAGTGTTTTTTGTTAAATGCGAGGAATGAATTGCCCTGTGCAATTGGCAGGTCGTAACGTAGCGAAGGATACAGATATATGTGTTCTGGTTTTATGTTATGCAGGATTGAAATTGCGGGTATCAACGATCCTAGATTGAGGCGATATTTCATTTTAGCATTTTCAGCGCTATGAAGATTACGGTGACAGTTGTTAACTGTAATTACACCTACTTAATATTGATAATGAAACGTAAAATGAACAACAGTCATTGCGATTTGTGTTTAACTACGTTTCTAGGGTATACGCAATATAATGACCGCCCGTACCAAGTTTTCAGATATTTGGAATTTGTTTCAGGACAAAGAAAAAATGATCGGTTCATTGTAAAACGTACGAGTTCCTGGCAGTAATGGGAAGAAGTGCGAATGAGGACTGGGCGTGTAGTAGTGTACTGTAAGCTGCACAAACAGTTTAACGTAACGTAACAAACCTATGAATCTGTTGTAAAAATCATCACAACTAATTGAGTTAAGAGTTCAGCTTTACATCACAGCAATATGTTTTTTATTGTGTCTGCAGTGATGAGAAAGCTCTGCCAAAGAGAATGATTGTGATATTTTGAACCGATTTGATTGACCTGGCATTTGCATTAATCGCGTATTACTTGATCCTTTTTTACATTGTTTCAAATGTTTTGTAAATAAATGACTCGTATTGACTAGATTACATTAAAGCGACAATTCATAAGAACACAACGATTGACGTTTATCAATTATTAATATTACTTTTTAATCGAACTCTTCACGTTAGTATTATTCTCTTTAGCAGTAGACAAGGATTTTATTTAGAAAAGAAAAATCAATCAAACTATACAGGCCTATATGATATAAGAAAATTTAACTAATATGTTATAATATGCAATAATTTTTTGTTTGTCTTTATGCAGGGTTTTTGTGATCTGTACTTATTCGTAAGTTCTCGAAAGATCGTGCAACAGCAATTTTGCTTCGCATGACTAGAATCAAAACACTGTTTTTGTTGTTGTTTTTTTTTCTTTTTTCTTTCATTCAGAAGCCATCACGTACGTTTCACGACACGCGCACGTAGCCATTTTGCTCTCTTACTTGGCAGTGAAATCTGGCCAATAGTTAATATAATAGCGTTGCGTTAAACCTTCGAATAATCTATCGAGCCAGTTTGGTAAACCGTCCAGAAGTTTGTCTTGGTATAAAACATCGCTTTCCATCTAGAATGATTACAATAGGTGAAAAAACGTTTAGATCGTGAGGATTAATTAATGTTGTTATATTTACCTCGTTTTGCGAGAATTCAGATTCGCTGGAGCTGTCAAACCCGATAAAAGCTCCGGCTTCGGCATCATCCGATCGCCGGCTCAGTCGTTTCGTCATTCTTTCCATACGTTTTGTACCTTTACCCTTGCTACACTCGGGATGCTTAGCGTGATACATGCAGAAATACTTTCGATGCCCGTTCAATGCTAATACCGTGCCAACGCAATTTTTCGCATTTATATTCAATTCTTTTGGCTCCGGTAAACTCAGAGAAAGAACTTTCTTGTACCACTCGAGACCGCGTTCCAATGACATGTGTCCGAACATCAGAGTCTTATTTTTCCTAAAACATTGACGATATATTGGACCCGTTGAATAATTTTGTTTCATATAACATTCGCGAGCCAAGAAACAAAATTATATCAGTCGAAGAGATATGAAAGGTTTACCTATAAGGCCAGACAGCTTTGTGAAAAGCTGGTAACAATTTCAATCTGCTCTGATAATCCACTAACAGTATAATAGTACGGCAGCCAGGTTTCAATAGGCGAACGAGTCCATTATACTTTTCCGCTCTGAGCTCGTGCAATCGCAACTGTTGTTGGGTTTGAATAGGCTTCGAATTGTCTTTGTACTGTCCGCGTTTCGCTTGGACGCTTATCTCTTCCAATTTCCTGTCAATGTCGCATTAACAGTTTTACACAGTAATTGGCTAAGTTTCAGTGTTTTGAGATTATTAAAATAATTATTTCCACTCACACTAAGTACGACATTCCGTATCCAAGAGCACCGATAATCATCAAAGTAGCGACTATGGATATCAATGGTAAAATCTGTTCCTTTGTCAGGCTATCGGATATATAATCCACAGCCAATAACGCCCGTCCGATCAACCTGTCCACCGTACCCTGACGAATACGCGAAGGTTTTTAATCTCGGACGTACAATTATCAAGATTATCATGAAAAGTTTTATACGTACTTGGGCATGTTCGTCCGCGAGCTCGTCGACTTTTGCGGCATACGGTAATGCCTCAGAAACTCGTAACAGACGTTGTAAAGTATGCTCCAAATTACGTCGAGTCTCGTTCCACTGATTCTCATCCTGAGCTGCTTCGATCCAGCCAGTTGGTAGCCATTCGTACTTCAAGTGATTGGCATCGCGTCTCCATATAATTACTATATGCAATAGTGGATCCAACGGACTGCCTTCCCCAGCCGATAAGGCCGATACGAATTCAGGCTGTGATTCTTTGAACACGTAGGTGTATCTCACGCGTTCCGTGCTGCGAATAGAGTTGTTTATGCATGAAACACGATTATAGCGTCTAAACTTCGCTATAATCTAGTCTGGAGTTTACGATCAAAGAACTTTCGATGATCGATAAGAAAATAAGGTACGGGAACATTTATTCCGGCGTTATAGGAGTCGACTTGTTTTATCACTTACCTGTACGGTGCTTCGATCGCTGCCTGACGGAACTTGTGCCTAGCAAAATCATGCACTTGACTGTTTTGCGAAATGAGTATCGCGCACAATCGTTTTTGTGGCCTTAGCCATTCGGGTGGACAAACCGAATCCAACATTGCTTGATTGGACAGTCGTGGTAGCATGAGAAACTTATTATTGGCAATAACATTGTGCATCGTCTCACTCGGTATGTCCTTCATGCTAACCGAAGCCATTGGCTTCTCAGAATTTTCATTGAAAAGCAGCAGAGTATCCAAATCTCCTGATATTTTGTATTTCGTAGTTATGACTTCCGTGCCCGGTCTTCCAACCTGTGAGCAAAGAGCGATCTACCGTTACGAGCTATTTTCTCGATGAAAAAAGCACGACGAATCACAGATCCCATAGATTTTTGGCAAATTCATCTACTTTACCTGAACAAAGCCAAAGGCAACACGATCCCTGTGATGAAAAGCCGTGAGCAAGTATCGCAATCTTGCAGAATCTCTCTTTTCAAATATTAAAGCTCGAATTCTGTTATCGACCCATCCTGACAAGAACCCATCCACATTATCTTTGTTGATATTATGAATCAACTTGTATGGAAATTTGCTCCTTAGAAATTCTGCTTGAATAAAATATTATACATTTAAACGATAAGCTGCGCTCTGACAATTACTAACAGATCGTATTTAGTGTCGGTAGATGACGAGCACTATACATACCAACAACTTTTTGGACACTGAACAGTGATTCCTTGTAAACACTCGTTCTGCCATCCAAAGTAACAGCCAGACAGGGCAAAGAATGAACACCCATTCTTCTGGCAAATGCTGGCTCTCTTTCGGCATGTGCCGTAACCAATATAACGCCGAGAGGCTCCAGTTCGTCTATAAGCCTGCGCCAAGTTGGTTCTACTTGCAGGCATGCGAAACACCAGTCGGAATAAAAAAGAATTAAATGCGGCGTTCGGAAGCTTTTTGCAACTACAATATTCTCGAAAGTCCTGCAATCATAGATATAAGATAGATCAACGTAATATAATTGCGAATTACCCTTAGGTAAAATAAATTGTCTATGGAGTATCTATCATCAAATTACAAGATGCTCAAACAATTATTCTACTGACCGATAAGTAATTCTCATTTTATGAAAAAACGATATATCACGATTTTGGTAATGAAATTTGAAGTTCCCAGAGAACAGTTCCTCCAGAGGATCGGGCATGTGGAAATGACTATTGTCTTGTCTCTGTCTAGTTGCACCTTCCTCCGTAATTCCATGGTTATCAAACTTTCTTCTCCTTTCTGGATCTGTTAGTAACTAGATGAAAGAAATGATTATTTTAAAAATTGTGTATAAATATTAAATTTAAACCTCGTATGAGCTTGCTTTATTTACTGCATGTACAAAGCATTCTCAAACAGAAGTTGCTTTCTCAATTTCAACTTTTTCTCGTGGAGAAAAACATTTATGCATGGGTAACAAAAACTAGTACTCAACTCTTCAACATTTCCACAAGTTATAACGTCATTAGAGATTTTTCAATAAATTCATTCTATAACAATTTCTCTATATCTCCGTAATGAAACTTTTAACAGTAGAAATTTTCCTTTCAAGCATTTGATCCATTTTTGTATTAAGGTTCAGTTTTCTATGTTCATCGCACACGCGTAATTATACACAGCTGTTCGAAACCTTGCATAAACTTGAGTTTTTATATCGATAATGATGGTTTCAAATACCTCTTCATTAATATATCAATGTTTATTCATCGTAACAAGAAATGTTTAATGGGACGGTACTATGGATATTCGATAGCGTATGAATTCTAGAATGTAATCGAAGTAAAATCTTCAAAAGTGTTACCAAACTTACTTCATAAGCCCTTGTGATTTCGACAAATTTATTTTCTGCCGCTGGATGGTCAGTTTTGTCCGGATGCCATTCTTTGACAAGATTTTTATATGCCTTTCTTATGTCTTGCAATGTAGCGTGCCTGGATACACCCAATATCTGATAGGGATTCCTTAATGGTTCCGATGCTTCGGTCAGTGGTAACAACTGGACAATAACGAACGCAGTGGCGAGCAACAGTGAGAATCTAATAAACGTTGTCACATTTTCCATCCCTCTTTGAATGTTCTCGGATCTCTTATATACCGCTACGAAGTTCTTACAAAAATCGATAAGCAACATCAAATGTGACTTGGTTGTGAAACGTAGACTAGATAAAAAAGTTTGTTTATCTACAGGCTCAAACTGGTTTTGTGCAATAGATGTGTTTTTCCTTGTCGACGATGTGACGTGACGCGTGAAATTCGTGGACTCTCGTAAACGATCGTTGTTTACATCAATCATGTGTTCGACCTGCCGTGATGCACCTTGACTCTCAACAAAGGATTTTGTCTCAGCGAAAGATAATTGAAACTCCATTGCATCGTCTAAATTGGTTAAAGAAAGAAAGCACCCCGAACTTGCCCGACTATTTCAAATCTTCTTTGAGTTTTCCGGATGACCAGGTATTAGTCATTTTCCGCTGAGGTTATTGTTGCTTTACGGTCATACCAGCGTACGAAAATAGAACGCTACACGACACTTGGTAAAACGAGATATTTGCTGCTGCCCGAAGAGCTTCGTGCCACTTGTGATGTTGTCGAGACTTGAAAATCTTCACCGTTATATCACATAGATTTCTTTCGTTTTATAATAATTTTTAACGAGAAATCAATTTGGAGTACTTGGTCATCCAGCAGACATATTCGCTCGGTCAGCTGCCACCCGAGGGCGCCAAGCTAGCGGCAAGGGTAGAGTCCTTTAGAAGAACTCTAGCTTTGGACGGTCAAGGGGCGTACTCTACATTATCGATAAACGCGATGATTTTGACGCATGCGGAAATTGATTGAAAAGTGTCCAAGATTTTTCAGTTTCCGGTCGATGAAACCTCAAGAATAGTAGAAAAATTTCATTTTATTTATTTATTCGTACAATCTCATATTTTTGCATGAGCTATTAAGAGTAGTTGACAAATGCATAATTCTTTATTTATATAATCTATAGGTAATACTTTTATAACTAATGGAACAAAACGGATTACAAATGGACAAACTAATAAGTTAGCAACATGTAAATGCAATGGTAATACAAAATTATCGGGCAAAGTTTAGTAACATAATTTCCTCGGTTAACTTAGCTCAAATAAGTGAAAGTTTTTAATAAAAATATTATTCGAAACATGGGCATTATGATCTAAGAAAATATTCACCGTGGAACCATAAGTGGATAACTCTGATAAACATTTTAGTCATCTTGATTATCAAACGAATACTAATTTTCACAAACACTTAATATTCCTGAGAAGCTTTGTCGCCCTTTCCCGATCCTCCGCTAGTTCCCGTCTTTTTGGGCAATAGCACAGCTTGAATGTTGGGTAGTACACCACCTTGTGCTATTGTCACACCGGACAGCAGTTTATTCAACTCTTCGTCATTACGAATGGCCAATTGCAAATGACGTGGAATGATTCTGCAAATATTTTGTTTAAATATCCATAATATAAAATATTGTCGTGGCTTTTTAAAGTGAATATTGCAGGGAAGAAGGAAGGAACAATATTCAGAATTCCCTATAAAAGATGATGTAAAAATAAGAAACCTAATGATATAGAATAGATGTTATAATTTGTATCTTCTTACATTGTAATGGATATTAGAATTTTGTCCATGTTAGACATACAATAACAAGACATATAGAAGAAAAAGTTCTATAGAAAAAATATTTGTATCGCCCTAGAACCAGCAATATAAGATCGGAATATCGACAGAATGACTTTGTGTTAGCAAAAAAAAAAAAGAAAAAAAAAGAGCTTTCTGTTTATGAAAGTACAGTAGAAAAAAGGAGTGTGTACCAGGGAAAACCAAAATATTCTCATAATTTTGCCTTATTGCGATAGAGTTCACAAGGAAAAAATTGCGATTTACCCCATAAATTTAGGCAATTCGAACTCTCAACAATGATAGTAGCGGAATTATAGGTAAAGCTTTTATCACGTACCTGCTTTTCTTGTTATCACGAGCGGCATTACCCGCTAACTCGAGAACTTCGGCAGCTAGGTATTCCATCACAGCAGCAAGATATACAGGTGCACCGGTACCGACACGTTCCGAGTAATGTCCTTTGCGAAGATGCCGATGAATTCTTCCGACGGGAAACTGAAGACCTGCCCTATTGCTTCGCGTCCTCGACTTGGTCTTAGTCTTACCAGCTAAACAAGAACGTGGTGTATGTCGTTATTAGCTTTTTCGATATTTCTTTCGGTAAATTTACAAATGTATAAGAAAAATAATTACAACCACCTTTGCCACGACCAGACATGTTTCAATTCTGGGGAAACGAAATACAATGAGCTAATACGACGAAACACTATGGCGCGTGAACCGTATGTGTCACAGATTTTAGCGGCAAATTGTGTCATTGGCGTCTTACGCTTATTTTGCGCGGGAGCCGAGGATAGCCTTAGCCACAGAAAAAAAGATGTCCTAGAGACCCTTACGTTTCTTCTTATCATAGAGGTCACCACAAGATGGCGATAGTGACAATCGGATTGTGGATTTTGGTGATACAGGTAATCCACGGTTATTTGAACAGGAGGTATTTTATTCTTAGCAATTATGAATCACAGATAAGTATAAGTAGAAGTATGAGAATAACGCTTTGTCTGACTCTTTTGGCGGGACGCTACATCTTCGTGCCACTTGTGATGTTGTCGAGACTTGAAAATCTTCACCGTTATATCACATAGACTTCTTTCATTTTATAATAATTTTTAACGAGAAATCAATTTGGAGTACTTGGTCAACCAGCAGACATATTCGCTCGGTCAGCTGCCGCCCGAGAGCGCCAAGCTAGCGGCAAGGGTAGAGTCCTTTAGAAGAAAAGAACTCTAGCTTTGGACGGTCAAGGGGCGTACTCTACATTATCGATAAACGCAATGATTTTGACGGATGCGGAAATTGATTGAAAAGGGTCCAAGAATTTTCAGTTTGCGATCGATGAAACCTCAAGAACCGTAGAAAAATTTCATTTTATTTATTTATTCGTACAATCTCATGTTTTTGCATGAGCTATTAATAGTAGTTGACAAACGCATAATTCTTTATTTATATAATCTATAGGTAATACTTTTATAACTAATGGAACAAAACGGATTACAAATGGACAAACTAATAAGTTAGCAACATGTAAATGCAATGGTAATACAAAATTATCGGGCAAAGTTTAGTAACATAATTTCCTCGGTTAACTTGGCTCAAATAAGTGAAAGTTTTTAATAAAAATATTATTCGAAACATGGGCATTATGATCTAAGAAAGTATTCACCGTGGAACCATAAGTGGATAACTCTGATAAACATTTTAGTCATCTTGATTATCAAACGAATACTAATTTTCACAAACACTTAATATTCCTGAGAAGCTTTGTCGCCCTTTCCCGATCCTCCACTAGTTCCCGTCTTTTTGGGCAATAGCACAGCTTGAATGTTGGGTAGTACACCACCTTGTGCTATTGTCACACCGGACAGCAGTTTATTCAACTCTTCGTCATTACGAATGGCCAATTGCAAATGACGTGGAATGATTCTGCAAATATTTTGTTTAAATATCCATAATATAAAATATTGTCGTGGCTTTTTAAAGTGAATATTGCAGGGAAGAAGGAAGGAACAATATTCAGAATTCCCTATAAAAGATGATGTAAAAATAAGAAACCTAATGATATAGAATAGATGTTATAATTTGTATCTTCTTACATTGTAATGGATATTAGAATTTTGTCCATGTTAGATATACAATAACAAGACATATAGAAGAAAAAATTCTATAGAAAAAATATTTGTATCGCCCTAGAACCAGAAATATAAAATCGGAATATCGACAAAATGACTTTGTGTTAGCAAAAAAAAAAGAAAAAAAAAAGAGCTTTCTGTTTACGAAAGTACAGTAGAAAAAAGGAGTGTGTACAAGGGATAACCAAACATTCTCATAATTTTGCCTTATTGCGATAGAGTTTGCAAGGACAAAATTGCGATTTACCACGTATCACGTACCTGGTTTTCTTGTTATCACGAGCGGCATTACCCGCTAACTCGAGAACTTCGGCAGCTAGGTATTCCATCACAGCAGCAAGATATACAGGTGCACCGCCACCGACACGTTCCGAGTAATGTCCTTTGCGAAGATGCCGATGAATTCTTCCGACGGGAAACTGAAGACCTGCCCTACTGCTTCGCGTCTTCGACTTGGTCTTAGTCTTGCCAGCTAAACAAGAACGTGGTGTATGTCGTTATTAGCTTTTTCGATATTTCTTTCGGTAGATCTACAAATGTATAAGAAAAATAATTACAACCACCTTTGCCACGACCAGACATTTTTCACTTCTGGAGAGACGAAATACAATGATCTAATACGATGAAACACTGTCGCGCGTGTGCCGTATGTGTCAGATTTTAGCGGCGAATTGTATCATTGGCGTCTTACGCTTATTTTGCGCGGGAACAGGGGATTCTGTGGCCTTAGCCACAGAAAAAAAGATGTCCTAGAGACCCTTACGTTTGTCCTTATCATAGAGGTCACCACAAGATGGCGACAGTGACGATCGGATTGTGGATTTTGGTGATACAGATAATGCACGGTTATTTGAACGGGAGGTATTTTATTCTTAGCAATTATGAATCACCGATACGTATAAGTAGAAGTATGAGAATTAACGCTTTGTCTGACTCTTTTGGCGGGACGCTACATCTGTAGCAGATCAGTCGACTCTATAGACCCTATAGACTCTCTCTTTCTAGGAAAACTCGCGCAGCTTTAGCTCCTGCTTTCGCCGTCGTCTCATGACGCTAGCGTCCGGTGTTGGCATACACTAAACTACCTAACCACCACCTAACGATATAAAAAAAGTCAATTAATAAAGTGCAAGTTGTCCGGCCAACTTCACGGGGGTATTATCAACTGCGGTACCGCCACAGGATATCGAGATGCGTATCACGAGCTAACTTCTCATTTATTCGAATTCAGAAGCCGTTGATGACGTACCGGCCGGAAATGAGCAGGTTACCGACAGTCTTTAAAGACGCGTGGCTGCCAATACGAACTAGCCGTAACGTTATACCAGAGGTTCTACTCTCTAGAGATATTCATTGTTTCAGACGGTTTTTATGGCTAGTAACGCGACGCGCACACATTGTATTTTGGAGTTTAATAGATTTGATAATAAAGGCAATTCAATGATTTACATAATTTATTATTAGACGGGTATCGGGTACAGTCGCTGACAAATATGAATAGTTGGCAAAGTGATCACAATTAAAAAGTGTTTTGCGCATGGCAGTTTTACCTCACAAGGGGTCTTATTCCCACCCGACTTTAAAAGTATTTAAATAATGCGCATGTGTTGTTACACATACAGCTGATCAAAACGGCTCCAATAACTACTCCGAAATTCAATCACGGAGAATATGACTAATAACAAACCGATATTTATCGTGTTGGGTTAAAGATACTTTTATTTACGTCGATGAAAGTTAAAAAAGAAGTTTATTCAAAAGGATGGCGAGCGTAGGAGAGGTAAGTTTTAAAGCTTATTTGAATACGTTAAAAACAATGTGTGATCTATATGGCTCTTGAAACATACGAGTATAAAATTAAATCGTTCAAGGCGATGTGAAATGCTCATGGATTTATAGAGATCGTCGCAATTTTCTGGCACAGTTTTCTTAAAAAAAAACTCGATAAGCAGAGAAACTTAAGTTCTATGATTTGCGAAATTGATGAACGTTGATCATAAGGACGTAGTCACTTTTGGGATCATAATCAAAACGACGAGATCGGTAAATTGTGAACCGACAAAAAAAATTATTCATAACATTTGCATACTCTGAGCACCCATGGAATATTCACATCACCGTAATTGATGTAAAAAACAAAATTTCCCTATGGGACAAATTGCAAAGTTCATAATATTGTTCATCTATATGATCGACAATCTTTTGGCCCCAAGATTCAAACTACATTCAAAGATTTACAAGAGGACGAGCGTTACAAAAAGTTGAAACGTACATTGAAAACGGTCTTGCTAAAGAACGCCCAAGGACGAAGCATGGTTCATGGCAATACAAATAAATGGCCAAGTGTTTCAAGCATAAATGGGGATAATATTGACGCTAGTTCCACTGCAATATCAAACCAGTCGTACACAACCAGCAGTGAAATAGTTTCTGCCAGTGCAAACATGAGAAATATCATGTTCCACAAACAACAGTTCGACAGACAGAACAAAACTCCTCTCGCTACATCCAGCGAGAATCAATTTCCTATTACGAAGAACAATAACGATGATAGTGCTATGATGCCACCGCCAAGTATACCTGTTGGCGATTTTGGTCGGTTGAAAAAATTCAAAAACGAGAATAACCGTAGTCCTTTGGTCAATATTGAAACCAGTCGGGACAAAAATGATAGTGGACTTTCTGTGTCTGTGCCTACGAACAGCATGATCAATACTTCTAAATCCACCGGTTCGATAAGTACTACCTCTAGCGGTATATCAAAAGGAAAACATTCGCCAAACGATAATATCTGTCAAAGTCCTTATGGCAAGGTTAAAGGTAATTCGCGTTCAACCGAAAGGCAGGAGAGAATATTCCACAAATGGAGAGTTTTGCTCAATGACCAGGGACAGCTTATCATCAAAGGAACCTTGGAATGTGGCAAAATTGCGAGAAGTAAGCCGGTCTTGAGGAGACTCACATGCACAAGCGTGCAATCCATATACAAGTGTACTTATCACCTTATGGGCAACCTTGTTGATGAACGGCAAGGTAGGATTTTTTGAGCAAAACAAAGAAATACATAGTTATAAATTTTTGAATATTCTTTCGATACAAATTAGCACGAGGTATTAATGTTGGAAACGATTGATAGAAACTATTGTTTTAGTTCTATGCTATTCTTACAGAACTACCGGATTACGTTAGTGGAAAATTTTACAATGGTTTTCCGGATGACTGGGACAATGTTCATCAATTATGGCGTAACTACGTCAGCGATGGTTGTAAATTGAGTTTCCGATGGCCGACACCCGTAACAGATAGCGATGATGATATCAAAAGCGAAGTTACCGATATTTCGTATTGTCAAAAGCTTGATGAGCACAAAAAATCAAGATCGGCTCGAAAACGTAAAAAAACCTTGAAAATACCGTGCAAAAACTCTTTACTACCAACAGATAACGAGAATGATTTAGATCACAACAGTTCTGATAAGTCCCAAAAAGATATCCATGAAATTCCGATCGAGAAATCGGCAAAACTATTGAAAAATTTACCTCAAAGTTCGTCTAAAAATCCACACCGCAAAGAATCTCTCAAAGTCGATGCGAATCACAAGAGTGAAACATCGCACGAGACGAGCAATATAAGTCTTGTGAGCAGTGAAATTACCGATGGAACTTCCTTGAAGGATATTATTCAAGAGGACAAATTAAATATTATAATCGATAATTTGACAAATAAAAATTGTTCCATCGATTACATAAATAAAATGGCTGTAATGTTGGATTGTATGAAATACGTCGTATCGTATCAATCGACGGACACAGACGGCTCGGATAGGAACGATCGTTCGAACTCAATAAAGAAAGTATCTCGTACTCCAGATAAGCACAATCCCTTGATGGAAGATACGAACAATCGTAGAAGCCCTTTACATAGCTCTCCAGTAAATTCAGTTCGTTCTAGGAATGGTTCGCGCGTTATTAGCCGCGATAATCGAAAAGTCGATAGCCCAAACATCGATGAGAATTTGCGGAAAGTTCGGCATCCCAGTCAGGTTCGAAGAAATTTGTGCAAACATGATTACGATTCCGAGTCGGACACGGATTATCACAACGGTATGCGAAAAACTATTAATTCCCATTCTGCCGCGTACGAACGAATTCACAGTTCTCAAAAGTGCAAAGATCGCAAAAACCCGAGTACTTCCACAGCAAACAAAATGCAGTTTCACAGTACTGAAAGACCTTTAGATGATTCATACGAATCTGAAAAACATGGTAAAAAGTACCTTCCCCGAAGCAAAAGATACGATTCTAGATTGACTGACGAGGAATTTGAAATTGAAGAGAGATCCGATTCAAAGGAAGCACACGGTAGAGAATTCATAAATCCGAGAACATGTCGAGGCAACATAGAAAGAATGGAGAAGATTTTTCAAAGAAAGGAAGGCAACTCTAGCTATAGCGTTACGGAGGACGAGGACAGATCTTACAGAGAAAAGACAAGAGTAAACGAGACGAAAAGAGAACAATATAACTCGGATATCAGTATAACCGAGGATGAACATGGAGATACTAGAAACAGTGGAAGGAGGCCCTATGCTTTGGAGCACTATCGTGATTCAAGGTCCATAGAAAGAGATGTTCAGAGAACGAGAAATGATAGAAATAATCGAAATAAAATGGAATCTATCAAACATTATCGCGAATCGAAGACTCGTCCCGTAGACTCGGACATTCGTCGAAACGCGTCCGAGCAGAAAATTTACCGGAATGCGCCGACGTGCGACCGACCGATCGCCTATGACGATAATTCTTGTCACACAATCCTAGCCGATCGTACATCGGGGAGGCGAGAAGATAACGACTGCAGGAGTCCAGATGAGCCGGTGGCCGAGGTTCAGGGTAATTTGAACCGTTTATCCTCGCACACAACCCGACAAAAGAATATCGATGCAAATCGCGAGCTGGCAAAAACGGAATCGATCAAGAAATACACCGCTAGCCGCTCTAGAGAAATAGATTTTCAACGCAATTCCAACACCTTTCAATCACCACCGGAAAAGATGAAAAATTCGCGGGTCACGAATAAACCGAAGGTGATGAGCGACGAAGTTGTTAATGTTAATTTAAAACTCCGAGAATGGCACGATAGAAACGAAAATGATAAAAATGTTGTGAAGACGAGATCAAACGGTAATGATAGATCAGAAACAACGGTACCGTCCGTTGATGCGCAAAATAGTCCGAGCGTGAAGATGTCGACGCGCGTAATGCTAGAGCGTACGGCAATCTCCAAATTGTCACACGCTAAATCGACTATCAAAGAGAGGAATGCGTTGGACGTCGATACATTAGATTATAAAATGTCGACGCCTGAAACGAATTCTGCGATCGTTACGAAATTAGTAGACAATGTCGAAGGATCGTCTGTTGGCCAATTTGGATCCAAAGACAATCCTAAACCTCTGAGCACTTGGATACCCGTAGTTATTTGTGACGATGACGATTCCAAGTGTCGGTTACTTTTCGACGGAAAATTACTAAAGTACGTAACAACTCGTAAATATATTTGTCATAAGCTCGTAAATCTATTTCCATTGGAGGCCTTTTTTAAGTGTATGCATTATCTTTACAGCGAGGCTGGCCATACTCTATATCGAAAATTTTCAACCGATTTTGTGAAACGAAGATGGACTCCTAAATTGATCGAAACCGACGATGGCGTATTTTATGAATTGGCCGGTGAGATGAAAGACACTAAACACGGTATGTGAATGATTCAAGAATCAAATCATTCTTTACTGTGTCCATCATATCAATACTAATCGTAATTGTCTTCTCTGTTTTCAGCCGTGCCGAAAGAGTTGATAAATCTATGTCACGACGGTTGTCCTAGTGATATACACTACTTTTGCGAGCAATGGAAATCATATTCAACAGGTAGTAATAACTAACTGCTTGTATAATTCTTATTGTATCTTTGTGATTATTTGCTGTCGTTTGAGGAATAAATAGATTTTATTTTAGAAAGCTACAAAACTCCGTCGAAACCACAAAATGTATCAGTCGATTTTCTCAATGTACCGACAAGCTCTCGAGGAAGACGTATATTACCGCCACTTAATTACTGGGCTGGTAAGTTTTGCGGTTGTTATTGTCCTGATAATGATTTGCTTAGTACGCCTAAATATTTCATTACAGGCGAGAGAATTACCACGAAGGGCAGTAAGGTGATTTATGACCCAGGAAATTGTCAGGAACTTTCACTTCCATCATTGTTGGAAACTACCAATGGAAAAACTACGGATAGAAGGACGTCACGAAAAACACACTTGAGTCCCAGCGCAAGCGCCCACAAAGTGGATGGAAACCGAACGAAAGATTCCAGTGCGAGTGCAACTAAGAAAAAGGTGATTCAACGTTGAAAGAATAAACCGTCAAGGGGTAAAATTTCTTACGATTCTTTAACAGCGTTATTTATCCAGGATTCGGTGAAAGTATCGTCTCCAAATTTGTGTAAGACCAAGAAAAAAACTGAAAAAACTGATAGATCCCGCCGAACGTTAAACAGTAAGAGACACCGCTGGTTGAATTCGATCGTCCCATCGAGCGAATCTGACGATTCTGGGACTGAGAAAACGACGCGCGATCAAAGGGTGACTTCCTTATTTTTAAATACTTTTTACACATTGGGGATTTTCTTATGTTATATATTTTCTTATTTAGAAAGGTGAGACAAAAAAGCGCGATTCAGGGATGAATGCAGATACTATAACAACAAGAATATTGCGGAGCTCGAGGCTAGTTAGTCCATCGTTTGATTCACTCGGACACGTACGTAAATCAAGTGGCTCAGCTCTGGGTCATTACGAAATTAGCAAATTATTAAAAAAAAATAATAATGGCTAATTCGACTATTTTTTTAGAGCATGTGTCCACGGCACGGTTCGTTTGAAGATTCGGACGATTGTGGCATTGAAGTGAAATTGAGGAAACGCCTGAAGACGCTTCAGAATGAAGGAGAATTTGCCATTCCAACGACTTCGAAACAGTAAGCATCGACACTATTAGGCAAAAAGTCCGATGAAATGTTATTTAAAAAAATCATAAAGCAAAAGAAAATTGAGAAATTAAAAAAATCCTGGGCTATAAAGTTTTTTAGTTAAAAAAATAAAAAATAATTTTGTACGGTACTCTAGATTGGTGACTAGCCAAAAGCTTCGACGATAGTAAAGTTCCCTTTTAAACAAATTACTTGTTATTCCCTTAAATGAGAGTTATTCACATAATGTGTTGTACGTCATAAAATCGTTCTTTTAATTTAGATCGACGTCGAAAAGATCTTCAAGAATATCGCGCGCACATTACGAGAACCTACCTTTGTGCGATAACGATTTTTCGGACAATCAGTCGTCAATAATTTGAATGCATTAGCGAGAAGACGGATAATTTTTGACAAGTATTCTGTGCACAACGCCAATTGTAAAATATAACGAATTTGTTTGTCAGATTATTTATAATATGTGATTAAACGAAGGGCGGATAATTGACCCGAAATAATTCATCGAATATATGTCGTTTAATATCACTGTCAAGCCATTGTACAAAATATATGCGAATGTTGTCTTACGATGTAAACGAACCTAAGAAACATTCAAGTCATTGCATATTTCAATTAAACCCGCATGTTTATTTAAACGTAGAGGAAGAATTTACTCCACTCCTCTCACTCACTCTATCTTTCTCCATCAATACACGTGCATGACCAGACGAGAATTCGTTATTACAAGTTTCACAACTCGTATCAGTTCGCTTTGAATTGATATTTTCGAATATCGTTCTCGTTTACGAAGAGACAAGTGAAAGTGTTGCATTCATTAATCAGATACTGACGAGTCGAAATGTCATTGGCCTTTAAATTATTTTTGTTCATGATTTTGTTTTATATTCGCGAATAGTTGAGGAAACGTAATTCGTACGATTGCTACATTCGAGTATCTTTCTATAGATCCATCAATGGCCGTCGAATCTAAACTTTTTTAGCCACTCTGTTCATTGCAACGTGTCTTGTGTGTCAATATCAATAAACAGTTGTGCTATTTCGAGCACAGTATAGTAAAACAAAATAGTGACGTCAAGAATTCTGCATGTTTCACAACCATTTTGAACAATTGTTACGAAAGAATACCTAATTGTTCAAGCATTACTGCGAGAAAAAAGGGTTGAATGTTGTTTTCTTTATTGCCGTTTTGATCACAATTTTCTATGTAAAAAAGTCAATGGGCGGTTGAGACGATGTGTTTGAGGAAATAAATAATCGGACTAATAATATTAAGACGCAATAAAAATTGTTGCAATAATTAAAAATGCAATTTGCCAATTTCGATTGCATACTCAAAAATATGTTGCAATATTCCTGATCGGCCAGTAACAACTGCACTAGTATTTGTATAGATCCGCAGATGCTATACGATAGAAACCGATTAATAATGAATTTTTGCAAAATGCAAACACGATCCCGGGGGAAACGAAACTCACTGTAGTCTCCCCAGTAAAACGTATAAATAATTTAAAAAGTGTACACACATATAAATATATATGTTTGTATTGTTCAGCCTGAGTAGCCCAATCCCATTCGGCAATTGTCCTATTGTATGTAAATATTATATACAAACACAAATTGGAATCTTATGGGTGAGCTTGTGATGAAATTAATTAAAAATTGATGTAAAATTAAGATTAATAAAAACTAGCTCGATTTAAATTAATAAATCGACGAATTACGACAACTTACGTTGTCAATTACATACAATTTTTGGAGATACACGTTATTACGATACTCCGCTTTTTCGTGTTTGGTAACAACACGATAATTATAATAATATATTCATCATTCACTATGAACAAATTGGACGAATGACTTTGTTAGCTCTCGTCGTAAAGAGGTGTACCGTCACCACTGAGCGACATGCTGCGCGGACTGGAATTTGTATGTGGTGTGCCACGTGGTGATTTGTAAGACGGAGTTCTTGCTGGCTGAGCTCTTGAACGTGGCGTTGCACGGCCCGACGAATCTTCGTATCCTCTTGGAGTCTTTCGCGAATCTTCGTATCTTGGCGTGGTGCTTCTAAAATTCGAAAAACGATCCATGATTTTTTGTTTACAAATTATGAGATTTTTGTGATATCGACATCAAAGTGATACTTTAACAAAATCATAATTAACAATTTTTTTAAAAACATATCTCCAACGTTAAAAATTATATATATCAGGAGCGAATATGTATGAGCTAAGGAGATAGTCGACTTACGAAACTCTTGGCACAGTTTGTTTCAATCGTGCCCAAGCCTCGGCAGCTTTTTTCCAATCCATCGGATCACCTGCCGAATTTGATGATGGGGGTGTAGGCCGATGAGAAGGAGTCGATCTGTGATGTGTACCAGTGGCCGATGCTGTAGCGGGATGTAAAAATTGTCCATGATGTTGACTGGGTGTTTGCTGGCCGTATCTCGGTGTCGGCTGCGAGTGATGTGGCGTGTGATGAGGAGTTTGATACGGCGTCATGAATGGAGTTTGTCCCGACGGCGTATACGGCGTGTTTGGATATGTATGCATGCCACCATATCCAGCAGCTGCTGCTGTTCCCGGCGTGTGTGGTGGATAATGATGTGGCGTTTGATTCGCTACTTGGGATAGCGAGTGAAGCATGTGATGTGGAAGATTTTGTGCTACCCTCTGTATGGCCTCTTGGTTCATACCTACAATAACGAACAATTAAATTATTAAAGAATTACACAAATTTGTAATGTTTTACAAAACTATTATACGGCATAAATGAAACTATCGTGTAACTAAAAAGCAAAGTATTCTAATCGTCAGCAAATTCAGTCGTATTTGCATACTCGCGACACACTTTTCAATGTTGCGAAACAGCCATATTGGCGCAAAAATACGATTGTTTTGTTCACGTAGTCAAACCTTCCGTTAGGGAGAAGCAAAAAATAGTATAAGACATCGTGAAGGGTACCTGGAGTACTAAGATAAGGTGTTCTGGAAGTGGCTGCACCGCGAGGTGTACTCGGCGTTGTTTGTCCAGGGACAGGATCTCTGAAGTGCTTCTTGAACCAACTGAAGAGATCACCGACCCGCGCGAACATTTGACCTCTAAATCGAAAGCCATCGGGCGATACAGTAACGTACTCGTGACGACAGTTCGATCGAGGCAAGTACGAAAGTAAAAATTTACCCGGATAATTCTAGAATGGAAAATACGTTAGAGAAATTTTGGATGAACTATTTTTGTTTTGTTTAGAGAGATTTTTTAAACGTTAACTTTATTCACCTTAGTCGCCGAAATAATGTAAGGAATTCCACCAGGATTTTCTCTCTGCTGTTCCTTCAAAACTTCTTCGGCTTTGTCCTTGAGCCCTGTAACGTTTGGCTTATAGTGTTTGTAATCCAACAGCTCTGAGGCATAAGCAGCCATTGGGTTCACGTGACGCGCTATTATCTCGTCCAGATCCTCGAATTCCTCGTTACCGATCCACAAACTTTGTCCGAGCGAGAAAGCGTTTCCCTTGCCTTCTTCGCGAACGTCGATGTGCTGGTAAATGTCGTCGGTGACTTTCCACGTGACGGTCAAATGATCGGCACCCTTGCTGCTTGGCCGTACAACAGCCTCACCCTGCTTCATTGATTGCATCATCTTTTCCGCTTCGGAATAACTTATATTGTGAAACGATGGATGAACGATAACTCGCTTCACGTATGTCTGTCGCTGCTTCACCTTCTTCGCATCTTCCTCTACTTTCATATCTTTCTCCTCGGCTTCGGTGTCGTAAAACGGATCTCGTTGAGGTCTGGAAGTCATTGTACATAATATATAAGGTTTATCATAAATAATGCACAAACATTAAAGCAAAAAAGGAATTTAAGCGAAAAAATCAGTTTAAAAAATTGCTTATTATGATAATCATCTATTGAAAATAATTTAAAAAAAATAAGATACACACCTCCATTCGTGATTCTTATCCGCAAGATCGCTGCTCTTACTCGTACACTCCACGCTGAACCTATCGACCTCGATTTTGATAACGCGACAATGAATAATCTGCCCGGCTCCAACTCTCTCCTCGGGATTAGCCACATGCTTGTCGGACAAATTCTTTATGTGTATATAGCCGGATATGCCATTGTCGAGACGCAATCTGACGCCAGTAGCCTTGCCAGGACAACCGCCTGCGTCAAAGTGGTTCCATACTTCGGAGAGTTCGGGAAAATCGTTTTTCAGACAGAAAGGACATTGCCATAGACCAGTCTCGTCATTACGCACCGGATTAGCTTGATCCAATTGTTCTCCCTGTGGTTTTCTATGACTGATACCGCATACAGTGGCAAGTATCAGTTTACCAATGTAAAAAGTCTCCGGCGTCTCCTTGGTAAGAATATCAAAGAGTTTCTCGGGGCTTGGCGATGCGTAAGGAGCTCGAAGATCTTTGTATCGGCTGTTGAGCTCGGCTCTAATGTCGTAGAGAGTGACGCACTTGTTGCCAAAGCCTTGTCTCTCGAGTTCCTCGGCGAAAGCATCGAGATCGAGATCCTTCAAGCGTTCCGGTGACTCGAGAATTTCTTCCAACGCTCCGGCCGGATTTGCATCCTCGTCGTCGTACTCGAGTGCGTCGACGGCCATTTTTCTCGCCCACTCGTAAGTTTCGGGATGTACCCTCGAACCATCGAGAACCTCGACGTAAGCCTCGGTACTGTCGCCGAGACTGTTTGTATCGATTTTAATGAACCCGGCGCAATTTATAAAAACCTTTGGACCCATATGACAAGCTGTGACCAACTGCGTACGATTCTCCAATCTCTGATTAGTCTGTTTTAGCATTTTTATGAGTGCCTGACCCTTTCTCGCACCCAAACCACATACGAATTGAACGAGATTCCCGGAATAAGCTTGTTGGACAGCTTTGTTAACGTCCACACCGACCTCGTTCACTCTATTGACGAATTCCAGATAAATATTTTCCAGCAGTTCTTCCTTCGGCAATTGATCCTGATAAGCGTGATACTTGAGACACAAAATTTCCTCGTCGGGTGTGCACAATTGTGAAAATTCAACGAGAGGATCTTGTATGCGACGAGCCAACGAGATTGCTTCTCGCAATAGTATCGGATAATCACGAAATTCGGAAACTCCCTTGTTGCTGTTCGAGTATATTTTTGCAAGTTCGTTCTCGCATATCTCAACTTGTATCGCTGGAAATTGTTCCTCCTCTGTGAGGGTGGCGATGCTTTCTTTGAGATCGTCAACGAGCATCATCGCCTCCCTCGACTCACCGCCCAGTACGACAACGTGAGGTTTCTTCGTTGCAATGAAATTGCGAACGGCTAGCAAATCAGCCTCTTTCAACACTTTCTCGTCCTCTCTAAAGCCGTTTTTACGCTTTAAAAGATGCGGCAGTCGCAGATAGTCCGTGCATTCCCCATCCGGGGCAACGAGACAGGCGAACGCTGCTTGCGAGTAATCCGGGACGTACGCGAGAGCCATGACTCTTATACCCTTGCTGGTGTCCCATTCCTCGTCTTCCTCTTCCGGAAATTCACACGTGTAGGGGGAAACTTTGATCCAATTATACATTTTACGACAGCAAGCTCGCATTATACACTCCTTAGCCTCGGTGATGAGATTTGCTTTTAGCTCTTTTTTTAAATCGGGTATTACCATTTTCGTCAGAGCCATTTCGACACTCCCGACTCGCAACGCGTTCCAATCCTGCACGTTTTTGCTAAACTCGTCTCTGTAGTACAGCTGCTTCATCTCATCGACGTAATTACTGCTCGTATTGCCTTCGATCGTGTCACTGAGCGATATTGTTATAAGCTTGTCCTCCTCGGCCATCGCTAGCTTCAGATATTGATCACCCACGAGATCTCTCACGGGCTTATCCTTGATATACTTCAACGCGTAGATAGGATGATTCTCATCGATATCCTTGATGCCCCGTTTCGTTGGACGTACCGTCAATTTTGCTCTTTCCATGTACATTTCCCGTACGCATTTGCGAACGAGCGGTTCTCGCGCCAATTGAAAAGCAACCATGAGCTGAGCAGCTTTTACGATTTCTTCCGGCGTTTGAAACTTTGGACCGCAAAAATCAACGGCGACCGTCGGAGGCTCGATTGGTTCTTGATCGACCTCGTGACGTTGATAATTGTCGCGTAGATTCTCGGCGAAGTGCTCCGGGGTGAGGCCGAATTTTTTCGCGAAACTGTCGAGACCGGCTTTCCGACAGATCGAGTATGGACCGGTTCGTACGGCCTGTTTTAACGCGTCATCCGGCTCGTCATCCTCCTCAATGTTTATCTCATCCTCGGGCGGTGGCTCTTCGCCATTCTCTTCAGCCTCGATCAACTGCTGTTTCCTTTTTTGTATCCTAGCCTCGCGTCTAGTTTCACGCTCTTTCTGACGCACGGCCTCTTGCATATTCGGTATATCGTGACTGTAATAGAGCATGAAATGATGATGAACGTCGTTTAGCTCCTCGACCGTTTGTACCCCCTTCAAACGATCGATATCCTCTTCCTTGATGACGCGGACGTTATCCGGCAATGGCGCGTCTGGATTCTTCATTATCTCGTCTAGCTGGTAATTGCGCATTTTTTCGAAAAGCGTGAGCAAATTTTCCTTTCTCTGTCGCAACTGACACCACTTTGCGTCATATTTATAAACTTTCCACAAATCATTTATATTTAGTTCAGGGAGAACGTATTCTTTTCGGTAGAACGATATGAACGGTACCTCGAAGTACTGATTGCGCATGAAATCTAAGGCTTTCTTGATTTTACCAACTGTCTGAGGACCCTTTCGAGCCCGCTCTTTTGCCTCCTCGTTCAGGTGAGCATCCTGAATGGATATCGTCGGACGACAGAAGGCTTGCTTGTATATCCACTCGGCCTCGAGATCGAGCTCGTCCGAACCCTCGGGAACGGACGTGACCGGCACAGTACGCAATTGCATACGCTCCGGTATATCGGTATTACGAATCTGCGGATCAAATATCGGAATAAAAATCTGCTCGTATCGTGAATAACTCACAAATAATTACCTCGTTGTCCATGTCGGTAAAATGACCACGTTTGAGCTCACTTGGCTCGTAAATCTCGAATATGCTCTTTCTCGTCGGCCGTTTCTTTGGCGTTTTCTTCGGACGTCGAGGTCTTTCACCGTCCCCATCGTCATCCAGATACTCGTCCTCCTCTTCTTCATCCTCTTCCTCGTAATCCTCTTGTCCATACTTATCGAATTCGTCGTAATCAAAGTCAACACCAAAAATATCCTGAGCCTCTTGCAAGGCACTGAGAAACGGAATAAATATGTTAGCTTTTCGAGCGTATCGCTAAACTATAAAAAAAAAGTAAGAAATTCTACATACGCGTCCGAAAATATGGGTTTCTTTTTACGCTTTCTTTCGGTAATTGGTCTTCCATCGTCATCAACAATAAAATCGTCAGCGTCCGAGTATTCTCCTTCGCTTCCTTCTTCGTCGAACGTTTCGGCCTCGGGTCTGTGACTCCGTTCGCTTTTTCTCTCGTCCTCCTGATAAATTACAAAATTACTAATCATTTATTCGAATATCAAACAAAATTTATGCAAGGGACAGAGTTTTCGTTGGTACGATATTGTACTATTTCTTTTTTCAAAATATTTCATGTTATTTGAAGGATGTAAGAAATCTCTCACGTACCACCAGTGCCTCCCTCTCCTTCAATAGTTAAATAGCATTAACAGTAACAGAATAGAGATGCATGTGAATACAAGTATTGCTTTTCTTTTCATTTTTATACTCATTTAATAAATGAATAGAGCGGTGAGAGCAAGTATTTAAAAATCGTGTATAATTCGGCTAAATATGAAAGAGATAGTAGTCTTACATCGCCAGAGCCGCCGTCAAAGAGTTCATTGGCGATAGCGTCTCGCTCTTCTCCAACCTGTTGTTCCTCTTCCTCATCGGACTCGCGATCTTGTATACGTCGTAACCGTTTAAAACGTTTCTACAAAAATACCACGTGTTGTTCATTATTATTTGGATAATGGAGAAAAATTCGATCGAATCTACGATCGTAATCTCATCTTACCCTTTCTACTGTGATACCGAGATTTTCTTCTATCAAATCATAATCGTCATCCTCGAGACGATCATCGAAATCTTCGTCATCGCTCTTTTTACGTTTCTTTGAAGTTCCGGAACCATCGCTATCTTCTCCGTCGCTCTCCTCAATAGGATTGTCGTCTATAAGGTCTTTGAGTTCTTCGCGCAATCTATCCTCGTCATCTATCGATGAAAACCAATTGTTTTAGTATGAAATATTCAAGGTGCTTTTAATAAATTTCATGCACCGGAAAAGCTAATTTTTCTTAAGTTCTGTAAACATGGGTGCTGGAAAATAAAAGTATTATAGATACTCCAACCAACTTCTGAAGTTAGCAATATTTATGAGTTGCGAATCTTATGACAATCGAATCGAATGAGAATGCATCATGAGTCGATACCAGAAGATTAAAACCCTGTGCTCCGAAAAAAAATATTGGAGCAGGAAAAGATGCATCCTGCTATGAGCATCTCACCATCTTCCTCCTCGTCGCTCTCCTCCATTGCCTTGGCCTTCTTTGCTTTCTTTTTTCCACTGTGATCCAATTCTTGTTCTTCCTAAAGTTGAAGAATCTCGTTACTTAATTACGAATAAATATATATATATATGTATATATATATATTGGAGTAACGAGAACGCCAAGGTTCCACGAGCGTAAGAGTCAATGATAATGCTTTTGGTGACAGATTTTTATAGCTCATTTTTTCACACATCTTCGTATACTTGCCTCGCTCTCCTCGGCTTCCGAATCCAAAAAGTCTGCCATTATTGATGAATAAGTTGCACTTTATCACTTAACACAACCGATTTTATTTGCTCGTAACTCCTCGAGTTTTGCAGGTTCTATCGGCGGACACACGCACGGAACTCGGTGTTCAGTTCTCCACGTGAATGTGGGTGAATATCGGAAATTCGCTTGGAGTGGGCTCGAAGGGATATCGCGCAATACAGTACAAATTTTCGATAGAGACGCCTCTGTCGGCCTCGCTGTAAGTTAGACCGAGATCTGTTAACGCGGGTGATGACGCGACATTTAAATTTTTTATTCGCTGCTTTTCTCGGTATTAGCTGGCAATGCTGAGTCGGGTAATAAGTTTGAAAGGTAATTAGCACATTCGTGACTCCCGTATTCGCTTGCCTTTCCTTGTTATATAAATCGTTATATTCGATATAATATTCTCTTGCCAACGGTCTGCACTGCTCGAAATCGCAGAGTGAACTGAACCGAACTGAACTCACTGCCCGACAATATTCGACGAGGGGTTTCCAATGGTCAATTTGTCGCCCTTTCCCATTTCGATAATTTTGTATACTCGAATCTCATTGCAATAGAGGCATAATGACTATTAAGAGCCCTGCTATCAATACATAGGTAATCGAGTACATGTTTCTTTACCCCTAAAAGGAGTTACTATAAAACCCTCGTCCCACATGTTCAGGTAGCAGATATGTACATCGCGCAATCCCTATTCATCGGTCAACCGACCTATATATATAGAACGGTGTACACGTTGAGCCGCACCTACCATACCTGTTGAAAAACTATCATTATTTTATGCGTTTCGAAATAACATATGAAGCCTCTCACGCCTTTAACCGTTCACGTTCCGTTTTTTACTATGTATCTTTTTTTCATATTTTCATTGTATTGCCACTGGACAATTTTTCAAGAAGTGCTACGAAATTTTGACCGAAATATACCTAGAAGGGGCTCCATTAGCGTTTCAGCAGGTCAGCGATACGAGGAATTGACCTGAGGAACCCCTTGGACTCCTATACACTTCATGTTTCTGTGGAATGTCAACGGGACATCCGTTTTCCTTTAGTTTTATGCTCCTATTGTTTACTGTATAATAGCATAGACTTTTTGTCACCGATCTTAAAATATACTTGATCTATTAAATATTGCAGGAGCAGCTGCAAATTTAATTGAAAACCGATATTCAACGGTTGTTCTCCAATTTGTAAACCTTTTCTAGAAATTACTACAAGAAGTAACCTTTGCAAATCGGTCAACCACGTTTGTGGAACTGCAAAAGCGAAAATGGGTTTTTATCACTACCGCCTTCTGTAACCCACTGCCCTAACTGTACACCAAATTTTCTAGGTTACCCATTGTCGTTTGACGTCGCCAGCACAGCATATTCCCATCTGTATTTAGTTGACATGGCGGTATAGTTTCATTGTCCATAAGTCAACACGAGGTCGCGGCATATTTCAAATATTGACGTAATATTATTTCGCAATTTACAGTTAAAAATTGTATATTCTCGATTTTTCAAATAATATATTGACGATTTGTTTTTCCGAAAACTGATGATTAAAAAAGATTAAATATTTAAGAATTTTTTAATAGTGGAACGCATTTAAAAAATTGATTGTCACTTTGAATCATCGCTAACCTCGAAAATAAAACCTCATATTTATCCCCAAAGTGTCAGCTTGCCCATCACCAGTTTACATGTTTTTCTAAATTACTCGATAAAACTGTCGGCATATTTTCTACATATTAGATTACATGAGGCTATTCGACCAAACAGTCAACAATGAACCTCACTTTAATATCCGATATTTTGGAGACGTACGAGGGACGTGACAAATTTCTGAAAACTCTGTCGTATGCGGCAAAACTTGCGACCGTATTTACAAAGTCGGAAAGTACGAAGAAATTTCGTCATTTTGGGAGTAAGATGAGCGAATGCCGAGTTATATTGAGGCTCATGGACGATATTCCAATACTACATGAGACTATCGCTTATGGATGGGGTGCGCAGGTATATAAAAAATACAGTGCTGCACTTTGCATTGAATTTCGTAGACGTAATTTATTTTTTACCGTTTTTTCACAGGACCTTGATAGGACATCACGGTATCTCAAAGTGCTGAGAAACTTGGTTGATTTGATCTCGTCGCCTATCGAGCACATTTGTTGGATGGGAGAACAAAAACTCGTCGCAACGAACGAAATCTTTTGGGATAACATAAGTACTAGATTGTGGATCGTCTACCTCAATCTCTCTCTATTAATGTAAGGCAATTAAAGGCTGACCGTGACTATAACTGTATTACGAATCATAAGCCATCTAATAGTAATTATAATATTAATAATGTACTTTTCATATATTTCAGATCTTTCAGAAAACTCCTACAGATTCATTCCAAAAGGCAATATCGATTATATTGTTCAAGTTCCCATTGCAGCTGTGTCATGAAAAAAATAGAACCGTGTGAACTGATTAATGTCCAATTGAAAGATCAAATTCTTACTAGCTTACGATTGAGCTTGGATCTCATCTATGCTATAAGTTACCTTCCGCTCGGCAACCTCTGGGGTTGTCGCCTGAAAACATGGCAAGTGGGATTGCTAGGTACTCTATCTTCCATTATTGGGCTCTATCAAGTTTTTAAAAATCGACAACTGGCGATTACATCTTCATCATACAGTTGAACCTGTGGTAAATTCAGTATTTGCATAGATTCCTATTAGACATCCTTCGATACAACGATGATCATTTATCGATGTCAAAAAATTCTCTATTTTTGTTCAACAAATTTGTTTGTTACGTTAAGACAACTGTGTCAACAAGAATATAGTTTGATTAGCCAACAGCCTTAAAAATCATCGTTATTGCTGATTGAAAGCGCTGTTAATTTCATACAGTTTCTCATTACAGGGACGTATGCCTGTAAAAATATTATGGATTTTAAACCTTTGACCATTTTGTAAATTGTACATATATTTATTGGCTATATTATTATGCTGTTTATATAGGTTTGGCATGAAACTCGCGCTCAATATAGTTAGTAATAAAATTTAAAGAATCAGAGATACTTTTTTTTCGGCCACGAACGTAAAACGAAATAAGAACGTTCCTCCGTTTGCTAAAGGTTGTTATTGCTTTTGTTCGACTTACTTTAAAACTGTTCACGAATATCTCGACCCACTTTGCCCTGCCAAGGGCAGTGTCTTTTTTTTCCTTATCAATATTACTATCACCCTGTAAGTTTTCATTTTTTTTGTTGCGTATTCTTAAGAATTTTAAAATAATTTATACTTTCAACGCTTCGAATAAAATTCACCGAGATTATATGTTAAAAGGCACGACTTATTAAAAATTTGGTAAATCAGAAGTATTTTTGAGATAGAAGAGATAATTCTTATTAAAAAATGTTTACTACTTTGTAGATTAGCGGCATTGCACAAAAACATTGAAGCCCACTCTTTAATGCTCAATGCACGAAGTAAGAATTTATAGTAATTTGACCCTAGAGATCGCGTACATAGATGTATAGGATCTTCTGTTTTTACTGGATCATCTCTCTCTCTCTCTACAATTATACCGTAAGACTTGACTATCCGCCGATATTCCATTAAGACTCTAAAAATACTACAGCTTCTTTGAAACATGTGCATTTTTGCTATTGCATAAGAACGTACAGGACCATAGTATGAAACAAACTGGGAAAATGTGTGGAAGAAAAGAAACAAAAATGGTTAAGCAAAGAAATGCAAGTTTTACCTGCAAAAGCATGAATTTTAATTCATTTAACAAAATAATATCAAAAACATGTTGCTCGTTTTTGGGAGAATTAACGAGGCACTGGATGAACTTTAGTCCGCAGACGCGGTAGATATTAAATCGTTATAGAAACGAAAAAAAATACATAATTAACGTAATGTGCGCAACGAGGGGAAAAAAAAATTTAAAAAAAAAAACATAATCAATTTACTACAATTTGCTCCAGAATCGTAGACCGCGTACTAATCCATTTCGTCAACACATAAACCAGTCGAATGAGCGCGAGCAATTCTGCGTCACACCGTTATTATTTCTTGTTGCTTCGCTTTTACGTGGCAACCGACATTACGACTAACGACTATTATAAATTAATGATTACAGTGGACTGTTAGCCAGTGTGTAGTACAGCCCTTAGACTGTACGACCTAATGTAAAAACTAACGGGAGGCTGATATTTTTTAATTAATTATTAATTAATTATAAGGTAAACCTGTCGTCCCGAATTCGGACGACGGTAACGCGGCGGCTTTGATAATATCATACGCTTATTAAACAAATTATATCAATTTATCGTGAAAGATCGAGCGTTGCACTGTTTAATTCCAGAAGTACACGCGTGACCACGTTATTCGATGAATAACTAGATTATTGCGCCCGATCGCATTGTCGCAATTCAAAGTTTTTCCTTTTTTTTTGTTTTGTTTTAATATACTTTTAAAAACATAATAATTAACGGACAGTGTCACGCGTGACTCTGTAAAAAATATCGTAGATTGCGTCAAAATGAAAGAGGGCATTATTAGCGTGAGTAATGCTCAATTGTTGGAATACGTTCATTCTCACTGAATAGGAACGATATTACACGATCGGGCGGATTTTATATCGCTTGGCGCCCATTTTCCTGCCGTCCTCTCTCCTCTCATTATTTATAATCTCGCTCAATCGCATAAAAAAAACTATAATTCTGTCAATGTAAAAGCGTATCGTACTATCGCGCGCCGGTTACCGCATTACGATATTAATGACACGCCCGTTCGCTGCGTTACCAGACACCGCGCAATTATTTTTTCACTGAGTCGTGTTTACCATTTCAAACATACGCTCACACTTATACATATCGCTTTATCGATACAATAAACTTTGACGCATGTGATTAATTCGTGGTAAAAAAAAGTATTAGAACACCATGGTAACGAGAGACAGAGAAAAAAAGCCAGTCCCCAAATAAACAAAAATAAATAAAAAGTTACTAGTTGCCAGTTTACGAAAAAAAAATCACGCATCAGACACAATTTCTAATACTTTGACCTTCGACATATAAGTGCGATTATCCTTATTTCTTTTCTCTGTAAACGGACCCTCGCGTTTCTACGGTAACGAAACGTTCATCATTGTGAAAAATCGAGATTTCCTCGGATTATAGGCATATTTTTTTTCACGGACATTGCCTAAACGTGTACAAGGTGGGCATCTCTGTTATACAGATATGTTGCGAGTAATTTTGCGGACCAGCCGTCCGCAGGATGTCTCTTTAGTCACTCGAAATTGCCGCGTTTCGCTCATTTAGCGTGTCCCAAAAACAAAAATTCAGTCGGTTCAACGTCCGTGCGAAATTATTGATAACTTAGTCAGCTAGAGAGAAAAAAAAACAAATCGGCCAAACTGCCGAGCGTTTGAAGGAGCTTTTCTTTTCTTGCCCCGTGAAAGCACACACGCACGTTACTAGAGGAGGATTCTTTTCCAATTTAGACCATCGAGCTAATTGATGAGTGATTTCCAGCGTTTATTCTCGAATGATATCCGAGTGGGACAATCATGTTCGCTTTCCAGCCGCGTGACATCGGCAAATGATGACGCATCGGCTCCGAGGCGTGCTGCCAGTGCCAGCAACTGCGACAGAAGTATCGAGAACAAATCTGAAAAAAATATGAAGAATTCGTTAAAATTCGTTCCTAAATAGCGAAAAAGTTGAATCATAAGGAAAATTTCCTACCGGTTCACGACAGAAGTAAGGTCCGTGTTGGACGGCACAACTCGAGCAGACGGAGTCCTCGATGTATGGATCTATCTGGACCTGTGAAAAGTGAAAAGGAATTAAAACAAAATATACGGTTAAATTAATTAAACCTGTAATTTTATGACTGAGCGAATTTCAATGATTTACTTTTTTGGTAAAGAGACCAGCGGCTTTGATCTCCACGAACGCGGCAGCGCAAGCTTTCTTATATGATCGTTTGCTGCTAAATGTCACGCGAGCTGAGCCAATGGGATATTTCCACTTATCCGTGTCGATGCCTACAAAATTTTCTTTTTTAGTTTATCGAGAATAATCTTTCGACGTATTTTCGGCTTGACGTACCAAAAATTTGACGATTCTTTTTGCTTTATATTTTGTTATTCACCGATAAAATAATACTCGGGGTTTCAGTGTCAAATTAAAAAGCTGGTTTAAAAATCTAACGAAAATACTCGACGTACCAGCGTAAATGACCTCGTCGAAAAGATCGTTCAAAACTTTGGCAAGACCTTCGGCGGTCAGCATACCGTGCAGGGCACCGACAAAAACCGTCTTCTCTGGATCGAGTTTCTGGGACGAGGATTTCGAGTAGTTGCTGTCGCTGATGTGCCACGGGATAACTTGTACCTTGACGCGGTCGAATAATTAAGTGAGTACGTGATATTCGAAAAAAATGAATAAATAAAGAAATAGGTCGTCATTGAGTAAATCCACTCACATCCTTTGGCTTTGATCGTTTTGGGGTGATCTTGTAGTAATAGCTTTTATCATCGCCGATGCGATGGGAGCAGCAGGAAAGCAATGCTTTCACCTGTTTAAAAAAAGGTAATCAAACATCAAATATTAAAAATTACATACGAAAATAAAATGTCGGTTTACAAAACTAAATATGCGAACCTGCTTTTCCGATTCAAAGATGACGTATGCATATCCCTTAGGCTGAGACTCCGATTGTTCCTTGCCCGGCCACTCGACGCGGATCGGGCCGAACTGCTTGAAGGTTGAGACGAGCAGAGACTCGGTAACGTCCCAAGGAACTCCTCCCAAAAAGACCTTTGACGAGTATCCCGATGACTTTGCCGTTCGTTTTGGTAGTTCTCCGACCCAGGTGCATGTCGCTTCGCAAAGGGCTATTATAGATTACAACGAAGAAAATGAAAAACTGCTTTTTTCAAACGGTTTTCCACTGACATCACGCAGACTCGCTAGCCTGATACACAACGAACATCTCTCACGAAAATAAATTTACATAGTAACATAAGTTTACAAAGTTTACGAATTGTTTGCTACTTTCGTGAGAGATTTCGTCCCGAATTTTTATAATTACCTGCTGCATTACGATGACACCTCGCAGCACGATCGAGCGATGCGTAAGGCTCGAGATTCGGCGTTTTGCTGACTGGCATCACGTAATTTCCGGGAGAACAGCAATGATGATGACGCATATTCGAGTGCTGCTGTTGTTGCTGCTGATACTTCTTTACTGCCATACGTTGATAGGCAGCAACTCTGTTGCCACCGTGATACAGATCCAAATCGGTTGGCATGAGACCACTCAGCGATTGAGGATAGCACGAATGACCGGATGAATTCAACGACAGACAATTCTGTATAGCGAAGAAAAAAAACAGTTGTAAATTTATGACCGATTCGATAGTCGCACCTTCTCAAGAAGGTTTAGCAAACAAATAAATATAATTTCTCATCAACACGTACTCGTACCATAATGTCGGAAAGTGAACCGTCCATGCTGCTATAGCCGCTTGTCTCGGAATCAGCCGGCGAGTTTGATCGCGAACCATTAAAACCGAGCATGTGTGGATATTCAAACGTTGGACTGCTGCAGTCACTGAAAAAATAAATTGTCAGAAAACGAGAAAGAAAGGAGAAGCAGAAAATCGATGTGTATTTTGATTTTCTATAACAACGATTAAATTTGTTTAATACCTGTAAGCCGGCGAACCTCTGATGGGTCTGCCATAATAGGGCGAGTTTCCTGGTGACGATGGTGATCCCAGATTATAGTGGGATCGGTTGGAAGATGACGGCGTCAGATGATTGCTATTATTTCCACTGTACGGATAACTACAGGAATTCGAGTAAACACTTCCTGGGGTGCTTGGACTTCCAGGCGTCGTAACGGAATTCGGTGTACTCGGCATGTCCATATTTGACAAACTTGGATAAAAACCACGATTTTCGTCAAATTGCTGAAACAAAAAGAATATTATATTAATTTCAAATGACGAAACATTCAAATAACTTATATCTCGAATCTCGATGCAAAAGGTAAGATTTAAATGAACCGCATAAATAATGAGAACGCACAATGATCAAGCGTTGCTTTCTTACAGACTATACAGCCGGCGTGTACGGCTTTGCCACCGTTCTTGGATTATATCCAAAATAATATCTGCAAAATGTCGGAACGTTTCGTAAACTGTCTATCCAACCCCGTCTAGATTCAGCAAGGGCCTAGTGTATATAAGGGTTTTCTCGGTAAAGAGAAAGATGAGAAAAAAGAGCAGTAAGAGAGAGAAATGAAGAAAGAAGGGATCGAGAGGGATGAACGCGTGTCTGGCTGCTGTATGATAGAGCTGTTTGGCTCGAGCCTCCAAATTCTTGGCTACGATGATATCGGGGTCGCTCTAACGCCCGTTCTCTCTCTCACTTTGCGTAATTTATTTTATACCGCCGCATTGTCCGCTCGATGGCTAATGTGGGCATTTTCCTTACTCCGTACTATACATATTTACTCACTACTCGTATATACATTTTTTTTCGGGGGATTTCTTACATTATGAAAGCCGAGATATTCTCACCCTTGTCAGTTTCTCAAGATTGACTTACTGTAATGGTCGCAATAGAGACTTTAACGGGAGGCAATAAACGTTCTTGGGATATATGATATTTGAAGCTTTACGAGGCCAAAGTGGCATTTTGTCGTGGACAATTGCACATAAATTATGAATTATTGTATCGCGCTTTGTACTTTTCTAGACAGCTTTTTACGAGTTGCAAAGATTTTTCTCCGCGGGTCTTCCTGCGACAATCATCAAATAGATAACAACACGGTGTTAACAAAATGCAAAGTAATAATTTTGGAAAATTGAAGGTCGATCGCATGATTCTATTAAATTAAATGAATGCCATTAAGATTTCGACAATTTTAACAGTAATTCGAATTCTATGGCTAATTAATGCTTAAACTAAGGAAATAAAGATTTCTTTTAAAAATTTTCAAATTTTGTTCCGAACAAGTTAGAAACACATTCGTTATGGTGCGTTCGTTAATTCGATTTCGTTGAGATTAGAGTATCGGACCTTTTTTCCCCGTCACTCGTATCAAAGGATTTTCATTAAAACGGGCAATCGATTCGATCGACTGGATGAAAGCTACTAGGGGCATGATACATGCGAGGCATTTAAAGTGCAAGGATGCGCGAGCAATGATAAGACTAGCTGAATCGAACGTCTTCGATTTCGTCCCTCTCTCTTTCACTCCTTCTCTCGGTCACTCTCCTTCTCTCTGAGACTCTGTGCGATACAAAACTGTATCGACGGAAATTCCCTGATAGTACTTCCGATCCAGAGGGATGGAACAGAAAATACACCGTCCTTATTGAAACGTCACGTGCAGTTTTTCGTACATCGCTGCTCATATCCTCATCGTTTTGTCTCTTACATGAGACATTTTACGTGCATTGAACAACTTTTTCCCCCGTGATTTTCGGACAGTTTTCATTATTGCCTTTTTGGACTTTTTGTTGATGAAAAAAACCTTCAATTTTCTACTTTTTCTCCTATATATAGTTTTGCATGGAAAAAAGTTTAAAAAAAGCTGAGACAAGAAACTTGACTTTAAGGATAATGGCTCAAATAATACCCATGAGACTAAAGACAAGATAAATAATTGTCTTTCTTAAAAATCTCGCGTGCCAAGTAAACTCACGACAAGCAGTTTCTTTTTCTATCTTTTTTGTTCTCTCCCTTTTTCTTTAAGGCCAGCTAGATCGTGGAGGCCACGTGGCGAGGTGAAATGACAACATGAATTGGAAAGAGATAAGAAAAAAATTCGAGATCCTCACGCGGCAACTCGACGGGGTGGTTGGAATTGATCCAATGGGGATAATCATTGTTCCAGTTAGTGCAACACTGCCTACAGCCAGATGCGTCTCTTCAATCATAAATTTGAAAATTTAGCTGTCTAATTTACAATCTGAAAATAGTAATCTTCATATGGAATAATACCATATTGAATTTTCGTCCATGCCGTTTAAGAAAAATATATCACGATCCGCATAAATAAAATTGCAAGAGCTTCCGACTGTTTCTTCAGTTGTCGCGATGATTGTTATCGTTGTCATAGCTACGTCTCAATGAAACAAACTCTTTTGAATCACGTCCACCGATTTGATGAAAATTATGTTTCGTGAATCTTCATAGATGAGAATGAAAAATACATCAAACTAAAAAAACATAAATGCGTATGAATTAATATCGACTGATGTTTGAGATATTAAATATTAAAAAAGATACGCTTTAGGCAGTAACGAGCATTATTTCCAAAGGGACATTACTTTTAAACTGTAACGAGTTTTCAATTTTATCGAGATTGGTAATGAAGATAGGATGATTAGAGAGACCACCATGATTTTTTATCTCGTTTTTTTTTTTTCATTTTACCAGTTTTTGGTTCTTTTTTACTTGACGTAATTTGTATTTTACGAACCGGATGATTTGAATTCGACGAGCCGTATCCGTAATTCTGTCCGTGATGTTGGCGATAACTCGGCGACGAGCAGATCGACGATTGACTGCCCATTAGAGATCCACGAGGTAAGCTCAGCCCGAAGAGATCCGAGACCGACATGTCAGCTGTGCCCGAACAAAATAATATCGCTGATTAAAAACAAATCTGTGTCTAGAGTATACGATACGTTTCGCGGTACATAACAAGTCTGCGAAAGAGTTTCTATTTACACGTTGACAAACGAGAAACAATTTTTCCTATAAACAGAAAAAAACGATTCGTCGTCGTTGCGATGAATTTATAAACAATCGATACAAAGGGTGTGTCAATTAAAAAAGTAAACGAATAAATAATTTGTCTCGCTCTGTTATCTAAATCTTTCAAATACAAATCTCATTCCTAAATCCATGAAAAATCCAACTATCCTAAATAAAAATAAATCATCCACATTCGAAAAAGTAATTTGGATATAACAATGTATTATCGCGAATAAAGAAAAAAAAACTTCTATCTAATAATTTATAGCGCTACAAGACGGATTTAAAGAAAGAGACGAGACAAAGTAGAGCTTGCGATTGAACAATTCTGAGAGGGTAAGCGAGTAGAACGAGTTTCTTTACCATCGGGATTCGATCCTTTGAGAGACGTCGTATACGACGGATCCGGACCATGACTGGAGTGATAAGAGCTCTTGGAGCTTGGCGGCAGATCGAGTAGCAAATTATTGATGGATTGCAGCTGATTTATGTGATCGCGCTGGTGCATCTGTATATTGTCGCGATGCCAAAGAATTTGTTGTTCCCTTTCGCGCTGTTGCATCTGCAATTGTTCTCGCTCCCGAAGTTGCTGCTGCAATTGCAACGAATCTCGATGCTGTTGTATCTGCAACGGATCCCGTTGTTGCGACAATTGCAACGGATCTCGTTGTTGCGACAATTGCAACGGATCGCGTTGTGGTTTTTGCAGCTGCAATGTGTCCCGTTGTTGTAATTGATCGCGTTCTTGCTGTTGCTGCACATGAAGAGGATCTCGATCGATGTGAGACGGAAGTTGAAGAGACGGTTCGCGTTGGAGCTGGTGCTGAAGTTGCAATGGCTCCCTCTGCTGCTCGGCTCGTTCGAGGCTCTCAGCAGTCGTTTTCTCTGCATCGTACGACATGGCCAGCTGAAATTAAAAAATGTATACATTGTAATAAATCGAAGTTTCGTTATCGATCATTGTATTATATTTTATTCTCTCGCTTGGAAAATCTCGTTCCATTTCCGGTTAGACGTATACGATCGATAATTAACTGCAAACCGGTTCGAACGACTCGATGCACATTTGGTTCATAATTGCGTCATGTCGTTCACCGTATCGACAATGTGAAATCTCTAGACCCATAATATTGAAAATTTTCGGCCATCGGCATATTTTTCAAATTCAAGTGCAACAATGAGATCTACTGGAAATAATTAACTGCAAACCGGTTGAAACGACTTGATTCACATTCGGTATATAATTGCGTCATGTTGTTGATCGCATCGGCAATGGGAAATCTCTACGACGCATAATATTGAAAATTTTCGACCATCGGCGTGTTTTTCAACTTCAAGTGTAACAACGTGATCTGCTGACAACGACGTTAAGGCCTCAACGCGTATGTACGATGGAGACAATATGCGCGCCAAGCTTGGACGCACGAGTTTACCTACTATAGTGTCTAGTACACACTCGCAGAGACAGAGAGAGGGAGAGAGAGAAAGAGATGTAGACAAAAGAAATAGGGCTTGAAGGACACGTGGCACGGTTGAGTTCCAAGAATCATAGAATATCCGAAAGAGAGACAACGGGACGAAAAAAAAAGATTCAGGATACGGATAGATCGATGCCGAAAGCTTTTATGTTGGGCGAGAAGACGGCGAAGAATTTATAATTGGTTCGCCAAGGGTCTCGGAATTCCGAGAATCGAACGGCTTTACTTTCGACTTTTCCTTCCCGGTATTTACCGGAACAATAAGATCATCGAGCTTTTGCCGCGACGATAACACGCAGGACTTTCAGAGCGAAAGCTCGTGACAAATATGAAAATATCTTAAAGCTAAAACTTAGAGCGATTCTAGCAATTATCGAGACGTTTCGCATAATGGACATATATATACGTATTTACATATTTATAACAGTACGCAATTCGCGAATTTCGATTCATTAAAACAAAAAATCTGCCGAGTTGTTTCTCAAATGGAAAAAAAATCTGGCGGCACGTACAACGCGTACCGATCAGTGCGTTCTCTCGTCGAGTTATCGTAATTTTTCGTCTGGTTGACTCACTGTGTTTAATCATTGATAAACGTACCGGCCCATTTCTATTTACAAACAGAAACGACTACTTTCATCGCCTCGTTATAGGCCAAGTTCGATATTTTAAGCGCATCGTAATTTAAAAAACATACAACGAATATAATTGAAATTATTCGAGACAATAGTCGTAAGATCCGTCATTTATTTCGATCGCAGTCAAAACTGAACAAAGAGCTCGCTAGCTCGAAACCACGTGGTTGACTACAAAATCACGAAGCAGAGTGTTTGTTATTCGCGTGTATTGAAGGACATGGCGTCTTGTGACGCCGGGGTACGCGGCGCTTAGTTACAATGAGCTGCGTTGCGCTCACCGAAACAAATTTAACACAAAGAAACAGCTCTGCATAAGAAACATTCGCGAGACGAAGAATCGAACATTTTGAGAGCTATCGAGCGAATTGGATCTCTTTACAAAAAAAGAAAATGTTAACAATGCTTTTTTTTCTCATTGACCCATAATTCGAATAATTCTATAATAATGTTATATTACCTGTTGATACAAGGACACCATCCTGGAAATTGGATCTTGGTGTTTCCTTTCTTCTTAATCTCAACGTTGTTTCCTCTCGCACGTGTGTGTAATACGTAATAATTTGTATTTCGCGATCTGAACGCGAACGAATAATGTCTTACCCGAGGAGACGCGAATTACGTACTTTCAAAGTTCATTCGTTCACCGTACCGATATTACTATCACGACGATAGTACCGAAAGAAAAGCAAAAGAAAAAACGCGTTCTCGATGAAACAAAATTATCGTAAACACTGGGTTTTGCTTGGTTTTCAAAAATAAATTAGTATAAATTAACGACGAGTCACATTAAAGGAAGAATGATCAAAAAATTATTAAACAAAAGTTCTTGTTACTTTATTTGTTTCTTACTTTTAATCAGATATAACGCCAGTGGCGTTCTGCCCACCGGTAGGTCTTTGATAATCTACGTTATTCAAATGTCTCTACCATTTGAAAATAAATCGTTAATTTATCCGAGCAGAGTTTTGTACGTTTACGAAACTTTTGTCGTTGTCTCCTCGTTCGCGTTACGAGGGCGAATGCCTGAGTTACGATATTCGAAACTTGAGGAATAGTTCACGATACGCCCATTCTTCTCCGCGTCCCTCGCGCGGCGAACTGAATTCAATGTTCGCCGGTACGAGGCTAGAAGTGTGTGGGGGTCGTTGTGGGGTGGGGTGGGGGGCGCAGCCGCGCGAATTCAGCGACGTGAACGAAAAAAAAAAATGTAACTCGATCGCCCTTCAATGTCCCAAAAAGTTCAATGAAAAAAGATGGTCCAAAGGATTTCTTTATATTTGGAGAAAAATATTGCTCGGTTGATAATTCGATGAAAAATAAACGATATTTTATTTTAATACTCTATGTGCGCCGTTGACGAATCCATCATTGGATATTCTGGGCTCATGTCGGACCGAGTCGAATAATTAACAACAACATCGCGCGTAGAACGATCTGCCTTGTCCGGTGTATTTTCCTCCGTTTTGCCGGAATCCTCGCCCCATCGCGAGAATAGATTGACACGTAGTTTGCTCATATCGTGATCCTGCGAACCAGCCTGTCCTGCGCTAGAATTATCAGTCGATTCCGTAGTTTCACCATGCACACGAGCCTCCGGAAATTTGTACTTCGGCATCGAACTCGGGGCATCTGGAACAATGTATTTACATTAGAGCAAATTTTTCTCTAGAATTCGTAACGGTCTAAGAATTATCGAAGACGATGATACTTGATCAATAGAACGATGACCCTGTAATATTTCAATAATCGTCGCTGTTAGTAGAGCGAATAATAAATAAATCGAAAAAATTTGTATCTTAACGCAATATTCTTCTAGGCTGTGATACGCGAATTGATTGTATACCAGGAAACGGTGGAACTTCCTCGATCAGTTGTTCCATCACATAACCGAGCATTGTTGTCGTAAATGTATCGTCCCTTCGAAGACCAAGAGCCCTGTGGAACGCGTCAACAGCTTCCTGTGTATTACCAACGAAAGCATGTATGAAGCCGATCGCTGAATAAGTCGATGGATTCAATGGATTCAGCACCAAAGCCTGAAAGAGAGATACATTACAAAATTCTCACCTTGCTTCATGATAAAGTTACTTTTGTTCTCTTGGAAAGAAAACCAAAATAAACAAACTATAATTACCTGTTGGTGATATTCCAATGCTTCGTCGTATTTTTTCATTTTTCTACACGTGTGACCGAGATTATTCAAAAGTGCCTCCCACTTTCTCGGCAATATTATATTCTTCATTCCTCCCTGAATTCTCTTCATGGCTTCTTTGAACTGCCGCTCAGCGGATTTGTAACTGTACTCGTCGTATAAGAAACATAAATTTATGAGACTTTCATTGTTACTGAACGATTGATAATAATGGAACAATTTTTATTATACGTACTCTAGATTGTAAAACGATATGACGCCCGTTTCATGAATAACAAAGGGATCGTTCGGTGCTATGCTTTGCGCTTGTTGGAAAAATTTGTCGGCGAGCTTCAGATTATTCGTGAGACCACATTCGAGGCCGATATAAAGCAATGGAAGATGGCAGCCTTTCATGAGTTGCGACGCTTTAAAATACGCCGCCATAGCTTGATCGTGTTCGTTCTCAGCAGCGAACGAATGTCCGTAAGCAAGCCACGCAGGGCCAAAAAGTCTATCAAGAGCGGTTGCTTTTGCCAAATATCTTCGAGCATGATCGCTCTTTCCTGAAGAAAACGTAGCTATAGAATAACCATTTTGCGAATTATTTTATTTCGACGAATTACCTATTCCAAAGTAGTAACAACCAACAGCGAACCAGGCGAGTGCCATGTCCGGATACAAATCGACTAGTTTATGCGCTAGATAGAAAAGTGCTGTAACATTTTGATAAATTAATCTTATAGTTTGATATTTGTTTCTCTTAATCGTCGAAAATTGCAACGTTTCTGCTTACAGTTAGTTTTCTTCAATTCAACTAAACATGCTATGTGAACCGGTAAACAAGAACTGTGGTATGGATCCTTCTCCAATATTCTACAATGACATTAAAATCAATGAAACATTAATGCGAAGATGAAGATTTGAATAATTATGAAAATATATCTGACCTTTCTGTGAGGAGAAAACATTGATGATAATCGCAGTTATAATACAATCTCTCGGCTTTGGAAACTTGCATATCAAGATTGTCTTGAAGTCTGTCCGTTACGAGAATACCCGATACACTGCATGTTATCAGCGACTGTTCCTCGGTGGGAACTTGATATTTTTTTAGTTTGCTCTCGTACAACAGACGTAAGAGTTCGCGATCCGCTTCTGTGCACTGTTCATTGAACGGCAATGATTCCAAGAGTTCTTTTTCTGTAAAATCGAGAGTATAGTCAAAGTCGAAGCATCGAATAGTCCATGAGAGAGAAGGTTGTACCTTCGGTGGCTGATAACATTTGATTTTGGACCAAAGCTTCAAAAGCCTGATACGAATATACGTCACAATGAAGAGCTTGCTTGTAACAGTCAGTGGCGACTGTCCTATTGTCCGTTGCTTCGTAAACTCTTCCTTTTACATAAAGTATGGAACTTTGAATCTGCGAGGGTTTTAATTTTACGAAAATTAGTCATTTTTAACCGAAATATGCCGAGCTATTTTCATAAATATGTCTTATATTATGTAAAGATGGATAATTATCGATCTCTACTAACGTTTTTTGGAGCATCTTGCATCATGCTGGTATGATCGGCAAAACAGGAGCTTGATTGTGTCATATTTCCAAACATTTCCGATTCTTTTATCACCTGAAGAGCATCGTTGTACTCTTTAGCTTCTAATAAGCTTCTAACGGTCAAATAGTGGCACATGAGATCTGTCTATCCATGGAGAAAATAGGATTTTAGCAAAATTGTAATAAGTATGAGAAACTTTAGTTATCAAAGTGCAACGAGCGTGAATATTTATAAGACCAATGAAACCTTTTCCAGACCATGGCTTCGTATCAAATGCGCGGCCCGATGATACTGCTTCATCAGATACATACATTGAGCCAGCGAACAAACATCTTTCGGATCCTCGTTACTTAACGAGACTGTTTTATCAGCCCAAAATAACGCTGCGCTGTAAAGATGCTGCAGGAACGAAAAGAAGATGAAAAAAAATAAACAAACAGCATTGACCTTGCACTGATTTTTACGCTTTGTTCTATTGAGATAATGGAGGATGATAATTAGGAAAATAGCCGTTAAGAAGGAATCGTATCTCACCAAATCGATGTAGGACTTTACAAGCTTCCGATAATTATCTAAATTGACACTCTTGATGTCCATAATATTTTGCATTCCACTGCAATCGTTATCGCTCTCCCGACGCGCCATAGTTACATTCGAATTTTCGGAGTGATGAGACTGTCACGGTGAGGTTATAGTTTTCGGCATGACTTTTCCGCTGTAGTAAGATAGCCGGTACCTTTAGTCATTCGTGATTTTTAACTTCTTTTCGGTAGAAAAGTTTGGGACTGATTTTAAGTTCATTAAAAACGTACGAGTGTAATTACCGAAATAAGTTACACTGAGCAATTTATTACAATTTTTATTGTTGTGTCGTCATGAGCAAAGCAGACAAGAGACACAATGGTTCGTTTAAAAGCCGATATTGTCGTATCGTCATGAGCAAGGTAGAAATAATGCACAATGTTTGTTTCGATGGCCGATAATAAACGTTATATATATTATTTTGTTACTTGAATGTCAAGTGCTCCTTGTACTATAGTAGAGTCTAGCAAGAACATAGATTTTCTCTGGTTGAAATCTTCTGAGCCGAAGCTTCGGCGCGACACCTAAGCGACCAAACGATGAACTAGTGTCATTTTTCTGAAAATAGCACGACGTTTGATACGCAAGCGCGGCAAACTTCATGTGGATCTCAAAGAAATGAGATAGTTCGCCGTTTAGCCGTTCAGGCATCGCACCGACGAGTTGTATTTTTTAAATTTAAATGGTACAGATGAAAAACCTACTTCTGGAAAAACGATCGCCAAACAAGACAGCGAGACGTAAAACCGACCGGGTAAATCCGAAGGCCTTCGTGCTGAAATCGTTAAAATATATACAATTCACCATCTAGCCGTCGAGATTTTGCCCTCCCGGACTAACTCGAGGTTTTAACTTTTACCCAAATGTTGCTGACCCTGCTAAACAGAAGTTCATGAAAGCGCAAAGTCCATGATTCGCGCGGTTTTTTGTGGTTAATACCCCAGCCACCACGAGCACTGCATGTATCGGTGTGCACGTATGCAACGAAGCCAAGCTTCTCACTCGTGTATAAGGCTCATAATGTTTTGATTTATTAACTGTACATTTATAGACCAAAGTATAGCTTAACGATAATCGAATCGAATTGAAAACCTTCTTTAGAAACAGGCAATCAAGGTTCAATTTAGTGGTCTCACAATATAAAAGCTGAGCAATCTAAAGCAAGGGGCGCCGTCTTTTGTAAATCTCGAACTGAGAACTTCCGAATATTATAGAATAATAATAATACACTCTATATGTTTTTCGTGTGATGTACCTTACTTTGGTAGTTTATATGGAACATAGATCCCCTTTTTCGAAAATTAATATCACGGACGACGAGATGAGAAAGAAATATTCTCGGTGGCTGATGTGACAAGTACAAACAACCCTACCAAGAGCTACTTCATCTCTGCCAAGAGTTCCCATCAGCTTTGCGCTTCCATGGACTCTTATGGTCTCTGCACATATGTACCAGAGCTCTATGCCCACTGATAGATATATTTGTGACGCCGTTCAAACGCGTAGATAACTTTACATAACGCGTTGATACACGGAGTCAATCCTGTTGAGAAACCCGGAACCTTATGAAATATCTTACGGTATAATCGCATGTATAATAGGCGTTCACCATTTATTGTCCGATGCGTAGAATATAAATATTAAAATTTCAAGCGGATGCGCGGAAGTGCTGCGCGCATGATCGGAACAGCGGTGTATGACGGGCAGCAGATAATAAGAATGGCGACGAGCATTATATCGTTGAGAGGTTATGATTCACGGATGACCATCCACTCGACCGACGATCAAATCCAAAGTCCAACCGAGTCGCGCATTTTTCTGTCGGAGCACAAAGTCGCGTGTCTCCTGATAATTTCACTTTAATCGCACACCTGCTGATAATAGTAGCGTCCCCTAATTGGCCACAATTTTCATTACACGATGCTAGAGCGTTCACAATGCGCACAGTTTACGGCTACCGACGTATCATCGTCAGAGAAAGTTTTCTTTACGAGAAAACGGAAATAATTCGTTATTTATGGAAATCAATATCCGACGATTTCTATCATTGATCATTTCAAATTCAACTTAAAAATTCTAAAGCTAAACATGACGAGGCCTCGAATATCGTCAAGATGTTGAAATAATATCAAGATTTTTTATTCGTCGTAGCGCTACTCTTTCAAGCAATATAATACAAAATTTAAATGCGCGCATCGTGCACATATACGTTCCTAGACACGGCACTTTTCGCAAGAGCCCTTCTTCTCAAAATAGTCTAAGATTGCCACGTTCGAGAACGGATGAGATGGCGCAATTTTCTCATAAGTAGATGCGTATATAATTATATATCGTTTATGTATGCCAGTTTGCGTACGTATATCTTTCCGTCGAGAGTATTTCCTCGTGTCGGGCAAAATAGCTTGCTCACTCCCCGAAGACGTATGGATGCTCTACAGTTTTTTCTGCTTTCCCGAGTGCTCGTGCACTCACCGCTCGATCAACTTCTTCGTTCCCACGTGATTCTCAGTGGAGAGTGGAGTTAATTACATCACCAGCCCCCCCCCCCCCCCCATTATTAATAATTATTATATTATATTATATTATATTATATTATATTATATTATATTATATTATATTATATTATATTATATTATATTATATTATATTATATTATATTATATTATATTATATTATATTATATTATATTATATTATATTATATTATATTATATTATATTATATTATATTATATTATATTATATTATATTATATTATATTATATTATATTATATTATATTATATTATATTATATTATATTATATTATATTATATTATATCGTATCGTATCGTATTATATAATATCATATCATAATGTATTATATTATATTATGTTTCTTATATCAGTATTATTTTTACAACTACTGTCACCGATCATATTAATTGTATTTGATCGTACAATTACTCTCGTTATCGATGAAAATGTCCAGTGGACTTGCGCTTTGTTATTATGCAGATTATCATTATTATTATTATGAACGAAGTAAACGTGTCAGCGGTGAATTTTTCCGGTGCGACGGCCAGTCATTGTACCCCGTTTAATATAATCCTGCGCAACCCACCCGGGAATGACTAATGACCACTAACAAAGCGACAATACATAACATCATTCCGGTCTTCTAATCTTCGCCTCGTGCGATCTGGCGCATTGCACAAGCGATAACGAAAACGATAATGCGATTGTCTCGCGTACCTACTATATACATTTTCATATTCAATAACAATTCGTCAACTATTTCGATCGGCAAGTGATTCAACCGATGAATCTTCGTATTTCATTCTTTGTCCACGATTTCCGTGTCCGATCCAAGCGATAAAATCTATAAAACTATTTTGAAAAGAAACAAAATACTGTTAGGCTTTAGAATTTTCGTATTTCGGACCGAATAGCGAAGATCGATATCTTCGCTATTCGGACATCGATGCGGCTCACAAAATAGATGTCCGGAAAGAATGGTAAATTACGAAATGATACATCGAAAAAAAATACGCAAGACCGAGATTACGAGAGATAAGAAGGTTTTCGGTTCAACTTGTTTTTGAGTTTGTGAAAAAAGATCGTTCGGACGCACACACGAAACTCAATTTATTCGACCGATACGAAATCCGCTGACGGTATAACGATATTAGAACCAACGGTGTCACAACAGCTGCATATATGTATGTACGTTTATTCAGCTGTATATATATATATACTTCTCAATTTATTTATCCTCGTCGAGAGCAAATATTTGAAAAAAATGGTGGGTTCGTGTTGACGACAGTAACGTATAGTGTACTAAACATCGATCATTGCAACTACGAAGGTCGAGCAATCGTTACGACTACAATACGTACGTATATTTATAAATTTATTTATAAATAATATTTATATTATATTATATTATATTATATTATATTATTATATTTATAAATATATACGCGTATTAAACATGCCGAAAGATTTGTCTACTACGTACGCAAAAAATTGTCTATTTTCTTTTCCAACGCAGCATCGTTCGTAGAAACAAAGTTTATCGAATTTTTTAAGGAACTTTGTACATCTTGAGTTCATACGGAATAAAAGACAATTTTCTAGAAAATCTTTCTTCTTATAATTTATTATCTTAGCGAAGAAATCTATGTTTGTGTGTTTTGCAATTTTGTAAACATTATCGCGCGATAGTGTTATCGGAGTTTGTCGGCCTTATAAATTCTCAGCTGGATAAACGAGACACGTTTTACGTGAAAAGCTCCTGTCCTGTTACGATTTTCTTATCTGGGACTCGTCCAACAAAACCAAAATAAGCTCGTGGAAGTAGATGAATGAAACTCGTTGTGATCGTTGAAACCTTACACCACATATTGATTGAAACATATACATGTTAAAAATAAAGCGTTTGAATTTATATGCCGGATTTGTCAAAAAAAAATTTTCGCTGTTTTGGTAATAAAAAAAAGAAATAATAATTGGCAACTATTTAAAAAACGAAGTTTTGAGAAAAGAAATTTTATAGTTACTAGCGATTGATACGAGGTGCAACTTTCATAGTTTTTTTTTTATATCAAGATTAAGGGTTTAACCGTGAACGGATGGTACGAAACGCAAACTTTTAAATTCGTTGATAACGTATTAAAATATTAAAAGAAAAGTTTAGTGAATATAGTCGAAGTACCGTCTCACGGCTCTGCGTTCCAATATTTTACCAACTGTTTTCCCCTATTTGTATCTCTATCAGTATTTGCGAATCAATTCTGAAAATTCGTTCCCCAAATTAAACAATTCAACTTTCGATTATGAGAGAATTAATCGAATTTTCAATTTTGAAATATTTTGAATTTTTTCTATAAATGTACGTTCACACTTTTTTTTTCATCCCCTATTTTAAATAACATTTGTAAGATATTTCTTATAATTACGAGAAATTACGATGCGTCAATGTGCAAATTTTAATCTCATTCTCATTCGTAATTTGTTGACGTACTTTGTAAATATCGTTGCTTGCCATTCGTCGTATTTTTATTTTGTTATCACTTAAGTGCTGTCGTATATCAACGATCGATTCGCATCCATCATTGTCAATGCCGAGGAGAATATTAATGCGGAAGTGTGGATGTGCTTTTGGCATAAATCTGTTAATTAAATCTAATACAATAAATATCAGAAAATAATATACTTCTATTTTAAAAATAATTTTAAGGATTAATTTAAGGATAAAATTAATTAAAGTTAGAATAAAATGGAATATGATAGAATTAGATAGAATCAGGATAGAAACGATTTAAAAAATTTGATATAATAAATTTTCCGAAAAATCAAAATTCATTTTTTCGATATCGTTGGCGAAGACAATTACTGAGTTAACACGTATTTACGTCAGGAATGATACAAGTGTGATACCACGTGTAATCATAATCGGGGCCACATTTAAAACCGCTAACTGACCTAGCCTTCGTACGACTAGTAGTTTTGTCCTAGGTAGTCAGGTACCAGTCAGGCTTCACCACGAGATGAGTAGCATTCGGATGTGGGGCAGGTCGGTTTTCAACAAAATTACATAAATCATTAAAAACAATATCGATAAAAAAATTTATATATTTCCAAAAAAAAAAAACTTCGCTCTTATCGCATCTATAAAAATGAATAATTCGCGATCCGAAAACTATTATATTCCCTCGGGAAAAAAAATACCAATTTTTTTTCGCGACGAATCCATAAGGTCAATTTTTGTTTCAAAGCTATACCATAAAATTTTCCATCCAGGTCCAAATTCATGCGATTTGTAAAATTTCTCATTATTCGAAAATCCGAACGAATGGTCGAATAAAAAAAAATGTTACTTTTCCTCGGATATCGGATGGGCAGAGTTGGTGAATGAAAATTTCTCATCGCCATAAGAGTATCTTTGCGGATGTCGCTACACCTTTTCTCTCTTCTCTCTCCCTTTCTTCTTACTCGACAAAAAGCATCAGAAGGAACAACGAACTTCCGTTAACTCTCATGGTCGTTTCTCGGTGCAAGCGTACCGAAGCGCGAGTGCGCTTGTACCGGGCCACGGTCTAGTCCTTTCGGTGCTAGAGTATCGACCCGTGGCGTGCCCTAGCTACACCCCCACCTCGCGCCGCTTGCACAGCGACCGTGCCCCCACCCCCCGGCACGCCTCCCGCTCTTGTTCTTCTCGCAGTCTCGCTCACTGTTCGTTCGACAGCTTTGTCGACTCTCTCTTTGTCTCGCTCGTATCGTGCTAGTTCACAGCTGAATCTTTCGCTCGCACGCTCTAACCTAACAATCCCTTCAAATTTTCTCTCTCTCTCTCTCTCTCTCTCTCTTTCACTCCTATAGTATTGTTGCTACTGGGTGCATCGCGATCACTCTCACCCGCACTCTCTCTCTCACTCGCAAACCCCCACCACACGCGCCCTTACCCCCACCGCCGCGACAACCCGACAGACTTCCAGCGACTGTTCGTTAGGTCGAGAATCGTCGTACCGCCGCCGACATTATCGACCTAAAGCCAGGTCTCGTCTTTGTGTCGTGCATGCGCAAATCCTAAATACCAGCGAAGACGCTAGTACTCTCGGGGCCTCGTTTTCACCTCGGAAAAAAAAATTATTTTTTTGATCTTCCTTTTTTTTAAATTTTTAACTATGGAAAGCGTCGCGAAATTGGCAATGGATAAATAATATTTCTTCGTGTACAGATTCAATGTTATAGTTTTTAAGTAAAATTATTTTGATAAGAAAAAAGAATTTACATGAAAATAACTGAATCTCTAAGGAGATAATATTAGATTTCGTTTATTATGATTATCGTCGACTGGAAAAGATCGTAGTTTCGTAGATTCGAGGTTACGTGGTCGGGTAAGAATGAACGGGCGTTTCATAGTCCCGAGATGGACTTTGACGATCGTATGAATAAAAAAATGATGACTCGAGAATTTTCCATCGGTGAATAACGCTTAAATAGCCCCGAGCGATTATTATTTTGCCAGCGAGGAGAGCAACGAATGATTACCCTTTTTTTTCTCTCTCTCTCTCTCTTTTACAATCGAGCGTAATTACGTTCCTAGAATTTTGCTCGTGCGCGTCGAGAAACGTTCGCCGCGTCGATGTCGTTGCATGCTCGATGCTGTATACGCAGGCTGGAGAAGCCTTTCTCCTGAATGAGTGCACTTCTAGTTGGGACAGCGAGATGACGCGCGCATGCGCTGGATCCATACTACAGCCACTACCTATACTACACAATTATTGTCCACGAATCCTTTTGCTCTGTTCTCTCTCTCTCTCTCTCTCTCTCTCTCTCTCTCTCTCTCTCTCTCTCACATAGTACAAACTCCTATTTTCCACGGACATTGTCGTACCAGATCGGGCTATACGAGTATTTATCTTCGAGTTTGTCCCTCGATTTGCGGGGGCGAATTTCGAGAACTCGTCCATCGACGTCGATTCATTCAAGAATTAAAGAGAATGTCCCATATAGATCTACCAATTTTATCGAAGAAGCTGTTTTTTCAAAGTAATCCCAATTCTTTCTTATTTACTCGTTCGCAAGCTGAATCAATATTTAAAACAGGAGACCTTTGACGTCATCTTGTGAAGACATTGATAGAAGGAAAAAAATGCATTAAAAATCATTTGTGCGTCGAGATGAATGTACATTATAAAGTAATAAAGATTTTATATATTTTTTTATTTCGAATTATGAATAATAATTATCCATGTCTCTCGAATATTTACAGTTTTTTGTTTTTCAATAATGCCTCGCCGTATTAATAATTATTTTTATTTCTCGCGCATACGATTGCTTCCATTGATAAAACAATTCTTTTGAATTTACTTTTAATTTTATATTAATAAATATTTCTATAACAATGAAATTGACACAATTAAAGATTCAGATTAAAATATCGAAAGGTAGGGGAGTAGTAGAGGGGTTTTCAGTCGCAGATGGAAAATAGAAGGGGGTGGGAGGGATGGGGTTCGTAACAGGTGAAGGACGCCATAGGTGTGAAACGAATAAATAATATTAGAATCGAGGCAGGAGTATGCACGAACGAGTACATAAAATGTAAAAAATAAAATTGATTATTTATCGAGTTGGTGAAAAAATTAAATTCCGTTCTTCGCGCTCGTGAAATTCCGATCACGGACCATTTCTCTTTTACACGCAACGAACAAAGTAGCCAACTTCATTTCTACGAGTTGTTACGGCCCTGAGGCATGGTCGACGGCACGGTTTCGTTGCACTGCGTGCAGCGAAGAGAGAGGGAGCGAGGGAGAGGGAGGGAGGGAGGGTGGGAGGGAGGGAGGGAGGGAGAGAGAGAGAGAGAGAGAGAGAGAGAGAGAGAGAGAGAGAGAGAGAGAGAGAGAGAGAGAGAGAGAGAGACATCTCACAAAGAGAAGCGCATAGCGAGAGGCGCACAGCTGATTTTGACGTCGATGTCGTGGGTGCTGGAGGCCTTTCCCGTGTGTCGTTGAACGATTTTTTTTCGAATTCTTACGAAACACAACCGAAGCGCGCGAGTGTCTCGTGTGTTATGAGTGAAATAACGATTTGCCCGAAACGCACGGAGAATAACGAAAAAATTTAAACCTCGTAGCGTTATCATGCTCAACGTATTGGAAGCGAGACGCGAGTGAACTACCGGGCTTGTGGGCGAATTTATTCTCCGGCGAAAATAAGAAACAAAAGAAGAAATAAATAAAAAATCGACAAGCCATGTGATTTTGGTGAAAATTTGTTGAAGGGTGCGTTGGCAATGTTAAAATATCGGATCGATCGCGAAAAAAAGATTTCCGCGACCTCTTTCCGTTCACAAGTTGACCTCACCGTGCTGAGTTAGTCATACACTGCCCCTGGACTGACCACTGCCCTGAACGTTGCGCTTCGTTCTGTCTCCTGAACACCACTCTTTCTCTCTCTCTCTCTCTCTATCTTGCCACTTTTTCGCGATTGCTTGAAGGTAATAACAAACGAAAAGAAACATTCGAAATAGCAAGGTGGGAAAGTACAAACGATCTGGCGCCTTGTGTGGGGCTGCGTTAAGTCTCTCTCTCTCTCTCTTTCTCTCTCTCTCTCTCGCTCTCGCTGATTCGTCGTAGACCTCTCCGCCCCACTCTACCGTGGTACGAGAAAACGGGCAGCGCTCGGCAGTAGTTAGATACAGCAGTAGCGTGACACCACCGAGCGTCGTCGACAGACGCGATTCGTACGCGAGACGGTACGCGACGCGCTTCGATCAGACCATTCGTGTGATGTGCTGAATATTTTCGATTCGCAAGCCTACTACGCACTCGCAAGTGGAACGAACGCATTTGTTTTGTTTCTTTCGGTGTAGCGAGATCGGCCGTCGCGGGTAGTGCCGTCCGTTTAGTGTTAGCCATATTCGACAAAGATTTAGACTCGCTCGCGCATCTTCTCCCCTTCCCGCCCGCCACCCTCTTTCTCTCTCCCGCACCTCACCGGCCCGGGAATTTTTAACGTATCTATCATATATTGTATGTAAAAAGTGGTTGCATACCTCGACGATGTTCGTAATAATAAGCCACAACAACGGGTTATGAATTGTGTTACCGCTGGATTAATACTGTTCAACTATCCTTCGAAGTGTGGTGAGTTTTCTCTTTTTGATTGCGTTTTCTTTCCGTCGGGGGTGACTGTGATTTTGAATTGTTTCAGACAGGTTTGGACTACTCGAAGATATATACGTATATAATAAATGTTAATAAATAATATATAAATATGGAAATATTTTTTTCAGTCAAAAATATAAATATGAAAATATTTCTTTTTTAGTAAAAAAAATATAAATATGGAAATATTTATTTTTAATACAAAATATGAATATGAAAATATTTTCTTTCGAAAAATATATAAATATGGAAATATTTTTTTTTAGTAAAAACTACAATTATATAAATATTTGTCGAAATAAAATATAATTATATATTTGTTTTTCTTACGAAGAGTTCATTACGTGTAAGGCGTTTGGCGTTAATTCGAGCAAATTTCCGTCGATAGCAACGACCTCGAACGATAAATTAATGAAATGAGACAATAATTCTTGACTATTGGACGAGAATTAAATACAAAAAAATGGAGTGAAAAATATAGCTCGCTTGGTATCCGCGATTTTCGTTCGTTCGGACCGCAGTAATAACTTTTGAATCGCGCGAAATTCTTCGGCGAGGTCACGGATGGAAGCTTCGTGAATTTACTTATTCGCCGATACCATTCTCGCGTAGGGCTGGTCCGGATGATACGAGAGAGACAGGTTTCGTCGAACTACGAATATCGAGGTACAATGCCAACCGAAACCTCGGCGATGATCTCGTTCGATAACAATTTCAATAATTAGTAAATACAAGATCGATTTTTTTTCGAAAATAATTTATAATTCAAAATAACAAGAAATTTAACTTACGTTTAATAACAAATCAAAGCAAATAGAGTTTCTATAATAATCTCTATAAAAAGGTTAACTTAGATTCTCCGAAAATATCTTAATAAAAAAATCGTTTCGAAAAATTATCGATAAAAATGTAACGATCGACAAAATTTTTTCACAGCACGAAGGAGACAAAATTACAGTCCGATCGGTAGATCGACGAACACATTCGTATCGACAATTTCGTTAAAAATAGAAAATTCTAAACAACAACAAAAACCCTAAAAGAAAGGAAAATGTAAGAAAAAAAAATCTCGCCGCATGCCGAAGCTCGCGAGGAGATCGATCGAGTTTCGCATAAAGACTCGATCCGTATCGAGGAAATTGCTCTCGCATGCGAGATTTCTTCGCTGGTCGTAACTCTTTCTTGTTTCTTCTCTTTTTTTTTCTTGTTATTTCCATAAAATTTTCCGCCACGTGTCGAGTACGTATATTTTCGTAAATCGTCGTTCGATCAATGGTCGAGGCCCGAAAAAAACATGCCGCTCGTTTTCAAAAGCCCGCTATCGACGCAATCGCGTGAGTCGAAGGAAAACTCGGCGGTGATCAAAGTATATACAATTTCCGACCCTCCAACTCGCTCTAGAGAGATCGTTTTTTTTTTGTTTTTTCTTTTTATTATTGCGAATAAGTGCCACTTTTTTACTCTCGCAGTGGCTCGAAATTATCGTTTACAGTACACGGCGGTACTCGCGATACTTTACGACGACGACTATACCACGAAGGTTTCATTTGCAACAGAGCAAAAGACATCCCCCCTTTTTCCTATTCCGCCCTTAATCGCTCTCTCTCTCTCTCTCTCTCGCTCTCGATTTCTCTCTCGTCGTTGAAAAAGATCGCGTTATAGTCGTTGCAAATTCTTCGCACGCACCAGCGTAAGATTATTGCTCTCGTCACTGTTCTCTCAGTCATCGTCGTATCTCCAACGCTGGCAATTTCTCAGCAATTTTATTTCTTTTATTTTTATTTTTGTTGATGAAAAAAAAAAAAAAATTGTAACGAGGAGAAGGAATCTAACGTAAGCATGCATCATTTTTGCTCGTCGACGAAGCTTCCTCTTCGATAAATTCTCGGCATCGTCTTCGTGAACGAAGCATCGCGCGTTGAGAAAAAAAAGTTGTGCAATTTCGTTGCTTCGTTGCTAAGCCAACGTTGTTTTTGTACGAGAAAATCGACGATTTTTTGCTCGCGGAATAAATAAAAAAAACGCTGTAAAAATCGACCAGGGATCAGAATGCAAAGGATCGAACGAAGTTATAAATGTTTTTCGAAAGTTTTGTTGCGATCATGTTTTTAAATCGAATTATCATTTATTTACAAACTCAATTTTCTGTTTTTTTAAAAAATTTAACTTATTTTTTAATCTAATTTTTGTTATTTTTTTTTATATAATTTCAAGCTTCCGGGAATAGGAGGAAGTTTTGTTTTCGAGAGTAAGAGGGAAAGTAAAAATTTGATAATTCGATGATTCGTGAAAAAAGTTGATACGAATCGTATAGAAAACGAAAATAAAAAGAGGAAAAAGAAGAATAAAAGGGAATGTGACGCTTACGGTCAATTTACAATTCAATAAAGCATCGACGATACAATCAACGCTCGTCGTTTGTTCCCGTCGTTTGCATCGTTCGCGTATCGTGCTTTCATACCGGTATAATATCCATTCGCAATTCCGTGACCAAGAGGCTCGACCTCGTTTCGCAAAATCCTATGAATCAAGGGATCGATATTCTCGCTCGAATCGTCGCTAGGAAAGTATAAAACATCAAGTTCATTCAGCACGGGATTGATTTGACTCTCCAATTCGTGGAATAATTCGAGAAAAATTGGACGCGACAGAGACAATGGAAACGTGGAGTTTCGTCGAAACGAATCATTCAATCGGAACGAGCGAGTTCAGGATTTTTTCTCTCGTTTCGATATGAAAACATGTGGAAATTTGCGATCTTTAGAGAGTTGTATGGGGAGGAAATATCTTGTTTTGGGAATGCAGAAGGGATTTTCTTCGTAGGTCTGGCATACATCCAATTTTTCAAATATTTGTTTAAATTTTTTTTATTCATTATTTCTAACACCCTTTTTCTATATTGTTAGAAATTTTTACGACTCACTCCTTTTGTCCCTCAACCTTTTTTCTAATCTAGGCTGAGCGGTCACCGCACCAAGTAATGGCCGCGCGAAATGCTGCTTAACTTCGCTGATCACTCGCGTCACACGCTCACCGCGTACCCAACGTTCTTCCTTTTGTTTCTAATCTATTTTCTATTTTTCCTTCTATTCTCAATTGATTATCGACAATTTTCTTTTATTAATTTTTTATATTGAATGATTATGCGGTAAAAATGGTTTATAGTTAAATAAAAAAATACCCTGTCCCATCTCAACAGACATTGCACGGCGCAATAGGCTTTTTCCTATTACCTACGTCGTGAAAAGAAAAGAAACGTCAGTGTTGTACGAAACAACCGGGGTATATCGAAAAACCTCGGCGAAAACGATTTTTGGCACGTGACCGTTTCCCAATTCTCGCGAGGCGTCGACGAACCGAGCCAGAACTAACCGACACGCATTCTCCAACTTCGCCATGACCACGTCTCCTCCGTGACCCACCTCAATCTTATTCCATGCAACGTTGCTATAGCTTCAACGACGCTTCCATGCTTTTCTCTCTCATATAATTATTCTAAACCTTTGTTACAAAATTTTACGCGCATACGTAGGTACAAGCGTCGTTTTCCACGAATTTGATAAATAAAAAAAATTGAATACTTCGAGCTCGCATCGGTTCAATGTAATTTTTGTTTTCAACATTCCTTCATTTTCACCAGAAACAACCTAAAAGTTCAAATTTCGAAAATAGCTTTCTCGCAAATTTCATTATTCTTCGAAAGAACTTGAAACATTTTTATCAAAATAAAAAACAAAAATTCATTCAGTTTTGCACAGGCATTTTTTTTCTGTTGATAATTTCTTTCGATATTTGAGATAGACGTAATCCTTGGCATAAGAATCTCGAAAAGCAAATATTTCACAAAGCTTGTTACGTAATGATCGAAAATCAGATAATTGATAATCGAATAGAACGGATAAAACAAAACAATCTTTGCCTTTTTATCGATCAGAGATATTGGCCAATCGTGGAGTCGATGTACTCTCGAGATTGGGATAGGTAAATTGGCGCCGCATCGAGACTGAAGATCGCGATCTGATCGTCTCGTTCTCGAGTAGCTCTCGTGAGATCAAGTGGGACAATTTAATGTTACGATTGTTGCTTTGGGTTATCGCTTTATAGCCATTGGTCGAAGCGTGGGCATACGTGATTGAACCTTTAATCTAATCGGTCCGATCGTTCAATGGACTTCGATTTAAAAAAAAGTGTTACCTTATACATATCGTTAGGCCCTCTCGTGAATTTTTTCGCCATGGATTTAACCGTGAGAAACGCATCGACGAACTTTAATTAATATATGAAAAAAGATATCGAAAAAAAAAATAAAATAACAGCAATAATAATAAATTTAAATTATATTTATTGTCGTAGCTATTAGCCTTATCAATTATTAAAATATTTTCGCCATTGAAATAATAATAGAATAATCGAGTCTATAACGATAACAAATGAAATATATTAACAAAAATTATTCCCACGTTATTACGGAACAATACCGTAATACATAAATCTATTTCCAGTCTTTCGTTGATTTACGTCATTCATTATACGGTCTGGTGCGCGCGCGTCTAAAAATCGATTGTCCAAACATATTTATATGTACATATAAATATAAGATTGCAATTTAACGTGACGCGAGTCAATATACCGACTAAAAGCGTGTCGCACGTTCTGGAAATAATAAAAAAACATTCTTAGCACGTGGCAACGAGAATTCGCGAGCTTTCGAGTGGTCAAAAGTATTCGAAAAACCTCGAGAAAGGCAGAGAGAAAGAGATGGAGAAATTTTTTTTATCACGCTTGGAAACGAGCCAGTGGACCTTGCACGATATCTATCTCGTGTTATTCGACCGTCGACGATGAGTCTACCGTAATCGGAACGCGTCACGAGATACACTCGTCATCTACGTATCGATATGAATATATATCTATATATTCATCGTCTCCCATCCTGATAAATCACTCGCCTTGAATAATCCTCGCGCCCGCTTATAGAAATACTCATCGAGCACAAAAGCCGCTAATTAATATCGATTATTGGTGAATACGCGGCAGCAATTCTCCGATGTTAACAGCAGTCCTACGTATTATACATATAAGTATATTGCTTCATTGTTAATTATTCATTTTTATTTTTTCATTCGTTTAACCCTTCGAAGGTTCGAGCATTTGGAATGAAAAATGAACTTCGCGAAAGGAGCGCTCGAGCGAAAAATCGGAAAGATGAGAAAAAGAACATTTTTTTCCCTCCCGAAGGTTTGTTTTTGGTTATTAAAAAACGTTTTCCATTTTTCGTTTGGTTTGGGTCGAGGTTTGATGGTCCATGGAATGAAAGACCAACCGCTGTTCGTGTCGTTTTGTTTCCCTACGTTTGCCAAGTTTGAAATGAATTTTTTCGCGGTGGAACTCATCGATGAACCTCGGTGCTTTCATCGAATTCTCTGTTTTAATTGAAATTGTTGAAATTTTTCACTTTTCACGTCTCTATCGATCTCGTAAATTCCAGGATATAAAATTTTCTTTTCGAAAATTCCATCATGCCCATGGTCCACCCGAGATGTAAGAAATTAATAAAACGTAACAAAAATTGGGTAAACGGAAAGATAATTTTTTTTTTATAAATAATTCACATTTTTCAAGTTTTATTAGGGTGGATTCTACTGATAATATTCTGATCGATATTATCAGGTTTAAGAAGAGTACTTATTGGAGGGCGACGGGCTTACTACGCAACTGCTATTCATGGTAGACCAATAAACATATATATATATATATATATATATATATATATATATATATTATGTGGCAGCCCAAAACTTGACTCTGCAGAACACGATTCCGGGTTCCGGGCTTCACTAGCGTGAAATAGAATCATACCCCACACCGTGATGGATGGTCTATTCTCGAATCCACGAGCGGTTCGACGATACCTCGACTTCATTCATAATAACGTAGTAATTCGTGGCTAGAAAATCTTAATATCTCCTAGATCCTGCGTCCTACTGTAAAATCATCGTGCTATTTTTCATATTCACTGTTCACATAAATGCTTTTAACATTTCATAGTAAATTTATACGCGGTAGCGCCACGTGGCCAAAAAACGAACTAACTAATTTTTCTTCACAGATTCGTAATTCTCGCTCCAAATGTAAACCATCTCTCGGAATAATTTCGTCGAGAAATTTATTTACGTTACGCGAATTCCTCACTTTATGTTCGAACGGTAACCGTAGGTCGAATGATTTATTCGTGAATTCGTTGAAACTTTGTGTACGCGTTATTCCATATGTTATCAATCGTATGTTTTATACGTTATGTGATCCTCGCTCACGGGTTGATAGCTGTGCATTTTTTCTGATCCGAGATTAGTTACAATCTCAAAAAAAAAAAAAAAAAAAAAAAAAATCTTAAACCGAAATAAATGCGTTTTCATACGCGAATAATTTTTTAGACAGCCACGTATTCGATGAGTAATTCGCTAATGTTATTTCGAGACGTAGGAAGCGAATAAGATAACGGTGCGTCCTCTCGAAACGGAGAATGAAAATGCCTGATAAAGTCGAGGAGCCCGTTGCCCTCGTTACGGGGGACAAAAAACGTCCATAAGTATTATACCGGGTGTTTTATATTTAAATATATATATATACAGCACGGTTGAATGTAACGGAATGTATTCGAAACGACAATGCAGTTTTCAGTCGAGTCACACCACGGCCAAAAATTATGGCTCGTTAGACTTTTGTCAGTCAGCAAATCGAAGCACTTTGTTAGAATTCTTTCTTTCCATTTGTTCACTCTTTCTCGCTCGCTCGTTTCGCTTGCCAGCTGGTAATTCGAGCTCACGGACATTTTACGGCTCGTAATAACTTTTGCAGCGAGTACATCGATCGCTCGCAGCGGCATTCACTTTTGCCACAATTATTATTCACTGCATATATATATATATATATATATACATATATAAAGTATGTGTGTAATTATAAACGAGAGCTATACGCTTGAAAGTTTCATTGAAATTGCGTATAATAAGATCACACATATAGAGGTCAATCTTTAAAACGAAGAGACAATAAAGACGCTCGTCTTTTTCTAAATCTGCTTCGTGGGAACTAATTTGCGATTTGAAACGTTTCACGAGAATTTTGTTTGAATCGAATTAACGCATTCTTCTCACATGCTCGATCGATTTCCGGATGCAAGACGATTTCAAAATCGTTTCCGAGGTGATGCCCCGAAGGTTTCTTTTTCTTGAATCGGCCTTACGACGTACAAGTTGTGATTCATACAGATATGTACGGAAAAGCCATGACGTTCGACGATGCATCACGCACAACGCGATGCGAACCTTGAGACGAACATTTATAAAATGCAAATTTACTCTTTACACATATGTAAATATTTGCTTGTACCCAAAAGATTCGCAAGTCGGACGTCAAGGTGTGCGCTCGATTTCATTTTTTGGTTTATTAATTTTTGCGTTCCAATGTGAAAAAAGAATTTTTTAAAATTGTGAGAAAAGTAAACAAAACATTCTCGGTTTTGATACAAAATTTTCGCAATTTATCTAATTTTGGGAAATTACATAAATTTCGAAATTTAGTTCAATTTCGTTTTTCACGTACCTATTGTTTTTTTTTAGAAAGCCATCGTGGAATCTTGTCGAACAAAGAGAACTGGTGAAACAAAACTGGTATTCCTTTTAAGGGTTGTAACGATCATAACACAATGAGGGTTGCACCCTCGAAGGGTTTAGGGTCACGAACCTGTCTATTTGAGACGAAGCGTCCTATATACCTACGTAGGATATCCCAAGAGGGATGAAACGTGACGAATTTTCATCCCCTTGTAGATATTGTTCGGATCGATCTTTTTTCCCCTATGCATACTCGTTCGTTTTTCATTGGTTTTGTTTTTTTATTTTCTTTTGTCGTTATTGAGTTTTGCCACTGTGGATCGATACGTATCGATTCCAATCGAATCATATTCGAGCCTCTTTCGAACGCGAAGAAGACAACGCTCACGTCGAAATGGCTCTGGGGACTATGAAAAAACACACTCCTGATAACACGTGTATACAATGGAATACGATATAGATTTTCAATCGTCTAGACATTTTAGCGGATGGCGATATGGCAAAGACCTCGATCAACCCCTAAATCATCCCTGGACGCCCAAAAATATTTTTCACCCTATAGCGAGTCTCGTTCATTCGGGATTCTCGTATTTCACAAACTTTTCGCAACTCTACGATCCTCTGTGTGCACACGGCTAGCTCAGTTATGTACCTATACCAAGACATTGGAGGCGCAATATAATCGGGCGAAGGATTGCTCCAGGGCAAGCAATTAACTTAAGAGTTCTCGTGAACCGCGCGTATATACATATTTATACATATCTAGACTACATCCAGGCTGGAAATTTTCGGAAGTGTGCTTCGTCAAAGCCATTTCTCGTTATGAGTTCTAGCACAATGCAATAACGTCTAGTTTCCATCGTCGTTAACGCGATCCGGAGTTGTTTTTTTTTACGTTTTATTAATTTCACTAAGAGGGAGGATGACGATATCAGGGATGCAGAGCCCGATGATATTCGAAGTGAAAGATAAAATAAAAATAATAACGTAACAATAAAAAAAAAATACACGTAATCAAGAATTTATTTTAAATAATTACTGTTCATTTTTTATTCTCGAATATTATTTACTATACGATACTATAAGTATATTAGATTTGAAGAAAATTGTTCAGAAGCAACGATTTCGCCTGTAGGAGGTACCCCCACTTAACCTCGCGCATGCGCAGTGGGCCGCACGGCCGCGATTGGTCGACCACGTCGCGGAGGCGGGGCTCGGGAGATCTAGCCTCGTCTCTCGATCCCAGTTCGTCCGTTACTACTAGGGTTCTACTGTAATTCGCCCAAAACAGTTCGATCGATCGAGAATGCGAGATTCTCGTCTAAAATCTTTCAGAACTTTTTTTTCTAATAATTTTCTTAGAAAATACCTGAAAAACAAGAGTTTTGTCATGGACCACTTTTTTTCGATGACGAATTACGTTCCGTCACTGATATATCTATATCGTATACTTTATCTCGTTTCAGGGAGACAAGAAGCTGGGTTTCCTAGAGAATGGATGACATGAAGAATCTCGCGTTCGTAAGCGGTGGCTCGAGGTACAACGGTGACGAGCAGGTGCAGTTCGTCGCTGACGGAAGTCACCAAGTCACTATAAGATCACCTCCACCAACCGCGCCTACGTTGCATCTCGAGAATCTCAACAATGCAGTCTTGGGGTAAATTGATTTAAACCAGCTAAGTAAATATCTTCGAACTTGGTGAATATTTGTCCTCGTTACATTTTGAGGAAACGTAACATGCAGCCAGAAGAAATAAACAAAAACGTAACTCGAAACAAACGAAAATCCGAACCAACGTGCAAATGTATTCGGGAACTTTGTATTTTCTTGTACGTTTTATTCTCGACCAAGAGCTACTCCATTTTTACCGAACGTACGGCTAGATAGGATGGCCTACAATCCGGTACTCTCTTATCGACCGGGAAGGTTCTCGTTTGACCCGAATTCCATTCGGGACTCTCTCGTTACCGTGCTGCAGCACCCCCGACCACCCTTTTCCACTGTTTCGCCAGATTTCCTTTTTCAACCTGCACTTATCCAGGGAGTTTGTTCACGGATAACTTTACAAAAGAGTTACGACTCTCTCTTTATCTAACGTAAGAAGCTCCCAACGAAGTTCTTAATTGGATCGACAACCGAGCTTAAAAAAATCTTATCGTCCCCCGTTTCTTTCGTTTTGTTTGATCGGCGAAAGGTACGAGAACATTTACCAATTTTTCATTCGTTGTTAAAACAGTTCTTACGAGATTGTGATTTAACCTTAGGAGAAAAATAGTTGGATCGTTTAACGAAAAATTATCTAAAATTTGAAAAAAATGAATAATATTGAATAAAAATAAATAAACTTAGAAAACGAAATAGAATAAAAAATCGTATCCTACGAATGGACAATGGTCCACAAAATAATGAATCAAAATTACTAAAATTCGTTCACTCGAAAATCTAACAACCCCATTTAATTTCAATTAATCAAGTTCATCTTGAACTTGATTACGATAAATGTATACTTTCTTTCCAATTCGACAGATCGATTCCACGTCGACGAACCGATCTCCTTTAAGCTTGGATTCGATTATCGTTTCTCACAAAAGTGTGTGCACCGTCAGGAATGCTTTTAAGAAATGACTCACAATCAGCGTATATTTTTCTTCTTTCTCTCGGAACGACTCTGCATAAGTTTGGGACGGCTATTGTGGGAAACCGGTTGACCTCGTGATTCATGGTGTGCGACTCTCGTCGCGAGATACCAAGCTCGAAAACTTCTTTCTTATCGTTAGATCTCCACGTTGCGAACAGAGGAAGGGTGATGTAGCCTGGTGTTTCGAGTATGATACAGTTTCATAGTTTTTCCGTATACGCACGATATTCTTTGTGCGTACGTTTCCGTATTTTATGGGAAAAAAATAGTTCTAAAATCGATCGACCATGAACGGCTATATCGGTGAATACAACGTGTTGTATACGAGTATAGCGTTGTATACGTAAACATATAGGACACTGAAAGAACTATCGAACTTAACAAAGGTCTAGGAAACTGGTTGGTGATAATGGTTCTCGCCAAAGCTTTTAAACTAGAATCCTTCCCCATCTCCTCCACTCGCCACTCCACGACGCGCTGACCTTTGCAGGACTAAACTTCTACCTTTCGTTTTTAGTACGTTTTTTTTATCAGTCCTTCGTGTATTTGTATTTTTATGATTTTCTTTGGGTCTCGAAGAAACATTCGACTCTAACGTAAATGGAATATTCTCGTGTTGCGAAGAATTAACGGGCATCTTGGGGCATTTTGAACCGGGACAATTGTTTCTAATTCGTTTGGATCAAATGTGTTCAGGTTTACGTAACTGTCGACAAAAAAGGATTAAAAAGATTTTTATCGACGGTAAAAATGTGGTTGTGCCGATGAGTATCTAAGTCTGTCAAGGATAAAGCGAGGCAAATGTTCTGGGTATATTAATCGTTAGGAATGTGTAGAGGGACGGTGATAAAGTGACGATGGCAAAGCACTCGAGAGAACTCGGGCAAATGAGAATGATCGAAGCAGACTCGAGCGTGTCTCCGCTAATTCAACTCAGGATCGATTGATCGCGAAGGTCGTGCCTCGCGTTTTCTCGCGGCCAACCTTTAAGACGCGTAACGGAATAAATTTTCGTAATTTTTGTGTCAAGCGATTTATGGAAAGATAGAGACAAGAATTGGATTAATGGAAAGATCTTTGCTATCTTTAGGGGCCAAATTTTATTGATTGGTTGCAACGATCGACGATCGATGATTTATATTTTATTTTTATTTTTTTAATTTTTTCTATACGTATGCTAACGTTATTAATTTAAACAAAAAACAGATGTCGCTCGATATCGTCGTGAATTTTGTTTTTTTTTGTTCGCGAGTCTCGTCTCCATCAGAGTAATGTTCTGCACATGTCTTTTTACTCTAGACTAACGACGGTACAGGTACAGACAAAATAGTGACGTTAAAAATATCGCAACGATTTCTATTGACGATAAGGTACGTCATGATAATACACATACTATGATAATTATTTATATATATATACGAGAACGTACGCTCATGCAACGAGAGAATGAAAAACTAATTATAGAGCCGAGCAAAAGGGCTCGTCATGAAGATCGATAGGTCTTCCCGTGCCACGTTATTTCATCCCTCTGTCTCTCTCTCTTTCTGTCGCTGTCTCTGTCTGTCTGTCTCTTTCTCTCTCTCTCTCTCTCTCTCTCTACGTCAGAAGCCCTCTCTGACTTATCTACTACATAATGTGTTGAACTTTCCGAAGGATTCTCAAGGTTGCTCTCGCGTGAAATAACAATGAAGATTATTCAGTAATTTTATGATCAAATGAAAGTCAAACATTGCCGAAGTCACCCTACGTTTCGAGATGAGATATCTGTTGGAACGATATTGGAAAAGCAGGGTGCAGCGTTTTATTTTTCAAAATTTATAACTTGTGAGATAAATTAGTAAATATTAAAAGTTCGAATAAGGTTGCTGATTCACAGTTAAGTATCGTTTACGAAAAAGGATTTTTTTATTGACTCGATAAAGATCGTATCGTCACTTTTTCGGAACTATGAAAAATTATAACGAAAAATTTTAAAAATTACCAATTGAAAATTCATAACGATAAATTTCCAAAATCACTAATTAAAAATTCAAGTAACTATTACCTATTATGAAACAAAGTTTAGTCGATATGATCTGACTATTCAAAAAATATATATCGTTTTTTTCCATAATGTTTTTAGTAAAACGTTCGTTATAATTTAATTTTTCGTACAAAAATATTAATTTTCATTCATTCAGAAACATTAATCATAAACCGTTCTTTTACATTTAAAGCGTAAAAAATACGTGTTTTTCATAACTAAAAGTAGAATTTTACCATCAATCTAAAGAAATTTCACTCGAGACACTTTTAGACACGAAGGAAAAGATCACGCGAGGACTTTTTTTTAGCAGACAAATTTTCTAGAAATCGTCGATAACGATGATTTTGTCTTTTTTTTTCGAAAAATAAAAATACCGAAAAGCATCTAAAAAAATATGACGTTGTGTTTCATTCTTACTTCGCATTGATTTCGTATAACAAACAAATAGTTTTAGCTAACGATCTTTACGAAAAAGCTAAAAATAAATACCGAGACGTCGACAGCCGGTGAAATATTAATTCGATCGATATATATATAGCCGCCTCGCTTTTGGTCTCGCGACATTTTGCGTATATATGAGAAATATTTATGAACAACCGTCACCGGCATAACGTTTCCGCGGTCCGGTACGCTCGCACTTGGTCTAGGGATATATAGATGAGAAAGAAGCCAGTGAGATCGATGCCTCGACGACAACCGTGCCAAATATTCAAACCGCAAATACCACATGTTTTTACTATACGTCGTCGGTGAGAACAGTCCGGTGTACGAAATTTTTTGGCATTGGTCACAGTTGCGCGAACACGTTCCTTTTTCTCTTTCTTCTTATGTCGAAAACGAGAATTGAATAAAAAAATCAAAATTATACGAAATACGAATTCCCAAAATAAAGCGAAAAATTGTCAACCGAGGCCGATGAACTCTATCAAATTTTTCAATGCAGTGGAATTTTGGCTAACAATAAAGATAAACGGAAACCAAAATATTGTTTCGTTTCGATAAAAATTTCATTAGCTCGCCCTACCATCAAAATCTGAAGGAAATTATCCATATCGAGGATATTAAGAACATTTACTTTCAATATTAATAATACCAAATAGTAATTAACAAATTGATCGTGAAAACCATCGCTTAGTAAATCTTCCAGTGACGAAAACCTTTCCCCTCGTTAAATGTATTCCCTAATTTTACTTACACAAATCGAATTTTTTAAGAAACTTCCAAATTTCAACGAATTATTCAATCAATAATTCCAAAGACATCGCAAACTTTAAAAATCTAAAATCGTAAATGAAAATCGTTCGATTATTTCGAGTAAGCTCTCTGCATTTTCTCGATTCATTAATAATATTCATATCATTTTTTTATATTATATTTTATAATGGATGAGTTTGATCAGTTTTACATAATATATACTTAATTCGATTATACCATTCTCCATTAAAAAAAAATTATTTCTGTAAAACAGAGGAGTCAATTATTTAGAAATTTGTTTCTGTCTTTACAAAAATCTGATAGGATAGCCTTTCTTTTGCTCTACGCTAAAGAGAATAGGCTCTTGGGGTTATTGATATCGATTCCCTTGTTCGCTAAAAGGAAAAATAGCTTTCGTTAGTGGCTGACCAAGATTATCAGGATTCTCTTCGCGAATTTTTCTCTCTCTCTCTGAAGCAAAATAGATGTATCCCCCCCCCCCCCCCCCCCCCTTCTCTCTCCACCTCGCATCAATACCAATTCGTTCCCTCACTTCCTCCTGCTCTCTCTTTCTCTCTCATCCACTGTTTTAATTCGATCTCTCCCTGTCTAATCCCACTAACGAATTTCGTGAAATTGCCCTAGAAATAGGGAAGGTTAGGTATATATATATATATATGGATTGAAACGAGAACTTGGTCGCTTTTCTTGCGACGAACGGAGAACGGAGCCAAGTCTCGCGCCGGTGCCAGACATTTTAGCATCGGTCTCTCCCATGCAACTGAGCAACACTTATATCGCTCGCTTATTTCACACTACGATTCCTATTTTATAAATATCACGTTTTGATTTTATAAGCTTTAACCGGAAACTCTTAACTCATGAGCAATTTCTTCAAGAAGCAAACTCACAGAAAATTATTCGAGTGTAACGTGCAGCTAAGGCAACTTTGACTGTAGATAGAGAAATTTAGATCACTGATTGTGAGATGAGATGATTCTTTGGTTAACGAGATATTTTCGCTGGCTGCGAAACAACGACCTATGCTATTAGCTTACAGAATTAATAACACTTCCTCGGGATTGCTATAATTACGTTAATTAAGGGCGATGTGCTCATTATTTCATTAAATAATGTTCGAAATATTCAATTAATTTTCGTATTTTTTAAAATTTATTAGACGATCGTTATTTCAGTAACGTATTTTATACAATTATTTTTCTATATAATGTCTAGGAAATTTTTTCGTACGTCAGCCCGAAGTTAAAAAAAAACATAGTTGGATTACAATTAAAAAAAAATTATTTTAAGAAATAATTTTCACAGTTCGTTTGTGATTAAACCTGTGATTAATTTTGGTAATTTTTTAATCGAAAAGTCTCACTATATCATCCAAATATTTTGTTAAATGATGTTTCGATGTGATATATGTGAGACAAATTTTCATAAACCGCTGCGGAGTCTTTGCAACAAATTTTAATTTTGTTTTCATTCTATCGTTTTTCAGGGGTTCGCAAAATAATTTGCACTGTAGTTGCAATGGGGCTGCAACGACCAACGGCAATGCAACCGGTACGTGCACCGGTGGTGTACTGGCGAGAAAAGTACAAAATCATACCGGTGCGAGTCCCGGACAGGTAAATAAGAGGCCAGCGGTCGCGTTGACTCATTTACCAAAAAGACCGCCCGTCGATATCGAGTTCAAAAATTTGGCCTACAGCGTTTCCGAGGGTAGGAAAAGAGGTGAGTTTTAATTTGTTCTATTATCATACTTAATTTGTCACTAAACGCCATCGACGTCGTATAATTATATCTTTTAGCTAAAAAAGTGCTCGTATAACAAATAATTACAGCTATACCAATTTATTTTCAATATTAATTAAATTTTAATCCAAATTTCATTCGGGCCTTCGTGGTCCATATTTATCTTTATTACGAATATTAACAAGTAAAATCCGAAGTTTGAAGCAATTAGTCACTCGAGACTCATAAACTATGTGGCTTGAGTGCACGAAGAGTCTTCTAATTATTATGTGCTCTCTGTAATGCTTGGATAACTCGAGGATAGATTAGATTATTGAATTGAAATTTGCTGCTCTCGTTTTTAAAAAATATTTTCTTCGTCTTCTAGTGGTGATTTAATTCGAAGATAATTAATTGCATATCGACAAGTGCAACTGTTATTCACACCATCTTCCAGCGTAGTATGGTCAATTCTTTCACTGGGTGGAGCTTCAATCAATGTTTCCATACTTTTTCAAAATCGACTAAAAAATAATATAGTTATTGGAAGGAAGTAGGACCTATCGAGTCGATACTATTTTATGCAGATAGACCGCTTCAAATTTTCAATTCAAGTTGTTTTATCTATTCCAAAATTTACATAAATTTTATTAAATTCAATTAAATTATATTCTGAATTTAAATAGACAATATTACATCCAAATTGATATCGTTCGAATCAAAATAAAATCTAAAATCGACTCAGGCCCTCCTCAACTTGAATAAATCGTATCGAATAAAAATGGCCACTTTCGATAAAAATATATAATACTAGACGTAAATCTATTCCATTCGAATTGAATAAAACCTGTTAAGTTAAATCGGAACTTAGTCGATTTAACTAGCTCGTTTTCGATCTAAAAATATCGCGCTAGTTCTAAAGACGTTTTATTCGATTCAAATGCGTCCTCTCTGTCTACAAAGACGAATCAATATCTGAAAAAAAGTCATATTTTTCCTCCGCGCACGTAAATGTCCCGTTAAAAATACGACTACCGTAAGAACGTCCTATATGTCTCGCGAGACATCGACACAACCGCCAGAAGATGAAATTCTTCGAACCTCCCTAAAGCCCTATTTTTCATTTTTTTTTTTTTTCAAGAAACGGTACTTTCTTTTGTCGAAATAAAAAATGTATCGCAAGGCTGCATGAAACCGAACTTAGGTATTTGGTTTCTGTATGCAGCGAGGGGTTTTGCCAGAGGTCGCGAAACCACGAACGGCGACGGGTGAGTTGCACGTGTGAACGACCCTCGGACGTGCAAAAGAATCGATAGTTATGTCCGCGAGACGTAGGAACCCGCAACAGAGCGACAGAGAGGGAGTGATAGAGTCAGAGAGAGAGAGAGAGTGAGAGGGGGGGGGGGAGAGTGAGTGGGGGAGAAGGAGTGAGTGGGCGAGGGCACGAGAGGGAGGAAGGGGGAGAGCACGAGAGCGAGGGCAAGGGGATGAAAGACCCACTTCCATGTAGAAAGTACCCGCAGAGTACATCTGCACCCATCACTCAATAGAGGGTGTTTCCTATACTTTTTTGAGAATTATTTTCGATGACTTGGATTAATCGAATTGAAAAATAATTTTTTCATTGGAGTCAACGTGTCTCCAGATGTAAAGGACCCTGAACAAAATTAGAGCCACGATTAATGTCGTCGTTTTCGTAGAGTTTTTTGAATTAAGTTTTTCGATAATATTATTTAATCTTGTAAATAAAAATTTACGGTAAAAATATACAAAAATTTTACTTTTTTGTAAAATGATATTTGTGAAATTCGTAGACTTGGAGTCAAAGTCGCGAAAATAGGTCGGCGTTCGTATAGTTGAAGGTAAAAATGAATTTCATGGAAGATCGAAGGAGGATGAAAACTTTATTGAAAGGATTGTGAAGATCGACGATTTACATCTTATACCACTTTTTCGTAATTTATATTTTTTGAAAAAAATAAAATAAAATAAAATAGAATGACCATGAATCTACAATAATTTATAAATTTTGCTATTAGTCAGCACTGAAAGCTTGCGAAGTTTAAAAAACTCCGGAGAGCGTCGCAAAAAAATGGTGGGTCACCTCGTATATAAATCGTCGTGCCATTTTTGGCCAGCAAAATTGTTGGCGCTTCTCCTAATTTAGAACCCTCAAAAGCAGAATCCACAAAAATGAAACGATTGAAAAAATGTGACGCCAAATTTTGTTGTCAATTTCCATCAATAATTGTTTCCGTTAAAGTATTTGAACGATAAACGCGCTATACACGAGAGTGATAAGTAGAAGGATTATACTGATTTATGTATGAAGGATCGATGATTTCAGGATACAAGACTATATTGAAATGCGTCAACGGAAGATTCAGATCGGGCGAGCTGACAGCGATAATGGGTCCTTCGGGTGCCGGAAAGAGTACACTCATGAATGTTTTAGCCGGATACAAGTAAGTTTTACGAAAATAAAATGTCTCAAAAAATATCGTGAGATTAAAAATAAAAGACTAACGATAACGATAAATTATTTCATTGTGGTTCGAACTCTTTTTGATTTGGTTCGATCAATTTTAATTTCCATCAATTTCATTCAATCCCATTAAATTATTTCCAATTGGTCGATCAATTGAAATACGTTTTTTTTTGTCCAATTACTTAATCAATGTTTTTTAATTCGATAATCGATTAATGGCTATTGTTATTTTTTAGAACGTCAAATGTGAACGGCTCGGTATTGATAAACGGGAAGGACCGTAATCTTCGAATATTTCGCAAGATGTCGTGCTACATTATGCAGGACGATCGTTTATTGCCCCATCTAACGGTCAAAGAGGCGATGACGGTTTCGGCAAATTTGAAGCTCGGCAAGGACATAAGTGCAGCTGCGAAAAAGGTCGTTGTCGAAGAAATCATCGAAACACTGGGTCTGAGCGAAGCGAGCAACACGCAGACGTTGAGTCTGAGCGGTGGACAACGAAAGAGACTGTCGATTGCCTTGGAGCTTGTTAATAATCCACCGGTCATGTTCTTCGACGAGCCGACTTCCGGTCTCGACAGTTCGTCGTGCTTCCAGTGTCTGAGCTTGCTCAAATCCTTGAGCCGTGGAGGTCGGTTTGAATATTTTTTTAAACTACGCATTAGTCATTAATTATTTTATCGATCAATTGATTAATACTTAATTAATGTAATTCGTATGAAGAAAGTATTTAATTTGACCTATTTTGCACATGCAAAAATCAAATTATGTTGTTTATTTATGTTATTCTAGGCAGAACAATAATTTGCACGATACATCAGCCGAGTGCGAGACTTTTCGAGATGTTCGATCATCTGTATATGTTGGCCGAGGGTCAATGCATTTATCAGGGTAACGTTGGAGGACTCGTGCCATTTTTGTCCTCCATGGGATTGGATTGTCCGAGTTATCACAATCCTGCGGATTATGGTACATTATTCATAAAGACTCTAATATAATTCTGTTATCAAGGATAAGTGGTATCACCGATATCACCGTTCGCACTTTGGCAATTTTTGTGTAAAGACGCTCGATCAATCTTTAAAAGATTATTCACATTTGACGATATCCTACGTTTTATTTAAAAAAAATTAGTTCGCCTTCTGAATTGTCAACTTCTCCCTTGAACAAAGGGATGGTATGTCAGAAGATTAGCTTGCAATGCAATTGACCCCATTTTTTATGTTAAATTAAAGTGTTAAATTAAAAATTCCATTAATTTGTGATAACGATCGACCTTTTTTAAAAAGATCTTCAATTTTGCGGAATTTCACACCGCGTGTTCAACGTTTGAGCAACTCACCACCTTCAACTTTTTTATTTAAAAAAATTACTCACAATCAACGTATCATAAAAAATCAAGTTATTAATATTTTATATTCCCTACTTTTTATATCGTTCTCAGTAATGGAAGTCGCGTGTGGCGAGCATGGAGAGTGCGTCGAGAAGCTCGTTACGGCTGTCAACAATGGCAAGTGTAATAACTATCAACATTATCAGGCAATCACGATGGCACAGGCGATAGCGAACGACATAGCGAAACGTTCGCCACCGAACGAGCAAACGAAGCCTGACACGACGGTTATGGTGCCGAACGGGGTTGCCAAAGGTCCTGGTAATACGGTACTCAATATGCCCGTATCTTGTACAACGTCGTTGCTCGATAGTGCCGAAAGTATACAGCAAAAAGTTGGATTTCCGACGAATGGATGGATACAATTTTGGATTTTACTGAAAAGAACTTTCCTATCGCAAGTTAGGGATATGGTGAGAAATAATACATTAGTTTTTAATTAGAAATATCAGACATTCGACTTTGTCTCGACTCGATCGATGCAAGTCGAATGCCTCATAAATTATATTTAGTAGAAAAAAAAACTATGAAACCTCGAATTACACAAGATATATTTACTTTTGTAGACTCTGACAAGGGTAAGGCTGATTTCTCACATAGTCGTCGGTCTTCTCACTGGTGCTATTTACTACGATATCGGTGACAATGCTGCCGAAGTATTCAGCAACGCGGGGTGCGTATTTTTCACCGTGATGTTTCTCATGTTTACCGCAATGATGCCGACGATTTTAACATGTGAGTGAAGTATAGAATTTTGTTTTTTTTTAAATAGCGAGTAACGTAAAACTAAATTGGCCTGAACGAAGATTTATCGCTTTTTTTAAATCTTATTACAGTTCCAGTGGACATGGCGGTATTTGTAAGAGAACATCTAAATTATTGGTACTCTCTAAAGGCGTTCTACCTTGCTAGAACGCTGGCCGATTTGCCATTCCAAGTGAGGATGGGAATTTTTATTTATTTTTTTCAATTTCAAATTCGAGAAACATTGACAAATATTTGTAACGAATATTTCGATGATTTTTAGGTAGTCTACTCGGCGCTGTATGTAATGATTGTCTACTTTATGACGTCACAACCGTTGGAAACGCAGAGATTTCTCATGTATCTCAACATATGTATACTGACGTCGCTGGTTGCACAATCGATCGGTTTGCTAATAGGAGCGGCAATGAGCGTTGAAGTATGTGAACTAAGCCACATTTTATTTGCACTTGATAATTAGTTAATCTTGCTTTCTCGCAGAGAACCTTGCGTATTCACAATTTAGGGTTTAGTCAGCCTTAAATTTATTTAAACCTTATTGAATTTAATTTACTTTGATTTACTTGATGAATTAAATATTTTTCTATTTCCTTCGATCAGTCGACTAATTTATCGAAAAATCGATCAGAAAAATTGACTAATGATTAATCGATTTATCTCTCTGATCCTGAAATTAATATTATTGTTTGCGTTTGTCTTCTTTTTCAGAGCGGAGTTTTTATCGGGCCCGTTTCGTCCGTGCCGATAGTTTTGTTCGGCGGTTTCTTCGTGAATTTCGACGCAATTCCGATATACCTAAAGTTCCTGTCGTTCGTCAGTTACATACGTTACGCCTTCGAGGGTGCTATGATCACGGTTTACGGTTATAACCGGCCAAAGTTACATTGCCGAAAGGACTACTGCCACTACAAGCCAGCGACGAAAATTCTCGAACAGATGTCAATGGAAAACGCGGTCTATTGGATCGACGTTGCGGCGCTCATTGGATTTCTCATTGTCGTGAGGGTAGTCGCGTACTTTGTTCTCCGATTGAAGCTCCGATCGCTCCGCTAACCGGGCCAATTACTTAGACTCAGACAATAATTTAATGAAAAAAATGAGGTGAAAAAAAGCAAATGAAAAAAGAAACAGAAAACAGAAAACGCTAGGAAAAAAAACAAACAAGAAACGTTGCCCAAGAACTCGAAGTGATAGATGTTGTCTCTCCTGGGGGACACGGGGGACGACGAATGTCCGCGATATCCGGATAGTTTCGAACGGCCTCGGAGAAATCTTTTATTTACGAAAAAAAAAAAAAAATGAAAAACTGAAAAAAAGAGAGAATTAAAAAATAAATTGGGGCGAGTAAAAAAAAGTTGAATCAAAGACTGAGGATGAAGGAACAAAGTTCGAGCACATCTTGGAAGATTGATTCACAATTTTTAGTCGTACTTTTGGTTCTGACGGTGAAACGGCAGCGACAGTCTCCATAGAAACAAAATAAACGTATCGTTTCAATGTTTTTCTTTTTACTACCACGAATCGAACTCACGGTCGTCGACGAATTTCGATCGTTACTCATAGATCTTTTGTTTCTCGCGCTAAAGTATATATATAAACATATGCATACACGTGAAAGTCGTTCAGATACGAAAAATCGCTCGAGTTGACGAACATACGTCGACGAAAGAGAAGAATGGAGAATCGCAGAGGAGAAGAATATTCGAAAAAACAAATAGGCAAATAAAACGTGAACATATAGAATTAAGCGATAAACAAATAAAAAGAAGAAAATAGGCAATCTCGTATAACGATAAAGGGTTACGTGCGAGGTCAATTTACGTACCGAATAGTGTAATTCCAATCAGATTTTAACGTTTTCGCGGTACCTTTACGTTTTTTCTTTACGTTTCATTTGAAATTCGATACATCGATGAATGATATATCGGAATCGTTTGCGTACTAATATTATATACACATAAATACATTAATTATCGAAGAAAAACGAGAAGAAAAAAATGAAGAGAAAAAAAGAAACCGCGTTAAAATCGTAGCTAATCGACAAACGAACTCGCCAGGTGTTTTAGGCACCTTTAACACTTATTTCCCTCCACGATGATCAAGCGTGATCGAGTTGTTCGCAATAGGGGCCGATTTATCACACATCGTAGCGTTTATAGGTCGGCGTATTATAACGACGTAATACGATGGGAAAAAAAGAAAGAAAAGCTAAAAAAAAATGAAAAAAAGCTGAAAAACAAAGAGTAAAGCGAGAATCTCGAATTTTCTCGCTCGGATCATTTGCTGATACATTCGAAGACGAACAAAAAACCTCTCGGCATCGATTACTCGTCGAAAAGGCGAGTAACGAACATTTCTTACCCCGTTTCGCAATCGATCTTAAAAAACTCATATCGTAATTCCATTTATATCGTACGGTTACCCAATGAATACTCTAACATTAAGAAAAACAAAAAAACAAACAGACACACAAAAACATACACACACACACACACAATAAGAAAAAAAACTGATGCAACGTGAAGATGAAAATCCGCGTAACGGTTAAAGGTTTATTGTATAAAAGAGCTCACACTTGACCAATCACTGGCTGCCTGGGTGTTTGCTTCGTATTATTAAGTGGTGGAGTGATATAAATAATATAAACTAGCATTAATGTACGTTAAAATGTTTTAAGCGGTTCAACGAAGAAACGAAGAAAAACAACAACAACAACAACAACAACAACAAATCTTTTTGCAATGTACGAGAATAATTTGATGCGAACGGATGTGAAACGAGAGCGGAAACAATCGTGTGGTGTGATTAAACTGCTCGGATAAGTGTGCGTGTGAATGATTACGAGATGCATATATATACATATATACATATATAAAATTATGTATATAAATCCAAAAATGAGACGTTCCACGATATTTCAGTCACCCGATCATCGAAATAATTCTGAAAATAATAAAAATTTACGTACTAAAGAGTTACACAAATTTTGCTCGATTTTTGACTCTTTATTTTATATCGAATCTTCGACTTTTAATTAAATTTCGAATTTTGTAATTTTTATTTTATTCAAAATCGATTAACTATAAAATAAATCTTTTTTCTTCTCATTATAAAGAAACGCGCGGAACAAAAAGATAATTCTAACGAAAGGCTAGGCTCGCGATCGGGTTACTTTCTTGAAAACTCGTTCCTAACTCGACAAACCTGATTCTATGAAAACCAGTATTTGAAAATGCAAAAGAAATGAAAATCTTCCATTATTGACCAAAACAAAACCGGTTCATTTTTTTTTGCAACGAGAATGTGAAAAGGTCGTCCTTGTTGTTTTTGTTATTTTCTTATCATTAACGTCTATCGTGATATCGTTTAGAAAAATAAAAGTTTGTTCAGTGGCTGGACTGCCATGGAATGCCTCATATATATGTATATCGATCAGACCTGACATATAGATATATAAAATGTATATATCGATATCTCAGGTCCGACTTCCACATATAGTTATTCGTTTCGAGGCCTATAAGGATCCGACAAAAATTACCACGGAGGATCGAAAAAAAAAACGATTTGCAATGACATGTAATGTTTCGGCAATTCAACGAGCAAACGGAAATCGTACATTCTGGATGAGATTGTTCGTTTCGCATCGCAGTTGTCAATTGAGGAAAGAATATTGTCGTGCGACGCCTGGTGGTCATTTTAGAAACCATGGCAAAACGTCATGGCCGATGAAACGGATGAAACTGTCAGTTGTTGAGAATAGCCGGTTTTGTTTGGGAATGAGTGCAGCCAAAATACAATTGTTTTCGCGATCTAGCGAGTATTTTTGGCACATGGAAACTCCGTAAACTATATTTAAATTCGTATTAAAAAAACCAAATTGAATAAATAGGTGAATATACGATCATAACCATGGTTTTAGTTGCCACGAAAAATACGATCGTTACGTGGCTAATTTTTCATCGAACGCATTGGATCGACATCTGGTCAATTTTTATCTCACAGATTGTAGTTTCTGTCCTGCTACTCATTTGGCTCTCTAATCTCGTGAGTGTAAACTATTCAACGGCTATTTCACAATTTGACCACCAGGCTTCGTATATTCAAACCGTTATCCCCAATGCTCCACCGACGCGACGAGAATACTCGAGGAAGACACGGGGAGACACTCTTGGCGATCTAAACAGTGATATATTGTTATTATCATTATTATCATTTAGCACATTATAAATAATCGATCCCCCATCTAGCACTCATTATTTTAAAGACATTAGACGAAATATTTGTGATAGTTTAACGATATTGTAAAAATGTCCAAGTATTTGTACTACCGCTAAAATATTGTGTGCTGCATGGGAAGTAAAGTTATATACATATACACCTATACATATAGTTATCTTATTGTTTATATTCGTAGATGGACAGTATTTTTTTATGTGATCAGGAGTTTACTCGTTTTTTTAGAATGCTGGAGTTACTGGAAAATGCGCGATTAATAAAACTTATACGATTTTAGATACGTACAGTTACGATTTATTTTTATTGAGTTCGTCTCTTACGTTGCTAGCTGCGCATAGCGAATGCCATCGTTGTCGATGAATATCGTCGTTATTACGCGTCTTTTCAATTGGTATACGTGAAATTGTAACGATATTTTGGAATATATATGCTTTCGGATTATATACGTCAAAAAAAGACCATAAAAAAAAAACAAAACGAAAACGAAAAAAAAATGAAGAAAAAACAAATTCCTTGGCACGTAAAAGAGAGAAAAATCTACAAAAGAAAATGTCCAAGGCCAATAACGAAGAATATATATATATATATTTTCCAAAATAAATTGTTTATTGCATCGTAGAGTGATGAATTATTTTCGTATAGAGAATTTAAAATTACGGCTTTATCGTATACGCAGCGTATTAATTAGTAATTTTTTATTATCGATGATTTAAAAAAAAGACAAGCAAAAAAGAAAAGAGAAAAGAAGTATAACTGTTATTTAAGATTTAAGCCAACGGAGTGTTGTCAAGATTTTATCGATAAGGGATTGAGAACATTTTACATAACAGGATCATCGTGCAAATCGATTTGACAAACATTTTTAAACATCCAGCAATTCGCGCGTCAATTTTTCATGGTTTATAATACGCAATATATATGTCAAGGAATAAATTGAGTTTTTTTGTAGATGGAAAAACAAAAATTATATTGAAATCGTGAACGTTTAATCACAGTTCGTGTTCACTCGCGGATTTTTTCATACATCAATATCGCTCTCTCTCTCTCTCTCTCTCTTTCCCTTTCTCTCTCTCTCTCTCTCTCTCTCTCTCTCATGCTCTGTCTCTCTTTATCGGCGTGTCTGATTGTACGCATAAGCGTATATGTTTTATACGAAAAAAAATCATCAATTCTGAAAAGTGCGATCATAAGTAAATGCATATTCGCCGTAGAGTCAGGGTGCGAAACGTGTATCGTTCATTATTTACGCATTTTCATGGCGACGAGCGAAGTTGAAGCGAAAATAAAAAAAAACATAACCAAACGAAGAAGAAGGATCACGCCAATTAAAGAAAAGCAAACAAAAAATACACGACGAGAGAGCGAAAATCTCAGCTCGAAGAATGTATGCTTCGTGCGTCTCGCTTGGTAGGTCAAACGTATCGATATTATAAATTATTAAGCGAATATTAGGATCCTAAATACACACCCGCATACCAAATAAACACTTTTTCAAGTAACGTAATTTTATATGAACGAGTTTAAATGCGAGAGGCACTGTGCGAAAGGATCAAACATGTGTGTGAATGCATGGAACGTGTATATATATATATATATATATATGTATATATATATATACATATATGTAAGAATGGAAGAATATATTGGGGTTTTAAGGCACGAGCATATGATAAATAAAATATAAAAATCGAGAATTAAAAAATAATAAATCGGGACAGTGGTGGAAAGAATTCGTGAATTCTTTCGAGGAATAATTTAAAATACAAACATTGTATTTCGTCTCGTGTTTTAGCGAAGTAAAATCACGTTTGTACTAAAGCACAAATGAATAAACAATTGTAACAAGAACAAAAAAAAGCAAGTGTAAACAAAAACCGTAATACAAGTCTGATGACATTTACGAATGTTATTCTTTTCTCTTTTTCGTTTAATTTGGATCTCGGTTATTCTTGTATGTTGTTGAAAAGATTTAGGAAGAGATGGATCGATCACTCGAAGAAACTGGACTGTCGATCTCTTCAGGAATAAGCAAATGAAGTTTAACTTTAATGAAAGGTTATTAGTATACGACATAAATATGGGAATGGTTTGTTTCATCTCGATTGACGGCTAGCACCATCTAGCGGCGAAATGTAACAAACGATTGCAAGGCCACCATTGTCGGTAAGTTATCGACCGCGTCGCAGATCAGTTGTGCGTCAGCTGATTAGTCGACCATGCTGTTTCGCGTCGCTCGGCGATAGTACGAGGCGAGTGTTCGTCGCTTGATGTGTTCAATAATTATCCTATAACATACACAAAAGAAATCGCTTTTTCGTCGTTTCGAAATGTTTCAATGAGTTCTTTTCTCTAGTTATATTCGTCGTGTGTGGATAACGCAACTGTAACGTTATACGTCCTGACAGAATGTTCGGAGGAGTTGAAACAATTGAGGAAAAGCCTTAATTCGCGTTGCCGTTCGCTCGTGTATCTCGTACTCGCATTTTTATTTATTTTTCGATTCTTTTCGAATTTAATGTTAGAATTGTGGTTTTTAAACGTGATTAAGGTGAAGTGAAGTAATTCATAAAGCCAGTGTCATCGACGGAATTTTTTGCGGAGGTTAGTCTGGGTCATTTGTCAGGATCTTTTTGAAAGAGGTTAGTGTGTTACGCTTGTAACAAATATATCTATATATATCTATATATTTGCTTATATACATATATACGGGGCACTCTACGTGAAAACTGATCACAGTCACAGAATCGATTCAAACTTTGCAAGTGTTTTTGTTACTCGAAATATCCGTGCGATCTCGTACAGATTCGTTACGTCAAAATGTATCGACGTATGGATATAACGGACGATACTATATATATATATATATGCCAAAAAATCAGGAATGCCCAATTTTAATTGAGCGTAAGTCCCAAATTATTCACAGTTTATATCAGCAGACACGCGCAAAGAAATTTGACTTTCAAGTGAGCTTCAATGTAATGAAATTATAACAGTTACAAAGCCTTCCAAAAGTTTTCAAAAGCCAAAGAACTATCAGCTTTTATTAAAGATACTTCGAAAATGGTGTGTTTCTTTCCTTCTCAATTTCGGAGAAAGTTTCGAACATTTTTTACGAGGCTTAAATCGAGCCTGAGATGGACTGGGATTTCGCCAGGTCCGTTTTACGTTAAGCGACTCATATCTCGTATAGCGTCTCGATGCTTGTACCGTTACCGTCGTGCATGCGGTCAGGTCCAGGGCCTTTCTCTCTCTCCCTCTTAACGAAAGTCAAGATCGTAGGAGGGGGAGCAGCAGCCTCTTTTTACCATGAAACGAAAACCTTGACATCCGTCATAGCGTTCCCCGATACTTTACTTTACTTTTAGCGTTGTCTAATTTTTTCATCGATTAGTTTATATTCCTTTATTTTATTATCGTCGACGATACAGTAGATTTCTGCATATTTTTGAAGAAACATTTTTATGTTTTGTTATGAGTTTTTTTTCTCCGTGAAGCTACTTATTGTTAACGAAAAGTTTTTCAAGAAAATAGATCTATCACACACATAGTTTTCGTAACTGAAATCTAAAAAAGAAATCAATCATATCCGAGATAGCGCGAATATTTATTGTTTTAAGTAATAATAAAGTAATAATAAATTTTAAATAATAAAGTTAATAATCAATTAATTAATAAAGAGAAGCAGAAATTTAATTCACAAATTTACGCACAACTTTGTTTATTTTGCGACGATAAAATAATCGTTATTTAAATGTTATTTTCTTTCGAGATTTTTTACCTGTCTCGAAAAATTCTCACTTTTGTTTTTTTTTAATACTTTAGAAGACTCAGCATTTCGACAAAGAAAACGCGATGGCCGTCGCCAGAACAGCCTTTGTCCGGTTCGACCGTTGAATGCAAATATAAGCGATATAAAATTCAAATATCTGTTTAAATATTTCTGTCCGTGGAATATCCCTTTATTCGCCTCGGTGATATTTAAAAACTACTTAATACGTTGAAATCGAGTAAAAAGATGCATGATAAATCCTTGAACTCTCTGCTTTCTCATTATGTCTCTTCGATTTATAAAATTTCCTTCTTAAGAAAATGAAAAGAAATCAGATAAACAAACCTCTTCTCTCACGACGGATCTCTTAAGACATCTAATGTACAAGATTTAAAAAAAGCTGATTCGCAACACGGTAGCACAAATGAATGTTAACGTCGAGAGGCAAAGTTGTAAATACATGCGTGTTAAAATGTGCAAACTAGAAAGTTTATTATTCATGCAGTCGTTCCCGTGTCGTCTCGCTGATCGTTAGTTACATCTTGAGAGGTTGCGATCACGAGGAATTGTGATCGGACTTTAAATTCAGGCTTTTCGTTTGACGGAAAAATCCTTGGCCAACAATTTAATTCAGATGTTTAGTTTCGTTTTAACGTTCGTACGTTCTTAAAATACTCGTTTGCTGATTGATAAGAATTTTACTATATTATTGAATGTTACATTAATATCAAATACAATAATAAACCAATCATTTTTTTATCCCAATACAACTTTAATATTAATTAGGGTTCTTTGATCATTTTGCAATATCAGTGCGACAAATCCCTCGATACATGTGACAACAAAAAATCGTTAGATTTTCAGTTGAAAACCATCCAGTCGCGATATATTTGTTCATTGCCTGTAAACGTTAATTTCCTAGAAGCCCCTATTCTCAGTGGGCTCAAACTATTGGTTGTATATTTCCGAGGAAACGTTATTATTCATATATCAAATTTCTCTGCCTCGATACTTAAATTTTACCTCAAGAATATTTTCCCTCCTTTTACACAAATCTTTTTATTTCGAAAATTCTTCATTCTTTTTATCCTAACTCATTCTTCAGAGGCTCGCATCCCCTAGAGAGTCTTTATTCTACGAAGACCTCCTTATTTCGTAGAAACCCTCGATATTCATTTTATAAAAACCTTTATGCCCTGGAAACCTCTCAATTCTCAGCAAACGAGTCCTCTAAAGAAGAAAGTTGATGCTCACCAAACATATCTCATGTGGGTCACTATGACATAGGGATTTTTTTTACAAGACGGTGTGTCGTCGTATCAGACATTGTGTTGCAAATATCGATTAGCCGTATATATAAATGCTTATCATCGTTTCATCGACTCCGGACTCTGATCTATGAGCTAGTATCTTGATTTTTAATGACGATCTTGGAGATAATGAGCAAACCGAAGCTGATAGAAGGCTAAAAACTCGCACGAATGAAAAGATAATTTCGAACGCGTCTTAACATCTTCCTGCGTGTCTGTTTCGATGACAGCGTGTTCCACGACTTACGTTCAACGAAAGCCGTTTTTATTCCGATAGCCCTGACATTATTAGTATTTTACTAAAACGGAAGTCGTGTTCTCGTCGATTGTGCGGATCGCGTTACATCCGCATAAATAATGCAAGCATATATGTATATAATAATAATAATAGAATTTTATTTGCACAACTTTTACAGTTTTTTTTACAAAACCTCCCCCGTTTTTACATTTTCATTCTCTTTCCTCACCCTCCTCCCCTCTTGTTTCCAGCCCACTCTTACACTCCTTTTCCATCTCCCTATAGTACTCGCATATTCGTCTATCTAACTTTCCTCTTAGCGCCTTCACCAGCTCTTCTTTTAACAAGCTTTCCTCCTTTCCTGTCATCCAAATTTCAATTTCTCTCCTGCTCTTTTCCTTAACTAATTCTCTTCCTCTCTTACATACTAACTATACATACTCATTACACATTCTGCATCCCCACTCGTTTTCACCTTTTTTCCGGCTCTTCCCACGTTACCGCATCTTAGCCTTGCCCACATTTCCTTGTCCTTTCCACTCGCACCTTCCTCCGACCAGTACCTCCACGGCTCCTCCACATTCTCAACTAATTCTCATATATGTATATATATATATATATATATATATATATATATATATATATATATATAAATTAAGGAATCCAAAGTTGGACTGATATTCGTACCTACTTATGCAAATTCACAAGGCTAATCAATATAGTATATACGTTTTTTTTCAATTTTCGAACGAATCCCATCCTCGTCGACAATGTAATTAAACGTGTCGAGCGCGAGTTGAATTCTCGAGTTTACCTTGGTTCGTCGACTTTTTTAACGTCATTAAATTGTTACTTCCTCTTCGACATTTATCGATTAATTTTCGATCGATCGGACGGACATTTTTCTTTGCACGTGCGTTTTATCGTATCGACGAATTCGTATGAACGAGCCCCGTTGCGCGCACGCCGAGCTATCGAACTTATTATTGCAATTCGTTCGAACGCGCGATGAATTTTTGATGATCGATGAGCGGTCGTTCGGTTCGATCACCGTTTCAACAACCATCCTGTTATTTCCGGTTTGATGTGTCGATACGGTGTGCTTGGGATTTAACGATTTGGTTATATTCTCGCGTATTCGCTGGTGTAAGAGCGCTGGACAAACCAATGACTTCGAGTACAACGATGATTTTTCGTTCGTTGAATTTCGCTCGCAATAATGTTCTACAATAAAATTAATATATTATAATGATCATAGAAATAATAATAATTATAAAATTGTTGTTTATTTTATTATCAACATTATGATTTATAATCAATAATAATATTATTTCATAATAATCAACCGTAGGATCCTAAATAATTAATTATTATTTTTGCCATGTAATAATAATAATAATACTTATATAATTAACAATAATATAAATAATAATAATATTATTTCATAATAATCAACGATGAAATATTGCGAAGGTCTATAAATCATCATGTCTAATTAGTAAATTCGTTCGCAATACGCATGGATGCAAATTTATGCGTTAGATATAAAAAAAATGTCGATAAAAACAATATTTCATCAAATTCACGGTCTATTCTTCGAAGATGCAACATTTTTCATTGAACTCGATAACAGATGCGTTCACGCTGCTCTTATCGACAGACGGCTCGGGAAGAATGCATCGAATATCGTTATTTGACTTTGTCGTTCGGACTTTGGGCTCAAGTGCGCGATGTGTAAGCTCGGCCTTCGCTCCTTAGGCTTTTTTTTTTGTTTCGTACCCATCTGTGCTCTTCATCGAATATCACACTGAATACGTGTCGTCTAATGAAGTCGATGAATTCTTCTGACACCGGTTTCGCAATCGATAAGAGAGCCAAATTCGCTCGTACAACTTATTTTCTTTATCAAAATAAAATCTATTATCGATTTTCATAGAAAAAGCTTTGTCTTTGGCAAAAACAAATCGCGTTCTAAACCCGAGACTGGCAAACTATTTCAAAATAATGGAAAAAATTGGGTTTAAAAAATTCCTATACGTGCAATAAATCTAAAAATACCAATTAAAAAAAAAATATATCGATAGATCTCGATAAGCTGTAAAGAATATTTCTCGTCGCACGGCGAGAAACTAAGAGAGTCAGAAAGAATGTAAATAAATCCAAAAACGGTTAAAAAGCAATCGAACAATTTCGTCAATAATGAAACAGTTAAATCGACTTAAATTAATTACGATCTATTTTAATCGAACCGAGCTAAATTTGTTATAAACTAATTAAGTGAAAATAACGTAAATAAGTGAGTAACTAACGTAATTAATGATTAATAGCCCATAAATGCACGCTCGATCAATCTCGCAATATTGTTTTTTGTTCATTTTAACGATATGCAGATACATGACGATATCGACACTCGGGATTTTCCATTTATCCTTTAGCGAGGTTTTTTTCTCTTATTTTCTTGTTCAACGAGGCATATCATTATTCGTTAGTTGAAAATCTTGCGGAACGTTCGAGCAATGGTCGTATCGCCGTTAGATCGAAGAGTTCCGAGGATCAAGACGATGCCGATAAACGTGTACACAATAGCTGTACAAATTGCGCATACCGATCACCCACGCCAATATATATATATATATCGGCGATATATATATATATAAATATATATAGATGTAAGTGAAGAAGTAAAAATAAAAAATAAAATATTTTGCTTCATTTCACACGTGATACTCAACCACGTGATTTTCGTCGCGTTCGCTCAATGGAAGATTGCTACGGCTCGTGATGAAAGGCTAAGTACCTAACCATTGTTCGGGAGGAATAACGATTGAGACGCTTCGAAAATACTTAGCGACCCAAAATTAAAGACGATTGTCGGAACTGCTTGTTCTCGGCAAGTCGAGATTTGAATGATATTTTCTTTAATATGCAAAGACGAAAGGGACAGTGACGTATTTCCGAAACGAATCGGTGACCGGGAACCTTTCCGTTAACATCTCGTCTGCTTCTTTTAGATTCTGCTTTTAGATTCCTCTTACGGTTCTTTGCTTATTTTAGATTCGTCTTCGTGTAAAATTTCACACGTGATACGAGATCACGTAGATTTCGTCACGTTCTCTCAATGGGCGAGAGTATCGTGGCTTGCGATAAAAGACTGTATATCTAGCCATTCTTCGACTGGAATAACGAGTGAGACGCTTGATAAATATTTATTAGCCCAAAGTTTAAAACGATCGATAAGATTTCTTCGGTTTCGAAAACTCGTCGATTGAATTATATTTGTATCAATATACCAAGGGATAGGGGACGGCGATATATTTCTGAAACGATTCGATTAATTGGAACGACTCTTTGTTTAGGATCTCTCCATTTCAATTACCGACATCGTGGGAAAACTTGCTATATAAAAACATCTCTACGATTTAGAATTGTCAATTTATTATTCATCGTGAAAGGAATTTTAAAAAAATATGGAATATCTAATAAGCAAGCCGGTCGAGTTCGAACATTATAAAAACACATTTTGCTAATTACAACACCGCTGAAAATACAGAACATTTGTATGCGGATTTCGTACATGCGGATGTGGTTAAAAAAGATCAAACAATACGTCTTTCGAAAACAATTAGTCACTTATCAGTTTGTAGAACAATTTTTTAACGAACTTTTTAACGACTTTATCGTATCATTGGATGTTAAAAAACATGAACACTCTTACTGCCTTCGATATAGATGGACGGAAACGTTACAAGGTTTAGAATAAAAGAACGGATCGGCAATCGAGTAAATAAATGAACGAAAATAATTTTTATGGGCATAAATTGTGAATAATTCTAATAAATAAATAAGTAAATAAATAATTAATTCAATAATACTTTAAATAATAATAATAACCGGTACTTTATACTTTGATACCGGCGATAGCGTAATCCGAGCAGAAGCGCGAGCGATGATGCAACGCTCATTAAAAAACATAAACATGGCACCATGTTGTCGTCCGTTTTTGTGTTGAAACAATTGCAGCGACTTCACCGGACATTTCCTTGTTTCCGTTCGCGCATGCGTTCGTCAAAATAAACATTGTTTTTTTGTTTCTTCGCGAATGCATTTCGACAAAACAAAGCGCGCTCGCGATTACGATAATTATTCGAGATTGATTTTTTGATACTGTTCATTCGTACGGCGAGCAGCAGTTGCACGATTCCCCGAAATTTCTGGTTTCGAAAAATTTAGTCACTTCTTCGAATTCGCTAAAAAAACGCCCGGACGGATATGCCCGCGGTTTTTTTATTCCTGCCAGCGGCCTGCACTGAATATAATTAGCGCGAGCCGGTTTTCATTGGCAGGATTTCGCAGACGAGATAAAAAAAAAGTCGAAAGATTTGTCTGATAAAATTCCAATTGTGAATCGAGCGAGAAATTTATAACGTCGACGAGCATTAAATATTTTTCATTCTTTTTCGCCTTTTTTAATTTTATTTTTATTTTTGTTTTGCTAGTATACCTACACCGGTAGCCGAGAGCTTCCATGATATTTTAACAACTCAGCATTTGTGCGCGCCCATCGGTCTCCGATTGGAAAGAAGAAAAAAAAAAGAAAATTAAAAGTCAGCTGTGAAAAATACACGTCGTTCGGTAACTCGTTTTGCTGATATGTCATCAACCATACTATCCTGACATTGCCGATTGTTTATTCGAGAATCTATTTTTAGAGAAACAGAAATATAGCGTCTCGTATTTTACAGGCCAAGTTCGATTAGAATTTAATAGATTGGATTTATTCGATCCGAAGGTCAAACTTGTTTTTGTTGTGGACCATTTAATGTTGATCCAAAATGACGGATGGATATCGATTTTGTTTTGCGTTTTCTCGAAGGTAATCGGTTTCTTTCGGATCGTACTCGAACGCAATTAATGTTAGCCGCGATGACTGATTGGTTGCTACTATTATAGAAATTCAAGGTTCACCGAGCATATTTCACATATTTCGTTTTTTGCTGCTGACTCGAAGCACTCGAAAATCGTCAGGTTGGTACGCGTTTGTTAGAATGCTAACTGGTCGATTCGGTTTTACCATCGAGAAATACGAGAAAGATTGATTGCGTTTGAATCGGATGATAAAGACCGTCGTGAATTTTTGGCGTACGCTTTTTTTATCATCAATTAATTATCGCACGAATTTTTGCGCGAGAAAACATCGCGAGCGTTTTTTTTTTCATTTCATTCGGTGAAAAAGAATCGTGTTCGCGTAATATTGATAATTAATGACAATATTATTGATATTAGGATTGAATGGTTAATAAAAATTGTGATAATAGTCACATTTTTATATAAATTCGATCCTCCTTCGCCGTTTATCCAAAAATCAAATTTTCCAAAAACATTTTGCCCGTCCGTGTTTTTTTCCCGTCTTCATCGACAATTTTTCGAGTTTTTATCAATTTCCAGATTTTCTCTGTGCTCTTGAAAAGACCTATTTTAAATAACAATTTTTATTTTCATTTTAAAACGACTTATGGTATTATATAATGATTTATAATTATCGTTACATAAGTAAAATCGACCGCCGAGTATTTAACAGTTACATCAGCGCCTCGTAAAAAACTAAATACAAAATGTTAGATGAAATTTAATCGAGACTGAAATCGCGGCGATATTAGATTATTACAAGCAGGCGAAAATACATTTTCTCGAGTTGACTGAATAACGTAAATGTATTTACTTACAAAAAAAAGCTGTAAATAATTATTACATAAAACGTTCATTGACGTCAAACGTCGCATGATGTTTTTACATTTCATTTACGCGAGAATACTTCCAAAACATCTATAGCCGCCGTATAATTGAAGCAAATACCAACGAGCGCAATATCTTCCCAATAAAAACCGCGTGCCGGAAAAATCCTTGACAAAGGCGTGTACACGGTGAAGGATATTTAACGGATGAATTATTCCTTGACCCGATGAATGCGCGTCATTGACGATTCGGACAAGGCGCGAATTTTGATCGCCAAGATCGACTTTGTTTCTGCGATCGTCTAAACCGCAGTCACCGAAAAACAGAAAATATCGATTAATCGGTAAACGATCGTTCGCGTCATGAAAAAGTCGTATACCTACTATAAAACAAAAAAAAAACAAGAATTTTTTTCCACTTTCGTGATCGATAATTTGTTTTTACCAATTAAATTCTTATCGCAAGTTCAACTACGATAGACCTCGGAAGTGTGACGCGCGAGGACGCTCGTAAATTTTGACTTTGACCGCAACGACAACGTTTGCAAAGAAATACATGGCTTGTAACGATCGAAGAGTCTCTATAAACTCGTTACACCCACTTTTTTATTCTCTATTCTTCGAGAGTAAAGTGTATTAAGCGCGTGGGTTCCGTCCAGCCGCGATGCTGCTATCTCGTGGTTCGTCTATCACGACCAAAAGAGTTCTGTACTCGGCTCTCGACAGTTTCTATAACTCTCGATGGTCAACGGTGATGGTCGTTTACTAGCGGCTCTCGCTCCAACGATCAGTCCGTGTCGAGACGCGGTGGCACCAACATCGCAGGTTTGGAACGCTCCAATATCTCGCGCTCGCCCTGCTCGTTTCTCTAAAAAAAAAAATAGTCTTTGCAATTTTTTCTCGACATTTTTTACAGTAAAGAAACCAATTCATGAATTTAAATTTGCTGAACTAAGTCATTATACTTTTTTTCTCCGCGTTCACCAAGTTATTACCGTTATTAAAAAGAAGAAAGTTTAAAACAGTCGGAACTTAACGGACGAAAAAGGAACATTTTTTTGTTCATTAATAATAATAATAATAATAATTCGTAACGATCGGCTAAACAGAGTGTGGATTGATTAATCCCGTGACAACAAGAGGATATTCATCTTGAAAACGAGTTGCAATGAGCACTGCGAACCGTCGGCACTTGAGCTGACCGCGTCAACTAGCGCTAGCGAACGAGAGCCATTTGGAATACCGATCGAGGATTAATCATCATTTTCATCGTCGCTTCTGACAAATGTAATTTACATGTGCCAACATTTCACTGCATCTGCTTAATTACGGGAATGTAAGGATCCGTTCGTTCGAGCCATAGTTGTAGATTTTTATGTGAACAAAAAATGGAAATAAATCAAATATTTCTAATCGATGGCAATTTTTTGAAAAATATTCTTTAATAAAATCGAAAATATGATCAAATAATGAAGAGTGATGACGGATATATTGTTATCGTTGTATCAAGGTTTCGTGTAACAAAGAGAAGAAAAAGAAACTGCAAATCGTCGACGATTGTTTTTTTTTTTGCCGCCTCAATTTTCCGTGACTAATTGCAACGAAGCTGCACCGTAAATGCGTCATTACGGAGCATATGGCTAGCCTCTGCGATATATCCGCGATATATCTACATGTACATGTGCATTTGTGTACTTACATGCATAAATGGATGTAAAATGTGTATGGGACGTTTCGCGTCGAATTGGCCACCTGTTTAGTCACTCGTGTCGTTTTTCTATAAAAAGATGAATTATAGTTTTTAAATTAAACAAACCGATGCTAAAAATAGATTGGTCCTATAGCCAATTGGCTATTTCGTATTTTGGGCCCATTATCGAACTAACAAACGAATTGGAAACAAACTGAAAGTCGGCAACGTTTTATTTTTGAGAATATGCCAATTAACTTTTTTTTCGGCCAAGGCTTACAAGTCAGATGAGCGTATCGGGCACTTAACCTCATTCAAAATGAAATTATGGTTGAACTTAAAGACGCAGAATACCAGACCGGGAGAATACATAAGTAGGGGTTCGTTGAAAATAAAGATGCAAATCGTGAATTCGCGACGATTTGTAAACGGTACTCGGATTTCTTCAAGTTTAAATCGTGATATTTGCCAATGCACGATAAGTATCATAATATACACGGATTCAAGAAATGCGATTAACAATTTAAGACGAAAAAGTTCTTTTTAATTAACCAAACAAGCCTTGGAAAAAAATTATGGCTGCTGCTGTGAAGAAAAATGAAGATTCGCTTTCGTTTACTTCCACGAGTCACACTTCATCGGACTAAAAAGTGACAAAAATTGTGTAAGAACGGTTAGATTCTCTAAAAAAACGAGTTTTTTTTACTACGTAATTTCATGTACCTACCGGTATTAATTATTTTTTTATGCGGACCGACGTAATTACGTTAAGGTGGCTGATTTGATATAGACCGTCCTATAACTGTATGTACGTGTAGGTGAACGCTATAAAACACACTTGCTCTCGCTTCTACGTCGTTTTTGCCAATCCAAGATGCTTCGAGAAAAAAGAATTAGAGTAATCGTTCGAACGTTACATAAAGAGGTACGAGGTTCGATAAGATTTTCTCTCGTGTTTCTACGTGTATGTCGCTACCTAGGTCTCTCCCATGTTATATACAAATATATATATTATATAGCCTCAAAAAAAAAGACAAAACAAAAAAAGTACGTTAGAAAATCCCTGAATCACGTGTTTACCTGTAAATCCGTATGGGAGACGAATGAACTATTTTTTCATGCGTGATATTCACTCTTTTCGAATGTATTGGAAACATAATGAGATTCTAAATGCCATCCAACTCGTCGATGTTGGCGCGAACTTTTTGTGGCGTGACGAATTAATTCGACGTTTCATGAACGGAAAAAAACACTCGCCGACCTCGTTGGTAGACGGTGATTTGCGATCTCGGCTTTTGGACCTCGGAGCTTGAAACTTTATTTTCTTTTTATCGTGAAATTTTTTAAGCGATCAAATTTATAAACACGATTTCTCGTTTAAAAAAGGCTCGGGTTGGAATGTTTACAGAAATGTTAATAAAATTCTAATCCCCCTTAAACCTATAATCTTGCATGCTTTTTTTTATTTTGACGAGTTTCATGCACATATGAGATCCGTGGGTTTTACTTGCGAATCACGGTTCAGCGAAATATCTCGAGTCGGTCTTATGTTATTTCCTGTTAAAAATGACATCGTGGCACTTACAACGTCCCGATGTACAACCAACGGGACATATTTTGTGTGTAATAAACAGTTCAAGTGGTTTCGTATGAACATCTAAAAATTTGTGTATACGACGAAAAAAAAATTCTTCCGTGCGAGGAAACAAAAATGAGACAATTCTGAACTATGGCAGAAACATGAGCGATTACCTGTCGTGAAAAAAATTCAAAGCTGGTTGGAAATTTGTTAACCAAATGTTGACTCGACAACTCGATTAAGAATTATTTAGTATTATCCTTTGCAAAAATTACATACCAAATATGGATGGCGTGATTTTAATCTTGGCAGCACACTGTAAATGGTGTTTCTCCAAGAGACAAATGATTTGAGAAATCATCTGAAGTAATTTAGAGAAATTCTATTCAATTCTTATTACAGAGTTGCAAAAATTTCTGGGTGTTTCAGAAAAAGTCTCCATGTTAATCGAGAACGTTTCCTACAGCCACGATTTGATTTTAAACTCGAAATATATCGCGAATTTATAAACTTCTTATCTCTTTAGACTTTTGGTTGGAACTGTATGTACATAAAGTATCCTTAATTGTACAGAAAATACTGTTATTTTCCTTCCGAACTTCGGCCGTGTAACGCGCAGAAAAGAATATGTGTTATCATTTTTTTTTCGAGATTTAAACATTCCGTAAAAGCAAGAAAATCGTGCTTCCAACGTGACAACACTTCTTTCTCGTCCGTCATACTTTCTCCGGTTTCTCTCCTTATTGTTCGTTCACTCGTGACTCAAATCTTTCAACATTCGGGACGGCTCAAGGTTTCTCTCTCCCTCATATTCTCAGTACGTCACGTTCATAAATATAATCATTTGTACGCTGTCCTCGTTGCATTCCGATATTTTGCGACATTTTTCACACTTTTTCTTTGTTAAACAAAAAATAAGTGCTCTGAATATATCGTCTATCTTCTCTCCACCGACCGGTACTAAAAAAATCAAATACATTTTTGTGTTTCAGGCGGTGAAGAATTTTTGCCAGGAATTTAGTGCGCGAGGAACCTTGAAGGTTACTTTATCGAGCGAAAAGAAAAATTTTATTGAACGTTAATCTCCGCTTGAGATTGGATAAAAATCGCAACAATAAGCCCATCAAATACGCAATAAAAAAAAGTCCAAGATGAAGGTCGAAGGAAATAGTTCGAGGGACGACGACGCGAATGGAATGTTGCTGCAACCGCGCAAGGGTTCGGTGGTGCGATTGCAAATAGTCCCCGTACAGCCAAAAACAATCACGCATTTGCCGAAGAGACCACCTGTTGACTTGGCTTTCACCGATCTTACTTACACCGTACGAGAAGGACGAAAAAACAGTGAGTTATTTTTTTCTCCTTCCGATCTTCTTGTTGTTTCGTTAAATTTCTGGATCAACATGTTTATTTGTTAAATAAATTCAACGGTAATAATAATAAATTGTAATAATGAATCGAATATTGAAGTTAAACACATTAATAGCAACAAGTGATAATAATTGATAAACTCTTATTATTATTATTATTATTATTATTATTATCTTTTATATTTTAACTTTAGTCTTTCTTAAAATATTGTTTTGCCGATATTTTTGACAAAAAGGTGCTATAAATTATGAAAAATGGAAAGTTGAACGTACCATCAATAACTTCATCGATAAGTTGCGCATAATCATAAGACGGAAGCATCGATATGATTAATATGGTTTCCGGGTTATGGAAATTTTGTTTGGTGTAACCTTGCGTTGTATATATTAAATACTATCAACGTATATTTATTAAAATAAGAAAAAACAAGGTTATCTCCCAACTCCGTATCATTCTCTTTCTCTCCCACTCTCTCTCTCTCTCTCTCTCTCTCTCTGATTATGTGTCGAGGTATTTAAACCCGTTCGAGGTCACGACATCGTGGCCATCACGTGCGTCTCCGCGTAAATCTCGAAGAGTAACGGATGGAAATTGCAAACTGTGACTGATAAAACGAGCTTGGCACGACGCAAAACGTTGAATTCATAGTTGTTATATTTGTACGAGGAAAAACGAAAATGAGATGAAAATTTATCGCATTCATCGAGAAATGAGAAGAAGATCATTTCGTTTGAACATAAAAAAAAGAAGATAATTCATCACATACATTAAGAAGAAAAATGATATTATAGATTAGAAAGGAAAAGAAGAAGTTGAAAAATATTTATTCGTCATTGATAGAAAGGCCGATTACGGTTTTACGGAATTTTACGGAGAATCGTTTGGCAGGAGATCATTCCCCTGACCTCCGTTTGAGAGCTCCCTCGTATAGTTCATAGATTATATGACCGGGAGTCCGTATGATAAGTCAATATGGATTTACAGCATAGAGAATATTCCCAATTAAATTTCGCACGGTTGTAAAAACGTTTTTAATTGCACGTGCAAAAATAATGAACCCGGTCACTTCCAAGATGATAATTACAGAAAACTTCATTACCAGTAGAGAAACGTCATCATTTTTCGCAAAGAAACAGACGACTGTAAATATTTGATCGAAATCTATTTATTTTTCTTGCAAACGATTAGGATTGTTGACTGAAAATTGGAACATAGGTAACCTCGAATAGTCGCGATGTATCGCTAACTCGAAGATGGCTGTGCAGATGTCGCTCATTAAATGACCTCGTCCAATGCAGGGGTTAAAGTCAGCCCGTTTAAAGCGCAGGCTATCCCTATGTGGAAAGTTTTTATTTGTTATTTAGCATGCCAACGTTATCGGGTCTCTCGATATCCACATTATTATACCACGTGTGCCTGAACGCGACCAGATCGCGGAATGCAAACTGGTTTTCTATGACATTGACCACCGGGTGAAAGTCCACGGTTGTCCCGATCTCGTCGCGGAACGTTCCTCTCTTGACAATCTCCATGGGCAAAGCTGTTGAATTCTTCTCGGAGCTAATGAACCCGCTAGTAACATTATTCGATCGTATGCGTATGTCGATTTAAAATATTGATCTTGCAATACCATTTCATTTATAAATGTAAATATGTGATTGCCGGCGATCATTGCCGATTATGAAAATGACTTTTAGATCTTCGAGGGCCTCGATAAAATCGATTAACTTCATATTTCTTGCTTTCCCTCGCGACTGAAGTATGATACTCGACTCAAGACATCTCTCGTTGCTGCCGAATGAGAACGATCTGTCTGGATTGATAGCAATTTAGGAAGAAGGCTCGTTGCGGTAGAATCCGAGACAGACTCGGTGCTTTTGTGACGCTTGAGAGGCTGCGCGGAGTACGAGAGCAATTTAGCTACAGGATTAATACCTCGTGCGATCGTAGGATAACGTGGGGTTGAATCGTACTTGAGGCGTTGGGTTTCGTCATCAAGCAAACTCCGTTTCTAACGAATCTCTAACATATACAGTCTTAATTCGGTCGGAAACATTAATACTAAGGCTAAAAGTAACATAAAACGGTCTGTTTTGAAATACAAAATGGGTTCTTGCCCAAAACTCTGGCGGTTTCAATATGGCGAATCTAAATACCAAAACTGATTTGATTTTAATAAAACTCATTGTCGGTATTTTCGAGATTTTGAGGTTCTTGATTTGTGAATTTGGCTTCAAGATTGAACTATTAAAAATAGCGAATCTGATTGAGATACAATTTAAATCTGTCGCTTTGAATTTTCGAAATTTGCACACGAATTTTCGAATTTTTAGTTCTGATTCGTAATCAGCGGCCTTAGAAACTTCCGAGGGTCGATAACCACCTGAATTATTCTTGTTGTTTCGTCACGATTACGTTTTGGCACCGATACTAGGGTTATATACTCCATGTCAATTGGTTTAAAAAGTCTAATCGTACCGAAAACGGAAAGTTCCAGATTCTGACTAGTGAATAAAATCTAGAGAAAAATTCTTACACGCTACACGCTTAAAAATTTGTACGATAATGCTGTAATACTAATTCCGCGATGTCGTATTCACAGCAGATATGATGAAATACGAATAAAGAAAATATATAAAACGTAAAAATGAGAAGATAACCAAAGGTTATTTTTTGTTTAATTATCGGAAAATAATCATTCGCCACAGCATATGCGTCATTCGGAACGGCGTAAACTTCCACGGATCTCTCGGTATTTTAAGTCACTGATTCTTAAGATCGCGAGCTTGTCTTTCTTTTCGTTTTAATTGTATACGATTCTTAGCACGAATTAAACAAAAAGATTAATTCTCCTGTGGATTATTGACGTATTTTAGGTTCATTTTTGTCAATAAAATTTAATTTAAATGTACGTTCGTTATAAACATATTTTTTTTTTTCAAAAATAGACAACCAGTCTTTCGTTTCATGCAACTAATTCCATAAATTTGACACTAAAGCAATCAAGCAAGAATGCCTATTTATATCAAACCCGATTATAATCGTATCCACATTTTTCTCGTATCGCCTTCATCAGTGCGTATACTTTTTTCTATCCAGTTGTGTGAAACAACGAACGTCTGTCCATTTTATTTTGAGCCGGTAAACAGACCTCATAAAAAAGGGTGTTGGAACGCAAATACTTAAAATAACTCTACCATGGGAATGACCCAATAACGCACGCCCATGTGTGTCGAGATTTATTTAAATCAAGTCACATCCTCGCGCTTAATCGTTATCATATGTATTTTATTCGTGTCTCGAATATTTTCGAAGCGCGAATAAAACATTTGGTTCGATAGAAAATCGAAATCACGTCGTCATATAATCTTTCCCTCGATGACGCACGCGCGTTCGTTCCAAGGCCCTCGTGCGTACGAAGTACGTGTTTTTGCCCATTTTGTAAAGTTATATACGCGGATACACGCGCTACGTATGAACCCATTGAGCCGACGTTAAAAACAAAACACATTAAGTTCGATGATCAACCAATATTGATGGTCCGAAATGACGAATCCTCGAATAAAAGATGTAAATATAGTGCGTAGATATTTCAACGTAAATATGAAAATATTTCAACGTAAAATATAAATAATAAAAAGGCGGATTTGGCTGAAGTAACCTCGACCATATTCGAGATAAACTCGGAATACGAAGAATCTATAAATATCGCAAAGAATCAAACCTTATCGATTAATTCCCATATTTTATTATATTTTTGCTCGCTATTGAATCGTTTATACGGTCGTTACGTAGATTAAACGACAAAAGTTTTCTCGATACTTCTTCGACGATCTCGGTTCATCGCTCAGAGAGAATCGTTTGATGAATGCAAGCTGCAGTTCACATAATCGGAAGCTTCGACGTCTATACATAGACGTATGTTTGATTATATTGTGACAGGCTTCTTAGCGATTACATTTATCGCGAAAACGGGAGAGGGAATAAATAGTTTACAAATGAGAGAGAGAAAGAGAGAAAGAAAGAGAATGTGCGATAGTAGCGCCACTCGCGGAGTTGAACGCTAAGTTCGTAGTAGTAGGTCAGGCTTAGGACTGGAAAACGTGGATTTATTCTGAACTATAATCAGAGGTACGATTTGCAAACTATGAAAGAGAGATAGAGGGAAGCATTACCGAATGAATGGTGACAAGGATAACATGTATCGATCAATCGCAGCCATGGCCAAAATAATTAATATCTAATTTTCGTTACCAAAATATTTTATTCCCACCATCGTTCGATGATATTCGTTGCATGAAGAAAAGGACTGCCCAGAATTCGAAATTCTCTTCCGATTAATTAGCTAATTATTCACTAATTTATTCGAATCAGTGAAATTGTCAAATTGCGAAATATATATTTTCGGACCAGCAGGACCAGTTTAAATTAAAATAATTCTGTAACGCTCGATCCGGGGTCGTTGAAAATGTATAGAAAGCGGGCGACCGCGTAGTTTCGTAAATACACCAGTCAGTATCTTAAATCTGTCCTTCGTTGTTCAATCTCATGCAAGTTATTGCATCTCAGATTATTTAAAACAAATTTTAAATACAAGAGAGACTTGTATTTTGAAATGATATTTGACACAAATCTCTTAAATAGTGAAACTTTTCATAAATATCAAAATTCTATAAAATTAACAATTTTCATTAAATTTACGGCGAATTTAATTAAAAAATGTAATTCTCGATTGCTCTATGTAAATCTGCGAGGTAAAAACCACGTGCGTTGTCCGTTCACCCAACAGGTGTTCCGTTGTGTCCGCGAAACAGTTGAAAGTTACCGGCAAGTAAATTCATCGCACGAAAGAAAATTGAGCAAAGAACACCCAGCGCAAATTAGTTTAAACACGACAAAGCATAAAAGTTAGACACGGGAGTGTGCGCATTCGTTGAAAAATTCCTCTCGTCCGGAATGCAGCAATTACTTCGGCCTCTAACAGAGAAGGTTTGCATAGTCATTAGAGAATTGCCCGAAGAAGCTAGTGTAAATAACACCGACCCGCTCCAAAACTTGAATCGTAAAAGTTCTCAAGTTCCAACGGTCAATGATTTTTCATGTAACAATCGGCACTGAAAAATCTTACCGGTTGCGTGATCGATAATCATACATCGAGTCAAGAAAATCTGGTCTGCAATAACGACGGCGGGGTCAAACGAACACGATGCCTCGATAAAATGAAAAAAAAAGGAAAAAAAAAAGAAAAGTGACGTTTCACGACAAAACACGTTATTTGACGAAGAGAGAATACGAGAAGCGGCGAGACCAATGGCGAGGTTCGATGTAACGAGAGAAATGAGAGATACGCGAAGCTGAAGGATACGTCGCCGGGAAAAACAGCTAATCACTCAGGGCCATTACTCTGTTGTAATTTTTTTGTTTCATCTCGTTCTTTCTTGTCCTCTTTTCTTCATCTCACCTTTCGTAAGCACTCGTTCAACCGTGCCATGCACCTAAGAAACCACGGGTGTTCTCGGTCTTGGCCGCGTTCAAAGTGACGACGAGAGAAGAAAAATAAGCGCACGTTCATAATCTGCCGTTTGCATCATAAATTTTGCCCTCGCGTTTGTATTTTTTGATAAATGAAATAAATATTGGATAATAATACAAGAATTTAGAATTTTTCACGAACAAAATACAGTGAAAGAAATATTCCGAGGCTTTGACAAACATTTTTCAAAAAGATAGGAAAAATCAAAGTCCGCGCCCGTTTTTGGAAATCTTTGAAAATTTTATTAAGTAATAAAAACTGGAAAAAAAGCAAAATGTACTTTGATGATTTTTTTACAATGGTTTCAACCGCTTTGCTAGAACCTTCGTACAGTATTTTTCGACTTATCGTACAATAATAATTACTCCGTTTATCATTTTGAGAAAATAAAATAAACAGACAGCATATTTGTGTCGTCTCTCGAACATTTCGCCAAGCGGTCAAACTTAACGGGGCGAATGTCATCTAAGAGACATAAACCACATAAATTGGATTGTCATCGAGACTAAATCTTTACATAAATTCTTAACGGGCAGACTCTTGGATACTTTTTAAGGATGTTTCTTGACTCGACGAGTTTGCATAAAATACTCGACCGGTTGGAACGAGGAAATTAATCTCGAGACACGAGTGATCCGCATGTTCCCATCGGCTGACGTTCGAAAATTATTATTCTCTATTAAAACTACGCAAACCTCGCAAATTATAAGGTGAAGGACGAGACAGAGAAACAAAAAATCGCAGGAAATACCTTGAACTGCTCCATCTCGTCGCCACGTAGTCCGTGATGAAATTTTATACGCTTTCCGAAGTATGTTCGGCACGAATCACGGGAATCCGCGAATTTTGTTTATATTTATTTTTAAAAATGTAAACATAAAAATATTTACATTTTTTAAATATGATTAAATTATTTGCATTATTTAACCGAAACTGATTGATTTCATTTTTTAATATTTCCTTCGTAAGCGCGTACAGATATATCGTTGTAAGAATCAATCGAAGTTCGCGAATGCCAAGACTCGTGATATAAATGTAAATACGTAGTACATATATTTTATATGACGTGTTGCGAAACGTGCCCGAGCTCACGTATCCTGCTAAAGCCTGTCTCTACGACACATGCGTGATCCAAGAACGGAAAACACGTATTTCCTCGCGACACAGCAAGAAAAAGAATTATATAGTAATGCTACGAACACTGGTGAACTGGCTCGAACGCACGGTCTATGTTTCATGCATAACATAGACTCTTGCACTAACGTCTTAACTCCTGCCTGAAAACTTTCGGAGAGCAGTTCCTCGTGTACGAGATTTAACTTCCTTTTTCTTTTTCTTTTTTTTTCTTTTTTCATTAAAAAAGAAAGTACGTACGAATTAAAATCGAAGGGACTGTATTTCTTCTCCAATTTCATTGGACGTTTTATTCTCCAATTTTTAATAATCGCAACGATCGTATTATTGTTCCTCGATTTTATCATTTATTTATCCACCGATAATATCGCGTCCATGTCTAACCGTGTGGAGTGTGTTATTTTCAAATATCGATCTCAATTTTTATTTATTATTTTGCATTTGCGAAAAATACGGATTGTTTTTCAGCGACCCTCATTGCCTTATTCTCCTCCAGTTTTTATCCCTGGCTGTTTGCGTGTTGGAGATATACCGTTGCGAGGATGTTTCGTATCAAACCTATCATTAATTATGACATTGATGATTTACGTTAAATCGACATGACAATGCCGCAAAAATCGTCGCAAAAGTTACGAGCGAGGAGACAGAGATTAACTTAGAACCTTCGCGGTTCGACCTCGAGTCGAGAGTAGACATTTTCTTCAATCAATTATAACGCGTGCCTCGATCTTACCGATAGAAGAAAAAAATCACGGCACTTCTCGACATCCATAACGTACCTTTCGCCGCTAGAAACACTTTGTAGAAAAAGATATCCGCGTGGAAGATATAATTTGCAAATATAATAGCATAGACTTATTTCAATATTACAGCACGGACGCGTCGGGCTTAGAATCTGTATTTTCTCATTATATAAATCGATGCGAGGTGTTCAATAGTCACATTGATAAAAAAAAAAAAATGAAGATCGCGGTCTCCGTTATTTTTACGAAACAACTTTATCGACGCGATCGACCAAAATTATCGTTTTCCGGAAAACAATAATTCGTTTACGTTCCTGAATCTTACATTTTTGCATCTGCGATCCGGCCACGGAGTCGGGCCGTTCATTCTTAATCCGCTCGTTAAAATACTACTCGCGGTACAGATATATCGATGTACACATCAGTCGCAATTTCGAGTCATCGAAATTGTTATGCAACTCGACGACTTATTCTTACGTCGATCGGGAAGCATTTTTCCACGAATACCGAGAGGGTTATGATTATGTTTTTTTTTTCAATCCGGAATCATTCATTTACATTTCATTGAACCAAACTTTTGTCTTTAGAGGTTATTACAGTAAAATCGTTCTGATGAATGGGCATGAGTAACGCGACGAGCAACAGCAACAGGTTCGCGATAACGGAAAAATATATAGGTATACATATACCCACGTGTTATTGCGCCTCGAACGCTCGACGCCCTCGCGTACCCAGTCCGGAATTCTCGATTCGAAAAACAAAAAGATAAACGAAGTACTGATATATTCATCGGATTACGTTCTTGCGGTACTTTCGAAACGTATGGGAACTTCCGTACCGTAAAGACGGAATAAAAAATGTTTTTCTCGAACAAAGTTACAGCAAGGTCGAATTAGTGCAGTTTTTAATTGTTTTTTTTCTCAGACTTTCATTTTATTTTCAAAAAACTTTATTCTTTTAATTTATTTATTTATTCTTCCGACTAGGCTCCATATTGCAGGTTTTAATTCGCACAGGGCTGTTAAAGTTATTGTTTCTAAATTCGGGGTGTGAAAGAGGAATATTTATTTCTCTGAATTTTAAGGTTCATACCAATATTTAGCTCTGAATCACAAATTTTCTAGGTTATGCAGATTTTATGTGAAAATAAGAATTATGTTAAAGAAAGAAAATTATGAAATTTCAAGAGTCGAACACTTTTCGAAAATCGACGTTTTAGGTAGAAGACTCGATCAGCTGCGTTGAAAAATTAATGGATTAATTTTTTTAATTTATATCGACAATGTTTGAATAAGTTCGAGGATATGAAGCTAAAGAGAATGCGAGAAACGTGGGAATCGAAACTTCAACATCGCTTCCTCATAACTTTCTGCACAGGCCTGCCTACTTCTTCTATGAGGAAATGGCTTCTTCAATTATAGGTTTTGCACATAGGAAGGTTTTAAATGCAGAAAACCATGAGGTATCACGTGCTAATTATAATTTTTACATTGTTTCCCTCTCCCTTAGCTCAGAATTCACGTGAATCATAACGGCACAATTATTTTTTTGAAAACTTTAAAATTTATCAAAAACTTGGTAACCGGTCGATGATAAATTTCCCATTTGTTTGTTTTAAACATCAATGAAACAGGCGAATTCCTCCCAATATTATTGAACAAAATCGATCGAATCACGAGTGTAGTGCTGTATAAAATTTCAGTATAAAATAGCGTACAAAAATGTATAGCCATTTTGTGAAGAAATTGTTACAAAAAAAGTCTGAAAAACGAAGTTTGATTGATTTATTGAAATATTTATGCCTTCTCAACCCTTGCTGTTACACGATGGATAAATGTTGCAAGCGTAATATTTTTGCGGACAAGGAAAGTGTCGAGTATGACAATTTTGCGATAATGAAGTTTGAAGAAATGTTTAATTAAAAAAAAGTCGTTAGTACACAATATGTATATGCAACAGTTATACTTGGGTTGTACTCAGCATCTCACAAGCTTCTACACATCGAACACCGTACACATCGAACATCGTACACAGTCCACATCGAGTATATTCCGCAAATGTGAATCACGGTGAAGAGCGATTGCCGGACGCGTGTGCGTTTTATCATAATTTTCCTTGGACTTTGTTCGTTCGTTCCGAGCATCGAGCGTTTCGAGAGGTTACACGGATTCCTCTTTGTTAAAAGCCTCTCGTGAAGAAAAAATCTTATCTCTTATTCCCCATTACCCCGCCCCTCAACTTGTTCGCTTCCACCGCGAGAATCGGACTTTTGTGTCAAAGAAATGTTTGACGAAAAAATCGATCTCATCGGGTCAACGAGATATCGGAATTATTATTGAGTACAAATCGATTGTTCGACTAGCAGAAGGGCGTATTCCTTGTGTTAAATGATTGACGATGCGTCTTTTTTCACGAAGAGTCGAAATGATATTTTAAAAATGTTCACGGTATCCTTTGCTTAAAAAATTTCCATTTTTTTTTTATAGGATCTGCACAATGGATAATGAAAAAATTTTGCATTGATTTATCTATATACACAAAAAGATTAGAAAAAGGTCATGCTTTGTGATATTTCGAAAATCGCTGCGAAAAAACATAGCGCAAATGACCCCGTGCTCTGCTGCATGTAGCTTACATATTTGTTTACATTTATCTTTTATTATTATTATTATTGTTATCATAATTAATCCATCATTATTTCGGTTTCTTTAACAGCTGAGAAAACAATTTTAAAGATGGTGAGCGGAAGACTGCGTTCTGGTGAACTCACTGCGATAATGGGACCATCCGGAGCTGGAAAATCAACGCTACTCAACATTCTTACTGGTTACAAGTTAGTAACATATCTTTATTAAATTTAATTTCGTTAAAAATCTGTGTTATATCTGACTGTTAATAGATATTAAAATCCTAAATTTGTGTCCATATATAGCAATTCTATCAACGTAGGTGATATATATAGTCATATATATATACCTACGATGATATACACATACTATACATATAGAAATCCGAAAGATAATGCTGATAAGGGAGTATCGAATATCGTTTCGAAGTTCTCGATCTGATACAACGGTTATTTGTTATGTTATTGACTTTGGGTCAAGTCCCAATAGAATTCGTTAAATTATTATCAAATTTTACGATTATCGAATGTCGATATCGAAGGCATTCTTCACCGAGTCAGCCATTGTTTTTCGGACGTCTCTTCGAAATTTTTGAATCTTTGCCAGTTTTGTAACATTGATTGAAAAATATATCTGATAAATATTTGAAAAATATTTGATCTGAACGTTTCAAAAGATGTATTTTTTCAAATATAAACAAGCTGGCGATATTCGTCAAATTGTTGAATACCTTATCAATGAAAAAAGGGAATTGGTCAGTAGAAAATACTTTACATGCATCATCGTCGTTTTATTGTGCCACCGATTGGCTGCTGTACGAGGTTGGATTTGCAGCTGCTCCGTACAACTTCACTCATTCTCGGCCTGTGCCAAACTTCCAAATTTAACAGAACCCTTGGACTTTACCGAGCGTATATTTCCATCGTGATTCTCCTCTTTCTCAAAGCTTCCTTCGTGTAGCATCACTTTATTTCTTAATTTTTCATAAAGAACAATTATTATTAAAGTAAATAATCTTAAAACAAAAAATACACTATTTTTCTGTAAATTCGTTTCGCGGGTTTTCCAATTGGAAATAATTCTTGACGATAAAAAATCGTCTTTAGAAATTTCCTTATCGCAGTACTCTGAATTATCTACGGTATGATATCTAGAAGAAATTGTAGAATTCGAATCGGCCGTAACGCTTAATCGAGTAAACTACTTAAGTACAAACAAATCTAATACGAGTTAAAAACAATTAATTTCATCATCGAAGAACTCTGTTCAATGTCAAGTCTATTAGATATTTTCTATTAATCAATTAATTATCAAATCTGTACGCAGTGAGCCTCCTTCCCAGTCGCATTGACACGTGCCAGAACTCAAACACGTGGGCTTAAAAACGAGATTTGTTTTCTCATCGAAAATATTCGAAAGAATTTCGTGAACTGCTTAATTTTAAAAAGTAATGAAGTTCATTATTAATAATCACGTTCGATATCACGTGTATCAGATATTTTGTACTAATTGATTAATTATCGAAAGACTACAGAGCTAGCCCGTTATCCATTCTCAGCTGTATTGACACGTGTCGATACTCAAGCACGTGTGCTCAAATATGATGGCTCTCGCTATTCATTCGCGATGTTTACGTCACCGTTCGATACATAGTCACGTCGAGAATGTAAAATACGTAGTCTGATTTGACCTTACTAATCTTCATAATTCCGTTGTAACACGTGTCAGGACTTTGGCCATACGGTGACATCAACAAGTAGGCAAGAATTAAAAAATGATAATTCATCTTTAACAATCGCAGAACTTCACTCTTCGTAGCGAAGTTCGCACTGTCGAGAGATCTAACGTTTACTTCTGTATAGTTAACCCTTCGTAAATCTTAATCGATCAATTATAGAGCAAGAACGGGTTCTTAATTTATTCATCGAAATAGAAGACCTTGAAAGGATTAAACGATTCGAGACTGGATTAGTTTCTTCGCTTCCGGTCATTCGCACTAAGCCATGACCGTATATGTTGAATAGATTTTGAAAAGCTTTAACTGCTCGTTTCCGCGCCACCGGGGTTGACTTTGGATTTTTTCGTTCAGGTCTGAGAATGAGTTGCGAGCCGCAATGATCTGCTGGTATATATATATATATGCATGCGTGTATGTTTAAATATTAACCTACATGTGTATATATTGCGGATACAATCGCCATTTCCGGTTTTTTAAATGACCGGAAGTGAGACGACGATAAAAGTGTCAAATAGAAGTCTGTAATCGGATGGGTGATGTTCATTCGCAGTAAGTATATTTATTGTGTTTGTACACATTACGTACACACACATATACACCGTATGTGTATAATGTTCTGGGACATAATTTTGCCAGGCTTGCTACGTGCGAATGGATACTTGAGTTATGGGAATCGGCAGCTTTAGGAGAGGGACGAATATATGTGTATAAATAATAAACACACATAAACAGTTCTACAAAATATATATAGGTCGTTCCATTAAAACTAGACAATTTAACCTGACTCACTAATTGGGTTAATTATTTTGTAATTATATTTTCGTACGAACCAAAACAGATGCTCGACAGTATTTTTAAATTCTTTGGGCTATCGAATAAAAAAATTTTAATAAACGAATCTAAGCTATAATCAAGAGTGGACAATCTTTTTTGTTGATTTTTTATCCAACTTTTAATTCTTGAACAGGATGTTGTTTCAGTTTCTTTATTTTATTTTTTATTCGTATATGATGGAAAATAAAATAGAACTTCTGAGTCATTGAATGCACATAAAATGCCTCATACGTGGCGTTTATTTGTATGCTTCTCTCATTTTTTATTTGGCTCTCCGATTTATCCCAATCAGTCGCAATCAGAGATAGAGTTTCATAGTCCATTCTGATATGTTTTTTTTTGAGATTTCGGATATCGTCGGACGTTTCATTTACACGAATGATCATTCTCGTGATGCTTAGAACGAGACGTACGTAGTTTGCAAATTGCCTATGCTCGATGACGATAGTCACGATCCTCTGCTGATTATAATGATCGCGATGACGATGACGACGATATATTACTTGCATTCCGCGAACTTGAAGATCGAGAAGCTGACGAATGTTAGCAACAAATTTCGAAATTACTTTGTGCACAGGCTGTTTAACAGTTTTATCCTCGCTTCGTTATGTTTTTCCAGATAAACATTTGCATCGATCATTTTACAAATTAATTCGTTATTATTCATCCCAAGTATTTGAGATATTTTCCGATGAATTTTCTCGTGAAATTCCCAACTGTTTTATACACAGAGCACACAACGGTTCGCTCGATCACTAATTTTATTTCCAGATGCAAATTTGCATCGATTAATTTAAAATTTAATTTATTATTATTTATTCGGAGGATGTGAGAATTTATATCTCAGGAATCATCGTAAAAACTGTCGCAATCAATTTTTCATCATGAACTCATTAAATAACGATTAAACGGTTTTAATAAGCAGTAAATTGTGATTAACGATTGAAACTTTTGAATCAATTTCGTTTTTTCTCTTTTCTTTACATTCCCTCGATATTATTGTTATAAAAAATCCATTTTCTCAATAATTTTTTATATCCATCTTTTAATTTTATATATTTTTTTATCATATCGAGAATCACCTCAATTTCGTCGAAACGAACGAACATTTTGGTTTCGTAACTGCATCTTCTATCTTCGAATTAATTTCTCTTTATTTCATACAGTAATGCCTTTCTTTTAAGCGCGAAACGTCACGATTACGTCCACGACCTCATACGTATCGTCGAAACTATGATGTGTAGAGCGCCATTTTTGAAAGTTGCCCGACCGGAAGAAAGTGAGAGGCCGATTCGCTCGGTAGTGTAAATTCAGGAGGATATACCGGAGCGCGAGACCACGGAGACGAATATAATTTCACCTTCTCGGTACGAGAGACTAACATTTACGCTCGACTCTTCCGGAACTATATATATAGAGAGATTATCTCGACACTTTCGTCACTCTCACTCTCACTCGTGAAATTCTCCAATCGCACTCTCACTTATGCTTCTCGTGTACCTTTTCAATCTTTTTGTTTTTTTTGTTTTTTGTTTTTTTATCGATCAAAGCTATTTTATCGATATAAAAGATATTCCAACATCGAGAATCTTATACTAGAAAACTGAGTTTAACTCGAGGTTTCGTTCGATGAAAATCCTCATTCTTCACGAGTTCATTCTCAATTTAGCGGCCGTTATGTAGAGAGTAAAATAAATATAGAAATCGTCATAACTTTCGAGCTTCACCGCCGTATGTAAGAATATTACGAGTACGTCGTCGAACGACGAGCCTATGGTTTCTAGTTTTCTACGTTATTACGTCACGTGTGTCGGTACACGTAAACGTGTGTGTAAATCGGATACGTTCGATCCCGTACTCTTCTTTGCAGAAGGAAATCGATACATGTCGCGAGGTCTTTCTGCATCAGGGTTGTTTTTTTGTCAAATGTTTTTAGCTCATCGAAATTTTCGCTATTTTTGACAAAAGAAATAAATCAACGAAAATGACACTGAAAATCAGGTTAACTCCAAATAATAATAATAATAAAATAATATGTAATAATAATAATTGGAAAATGTATTGATTTTTTAAAGATTACGTTTTCGTTGTAATATTAACATTTTCTTTTATTTTCTTATTTGTTTGTCCATATAATGAAATGGAAACCGATTAAATCGTAAACAAAAAATACTATGCTCTATAAATGCACCTTTTAAACCGGTCATGATGATCGTTATTCCGGGCGTTGCGAGGAGTCCGGATTAATTTGCATGCATGTACATTCGCGGGTCAGCGCAGTGTCAAGGCGGTTCCGCATCCACCATGTTTCTTCATCGCCCCGCGTGAGCTAAAGCCTCGTTATTATCAAAACAATAATATCGGACGAGACTCTACGAACAAACGTTAAATTATTTCGTCGACTATTGGAAAAATCCTATCTACGTTTTTTATTCTCCCGACGAACGGAATTAAGAAAAAAGCAAAGAAGAATAAAAGAAATATTATGGCATATATTTCGCAGATCGTCGCAATTTTCCAATCTTTCTAAATATTCGCGAAACCGGTTTAGTCCGACGTTAAGGCGAAAAAAAAGATGGCGAAGGAACGTATGGTTACCAACGTATTTATGTTCGCTGATTTTTCAACGTTCCAGTCGAGGACCGAGGGAAAAATGATTTCTGCGGGAAACGATCGACACCGCGCCAATTCCGATTTTACGCTTATCTTTATTTTTCCCTACGATAGCGCGTCTTTTACTCGTGTCCGAAAGCGTTTAAACCACGGAGATATATCTACAATAAATTGTGGGACGAAAAGGAAAAAAAAGGAAAATTGCGAACCAGTCTCTCTCGTGTTCCCTTTCTCTCGCGAGAGTAATCACGTTAGACCGGTTTTGTTTTGTGATACGTGATCCCCGCGCAATAAGACTTTTACGCGCATCGAACCGTGTGTCCGATATCCTGAAACATTATTCGCCTGACATTGAACATAGATTGTCCGTTGCAAAAGTTGTTACACCCCGAAGCGATTAATTTTCATCGAGAACGCGTCGATCACGAAATTCATATTTATAAATTTATGTGATCGAAATAATAATATGGTTCGAATGAATTCCGCGCGAATGACTAATTTACAATTCATAATTTACGAATTCATTCTTCGAGAAAGCGCCCGTGGCGATTGTTTTTTTTTACATTTATTTCCACCTCGATATCTCGAAAAACAAATCCGTCAAAATAAAACATGTTTTATGAAATGAAAGATTTAATGATATCGAACTCGTTAATTTCATGATTACAGAACAACCGGTATGGGTGGAAGTATCACAATGAACGGTCACGAGAGGAATCTTAGCGCTTTTAGGAAGCTTTCGTGCTACATAATGCAGGACAATCAGTTGCACGGAAATTTGACGGTCCAGGAGGCCATGAAAGTAGCTTCGAATCTTAAACTCAGCAGCAGCATCGACAAAGCCGAAAAAGAGGAAGTGGTAAGCGTCGAACGTTCGAGAATATTTTTTGCTATAAAACCAAAATCATATTTGTATTTTCTTTTCTTTTCATGCGCGTGCTAAGATCCAAGAGATTCTCGAGACTCTCGGATTGGCTGAACACAGACGCACAATGACGTCGAATCTGAGCGGCGGACAGAAGAAGAGACTTTCGATAGCCCTCGAGCTGGTCAACAACCCCCCAATAATGTTCTTTGACGAGCCTACGAGGTGAGTCACCTACCTTATATCCTTTTTTCGTTTTTTCCTCCACGAGACAACTTTCCACTTCCTCGCCTGCGCTCCATCAAGGTCTTCCAAGCAATTGTAAAATATTTTTATCTGCGAGGGGACGAACATATACTGAAAATCAGCGAGTAATTTGTGCACTAAGCGGAAAAATTCATTTCATGAAAAATTCGATGATTACCATACGAGAATTATTTTAGTATGAAAATATAAGTTCGAAGAACTAAAGAATTCAAACGATATTACAGATCAGAAATTACTTGCTTCGTATCAAATTTGTATATTTTTACGTTAGATTAGGCTCGATCTTGAATTTTGAATTTGACTTTGAATTTGACAAAAGGATTCTGAACAATTTTGATGTGTCGCTCTTCAATCTTATCGTATGATTTTATTTCCTTATAGACGTATCTTCGTTTTTTCGCTTTGCCTTGTATTAAATTAGCCATTTTATATTTCGAAATCATTTATGACATTTCCACGGTACAAACTTTCATCAAAAACGAATCATGCTTTGCTTTTTCGATCAGCCATATTAGATGGTAAAGAACAATGCAATGATAATTTACGAATATTTTGTTTTCAGTGGCCTAGATTCGTCATCGTGCTTCCAGTGCATCTCGTTGCTGAAGACATTGGCACGAGGTGGACGTACGATAATATGCACGATACATCAACCAAGTGCTCGTCTCTTCGAGATGTTCGATTCCCTTTATACCCTAGCCGAAGGCCAGTGCGTTTATCAAGGCTCTACTTCGCAGCTCGTACCATTCCTCAGATTCCAGGGACTCAATTGTCCGAGCTACCACAATCCTGCGTCATTCAGTAAGTATACGCGTAGCACGAGACATAAATTTCTTATTCTCAATTCGTAGATATATATTTTTACCACTCGAAGCCTATACTCGCGGTCGCTAATGGACTTTAAGGTTTACAGTGGTCGTGGCAAATTTCTAATCTTCACCAAAGATTCATTCCGCAAAAAAAAAAACATCTCCTTCAGAAATTGCATAATGCACTCGCATCAACCGTTGCACACCACTCGATAGAAAATATTGCTTGTACCAATAACGAGCACACGCGTATTCAATTTATACAGTGATTTGCAGCAGCCCGAAGACACCTTCGCATAATTTTGCATTCTACAATGCTTTAACACTTTTTCATGTTTCACGAGGTGGCTGAAAAGATTCTCGATTTATCGAGCATTCATAAAATTGTATGCTTAAGAAACACGCTCTTTTGTCTTCGTCTTTTTTCATCCTCGAATGCATGTCACACATCGATTCGGCTGCACTTTGTCCCGAACTCTGCTCGACCCTTGTTACACCGTTCCGTCGAATGTTCAAGTCCACGAACAAAAGCTTCGCAGTGCTTTTAGCTCTTGGCTACGAGAGTCGAATTTGCTTTGGCTCTTAACACCTTTGCTATTTTTTAAGTCATTTATTTTTCGTCCCGTTTTATGTTTTACGATTATTCGTGAATAAGAAAGTATCGAGCGATCTTGGGAAATATTTGTTATTGTTATTAAAATCGATTTCCGTGATATTGATATTTTATTCTTCAATTTCAGTAATCGAGGTGTCGTGCGGCGAATACGGGGACAACATTAAGACTCTCGTAAGCGCCATAAAGAACGGACAACACGATATTCGCGCTGGACATCCTTTCCCTGATCTGAAGGGTGAAAATCTCAATAATTCTATCGTATCGACTGACAACGAGAGACACGATTGGAAATATGGTTTGTCGAAAAATCCGGACGCCGCAAACGAGATCGTCAGCAAGGATAAAAATGACGTGAGCACCATCGAGGACAAATTTCCAGAGAACAAGGCGAACGAGGTGAACAACGTTGGTCTCATACCGAACACGGCAACGAACGATATAGCGAAGCAAAGTACGTGCTCGTAAACCGTATATCATTTTTTATTTAAGTTTATTTCACGGATGCCTTGTGTTACAATGAATTTTTGTAATACTTTGTAGACGAAATGGCAATACCCATTGAAGAAAAGAAGGACAACGTTGAAACGGCACTTTTGGACGAGACGATGATCGTCACACCCAAGAGATATCCGATATCGGAATTCATGCAATTCTGGGTCGTATTGAAACGAACGTTACTTTTCAGTCGAAGAGATTGGGTAAGATTATCATTTTTTATTATACATTTAATATACAATTTTTATATATGTTTGTTTTATTTTTTGTATGCATTTTTATCAATATTTACAGACTCTCATGTACCTTCGACTTTTTGCACACATTTTCGTTGGTTTCTTGATCGGCGCGCTCTATTACGATATTGGCAACGACGGCGCTAAAGTATTGAGTAATCTGGGTTTCCTATTCTTCAACATGCTTTTCCTCATGTACACTTCGATGACGATCACAATATTGTCTTGTAAGTATTCGATACATTATTTTATGATCGCGAATGACGATAATCAATTTTCGAATCGATTAATTCAATTTATCAATTGTTTTATTTTTTGTCCAAAGTTCCCCTGGAAATGCCAGTGCTGACGAAAGAAAATTTTAATCGGTGGTATTCACTGAAATCGTATTATCTTGCGATCACGGTATCCGATATACCATTTCAGGTAAATTATCGTTGGATCTTCGACTTTTTTTCGATAAACAGCCAAAATAGAGTGAAATTAAAAGATAACGAATTAATTGGATTTTCAGGCAATATTCTGCATTGTCTACGTCGTCATAGTTTACTTCTTAACGAGTCAACCGCCCGAGGTCATGAGATTTAGTATGTTCCTCGGTTCTTGCTTACTCATTTCCTTCGTGGCACAGTCCGTTGGACTCGTCGTTGGCGCCGCCATGAACGTGCAAAACGGTGTTTTCCTAGCACCTGTGATGTCGGTCCCATTCCTTTTGTTCTCGGGATTCTTCGTCAGCTTCGATGCGATCCCAGTTTATCTACGATGGATCACTTATCTTAGTTACATCAGATATGGTTTTGAGGCTACCGCGCTGGCGACCTATTCCTTCGCCCGCGAGAAACTCAAGTGTCGTCAGGTAATCAATTTTGTCATATTTTGTCTTATAATCTTTCGAAAACCTTGATTGTGGAATCGATCAGTCATCTTTCTTTTTATCTTTTTAATTAACAAAATGTTTTTTCAACTGATTTTTAAATCTAATTCAACGTTAAAACATTGCAGGTTTACTGTCATTTCAAAAATCCTCTGACGACTCTCGAGGAATTGGACATGCTCGATGCCGACTTTACCCTCGACATTCTCGCTCTGATTCTTATTTTCGTTGTGTTGAGAATCGCCGCGTACATGTTCCTTCGCTGGAAGCTGAAAGCAGCCCGATAAAAGTTTATCTCGTTCGGAGAACGAAATGTAACCCGAGAAACAAAACGAAGATAAACAACAATTACGGGCCAACCGGATTACCTAGCATTTTTTCGTAATGATGGAATTGTTTGTAAATACGCAACAAAGCCGTTTAATCGTGCTTTTTATAACGACTTCGATTATGTCAATCGTCGTCTTTGCCAAGCGATTTTGAAAGTAAGGTCGAGCACCGACCGATTGCCCGATCTCGCTCGTTCGGTGAACGAAATTTTGAATATTTTCGTCCCCCCTTTTTTAATGGACTTGCAATTTTCGAGACTCGACGCGAGTTCGATTATTAACAGGAGAATCCAAAAAGATATACCAGATTATTATTTCCCAAGAGGTTCGGTGTGTTAACGTAATTTATTCACTTTTAGCTTAGTACGACAAGACAAAAACAAAACGGTAAACATTATTCTCTTGACGTATTCGTTTGTTCAGGGTACTTTCTGTTTTTTTTCTTCTTCGCGTCCTTTTTTTTAAATACTAATATCGTTTGAGGCGATCCAACTCGACCGATCGATGCGGCGAGGCTGCGGGCTGTTTACTTTTTTTCTCGATTACTTTCGAAATATAATCAATGAGGCCTTAACGCAAAATGCTCGGGTTTCGCAAGAGGGCGTTAACGACACGTTTAGTAATCCGCCTATGGCTGTGATCGAGGGATGTGTAACGAGTTACGCGCATTGGACATTCGGGGTTTCAGACGCAATCACTGCACAAAGAGCCTAATATAAAATACAAAATGTTTGGTAATTATATTTGAAGAACTCTTTTTTTGCAGTTATTGCGAATTTGCACGAGTCTATCTTGCCAGGTTTATCGTACATAGGTAGAAAACCAAATAGTACTAATTTTACTATAAAGACGAAAGCGTTATATCTATATATTCACATTTGTATATAGATTAACGACATGTGTTTAGTAGCTCGTATAAAGACGAACGCGGATCCGCTATGTAGTAATCGCTGACGTTGGTTCCTCGTTCTTAAAAAATCCCCGACAGCGGCAGCAAAATTTCGTGCGAAAAGACATTATTTTGTAAATATACCGGCCTATACGAAAACAAAACGATAATGATATGGGAACCACTTTAGTCGTAAGGATAAATGACGGTGCTTATTATTAATCGCCGACTATACTGGAACGTGACTCCCGAGTGACAATCATTGCGGATCCAAGCACCGACGAGCGATAAATAAATATATATATATATATACATACATATATATATATATATATATTTATATTCATACGTGCATACAATTTTAAAGAAGCGTGTTGGTATCGTCAATTAAAAGCTTGAAGAAAAAAAGTTTTCACGGCATATTCGTTGATCCAGTTTTTTCGATATAACTGCGCCAATACGCTTTTCTTTTTAGCACGTTAATTTAATGTATTTTATAACATATATATTTGTTACGAATAAATTACATTTTTACATAATGTTTTTTGCGCTCTGTTAAATTTCGTTTGTCCTGTACTTCGTTCATTTATCAGTATACATTTTTTTCTTTGCCGTTCTTTTCTTTCAACATCGTCTTGATCGACGTTTCTCATGCGACATTATCATGAGAACTTTTGATCCCAAGTTCAAGAGTGCGGTGCATGATTTGAATGAACGAGAGAAAAAAATAAGGACCCAACGAGTGGGCAAAAAATGCGGTACGTGGATTTTGCTCATCAGACGGTGAAAAAGTACACCTCGATTTAAAAAAATGGCCGGAATCTCATTTACAATGCCGTTAGCCTTGCAGTGTCTGGTCTGGCGGTGACATTTCACGAGATATTTTTAAATGGTGAAAGATCAATTCTGTCAAGATAAATTTTGCGAATCATCATCCTTGAAACTGCTATCAACAGGAGCCATTCTTTGAGAAATTGGCTACTTGTTTTCTAAATGCTGTAAGTCATTTCTCATTGTCTTCTCTTTTTTCACTGCCACTTGAACGTACTTTTTGTAATTATTCATTTAAGTCGCATTTTTTTCACTGTGCTGGCTCCAGCTTCGGAAAGTTTTGGAGTTTTTTGTGCTAAAATGTCCGTGACATCGTAAAAACAACGAAACCGTCAAGTTTGTCGAAATTGTTAATCTTTCTACCTATGAATTTAATCAGTTCGAGACTAACGATGTTGTAAATTGGAATTCCTTATAGCTGTCGTTAACTACCTTAAGCAAGGTCGATTAGCCACGCTAAAAACCATTAATTACTCAATAAAATACAAAATAAATGAAAATAAAATCCTTTGATCGCTTGGTCCGAAAAATATAGAGATATTAATTTCTTTCGTATTGACCAATCTCCCTTATATACAAAGTCTATTATTCCCTCCATTGTTTTTTTAAATTACATTATACTGTTCAATATGAACACTCGTTCCATCCGTGGTTATGAAAAATATGAATTTCTCATACATATAGCTGAACGATCGAACTTGTTGAAAATATTTATCTCTGCGCTCGTATAATTGACAACAAAATAGTATGTCAAGACTATCAAAATTCGAATACGATAACCAGGCATGTTCGAGCTGCATTTTTTTTATCATTCATACCCCGTTATTCCGAAAACACAGATGATAATAATAATAATAATGATAATATGATTTAAAGATTAAATGACTTAAAAGACGTATTTATCATCTAATGATAAGTGACGCCATAAATCTTTTGATATTTACATAAATGTGAATACTAACAAATTTCTACATAATGTAAGCATTGCCATTATTACGGAGCTCATTAGTATACGATAATTTGATAATTTATGATAAAAATTCACACGACAAAAATCTTATAATATATCACTTTCAGTTATTACACGTGTTATTAAAATTACAGATACCGTTGTCAAAAACGTAATTTGTGTATGGAAATCGACGATGATTTGTGCACGACGAAATCGATTGGATATTCATCAATTTTTTTCTCTGGTTTTGTTCATTGTGGTATTTATTGATGTTAACAATACGACACGTGAACTCGTGCATCGTTCTAATACAAATTACTCCGACACGAGAGCGTAAGTACGAAGTCCGTGAAATCATCCTCATTCTCGTGATATCTGCACGCGTAAGTGTAGACCAAAGCGTGACCTAGAACTATAACGGAGATGAAGCCATGGGTTATAGTTCTTCTCAGGGATCAAACGCATCGATTCACGAGTTTTTGCATAAGCATAAATAACGAATATACAACATTGGCCATTTTTTGCGTTGCTATTAGATAGCAAGACCAAACAAAAAATCTAATTTCGTTAAAAAATCCTTTATCTAATCACAAATTACATAAATCGATATTTACATTGGGTATATAATAATCTATCGTGTAATACGACCAATTTTCGTGATATTATTTGAAATAAATTAAGCATTTGTGGAATCGTGCGCTTAAAAAATAATAAATAATCTACCGAAAGCATTTTTCGGTAAACTCATTTTTGCATTTTTCTGGCTGGATCGATAAATTAGTAATCACATACATATACATATATAGTCGATAGACATATCGTTGTACGACGCTTGCGTTTAAATTTTTTAAATTAGATTCGATTATTTTTTTGTTTTCACTATTTCAAAACAGAGTCGTGTTATATACACATACGCCCCCCATATCGCCGTTTGGCCAAGAAGTAGTTGCGTTTTTTACGCAATTACTTTTTACATAAAAGTAATTGCGTTTTTAGATAAAACGCTTCTCATCACAGGCTCTGATTGACGGTGAAGAAACAAATGTATTGGCCAAGTGGTTAAAATTACATGTCGTATACACAAATCTACAATATTCCAAATTTCTATACACGATTTTTCCTTTATTTTCGTAGTAGATACAGCGTCGAAAAATCAAATTTTCGTTCGCGTCATTCGTGCATCGCGTACACATCGTACTTCTAAGAAAAGAACAAAAGACGCATTTCCCCATCTTTATGACGTCTCTTTTATGTTTACGGCACATATGCGATTGTACATTGGTGAGAAGACAGCTTGATGTCGCGACTGAACGATAACACGGTCAACGACCTTAACAACGGTGTGGCGTCTTTCCCATGGCAATTCCTTCCGCAAGAAACAAAATCCCTGGCAAATCTTCGTTAAGAATTCCAAGACATCAACGCACGCGTGTTCTTCTCCACCTGGTGAATTTATCAAGAAACTCCACACACCTTCCAATGCTGCACGATTGTACTTGGAATTTTCGCTTAGCATAGAAATTCCATAGGCACGAATCTTTATCAAGATCGTTATCTCGAAAGTTCCAATTATTAGGAACATCACGAAGTTCTTTTTTTTACTCGACACGCGATCATCGGAAATTTGTTCAATGTTAATTTATATGAGGAGTGCTTACCCGTCACTCTCTCTCTCTGTATCGCATCATGACACATCGAGTGCACTTTATATCACTCGAAAAAACGCTGGCCTCACAGATAAACTATTCTCAATTATCTCACCATTGAGTCATTGCGCATAATGAAATACACGGAGTATCCTACGCTGATGGAAATTTTTATGATAAACAAAGTAATCCACGCCTCTTTCAAATGTACCTACATGCATTGCATACGTGTTTTTAATATATATAATGAGCACACAAACATTCGTGTTACACAATTAAATAATATTGACTTGGCCATAAAGTAACCGCGTTTTTTACGCAATGACTTTTTGGCCAACCTAATTCGTTGCCTGTCATAGGAAAATCAAGATAGTCCACGAACATGCTAGTAATGAGTTAGCAAATATACTATTATTATTTAACTGAGAGATCACATGGAATATTTGATTAGAGAAAATCGTGTTCGATCTCAGTATTTTAAGAGTCAACGATTTAAAATACATCGAGTATATGGAAGTTTCCAGTATTTCGAACGATCTTCTGGTGAACGATTATTTCGAGCTGATTATTGCATCTCGATTCTCTCTTTATTCTCCGCTCCCCTCCTCTTCCTGTGTTGCGTCCTTTCTATTGCGGAGGCGTAGATACACCATTAGACTGTGTCACGGGCGTATTTTCAGAACATTCAAACATTAGTCAGGAAATTATTGAAGTTTGGTTTATGAAAAGGACACAAAATCAAAATATCGTACGTCCATGATTTTGGGTAATAAAGTTCAAGGTGCTTAAACATTGAATTCACGATCGTAATTTTATAAGTACAATATTGAAAACAATATGTACCTATGCATGGATATATATACATAATATTAAGTATATATTTATAAATATTGTTTAACAATACCCGTTTATGAAACGTTCGTAGAAACAGAGGATACAATCGTTACGGTCAGAAGAATTTGGGTCAAAGCTGGAATCAAAAGCCGTGCGCGTTCGGGAAATAATTACTCAGAAAGTTTCTCAGGCATAAATAATACACGATTTTTTATTTCGACACATCGTTTTTAGAAGATAGTCGCGAGAATGAAAGCAGCCGTGAACGATGGTCGCAAGATGATAGTTCGTTTATCGAGTAGACACGATAAGTGCCGAGAGGAGCATACGCACCTTATTATCTCGTCAACTGGGTCGGTCCATGTGATAAAAATCAAGAATGTCTAGTTACCTCGTCATCTTCCAAGACGCAACATTCGCTTTATGGTCGAACGGATCTTTCTACCGAAAACAAACTACAAACTGCACGCTAAGAAGAACGATGCGACCGTGTGAGGGAATTAAAAAAGTTCTTGGCTATGGCAAGACGGTGCAAACAAGAAAAGATAGAAATCGTTATCACCGTCTGACCAGATCGTGAAACACGATCCCAAGTCTACTGCAACCTTGTGTTTATGCAATTAAATTTAAATATTACATTTCACGTTAACCATGTCGTACAATGCATCGTAACGATTAACAAAAAATATAATTAACGCAAATTTTTTTATGCCGATTTTGAGAACGAACCGGTGTGCTGAAATCTTTCCATTAATAATCAGCGAACTTGAGTCCGACGGAAAAACCGGTTCTTTCAACGCCTTCGTACATTCTGCAACTAGTTGGCAACATTTAATTTACAATTATTTATTTCAAGGATAATCTTCGTAAATAGCGATTTATCAATTTTGTAAAAAAACTGACGAACAAGTAACGATATTGAAAAATTATGCGCCCGTATAGAAAAATGGTCGGGGGGTGAATAAAGGCGATATCTTAAAAAACTCTATGCAGATATTTTCATGAGGGTAGATATATAAACATTTAGTTGCTATTGCCAAATTTTCCTTAAGTCACGTGAAACAATAAATTATGAAAATCGAGCTCCGTCATATCGATTGCCGATGCGCACAACTCCTCCTCGGTAGTCTTTAAGCGTTGTATTCCGTGCGCGGATAACTTTGAAAACGCAATTTGTAGGTACTTTCTCCGAAAGGCCAAAACCGTTCGGAATGAAATATTGCTTAGCCGGCGCATAATCGTGCCAAGACGTGGGTGAGAGCATGACTCTTTTTGAAAAGCTTGACCATACGGTAGAAAGTACTAATCGCGTTGTGCAGGTGTCTATTTAAACCAGAGCCCGTTTCTAACGTATTTAAAAATCGAATTTGCAAAAGTACATACTAAAATATTCACCAAACCCAAAATATTCATTTAATTCGACCTGAATTCCAGTCATTTTCCGATACGAGAAAAAATCTAAACACAATTTTCTGCATTAAAAATATTAATAATATTTTGTTAATAAAAATAATAAAAAGTTACGAACAAAATGTAAAATAAAAATTATTTCTCCATCAAATTAGCCAGTAATCAATATTTTAATATCTGCTAAACGTATTTCAAGCCATTCCAAAGACACCCCGAATTAATTAACAATTCTCGCTATACATTGAACCGTCTGTTTTCGAAATTTTCGAAACACTATTTCAACGAAAGCGGTTATCCGACGAGCTTCGAAACTTCCGAAGCAAACATGATGCCCGTCTATGAAAAACCATTCAGAAAAAAAACTATTGATGTTTTCAAGATTTTCGAAAGATTTTTCGATAAAAAAGACGAACTAATTTTTACATCTGGGCAAATATCAGCCACTCAACCGTGAAAGAAGCCGATTCCGTCCGTCCGCCCGTACGATCCCTAGTTGACCCTGATTGGAGCACCCTGTCCTAGACATTGGTTTCAACCATCGCTGTTCGTTTGCCCCGAGGCGATAGTTAACTCGTTGCTCTGCCCTTGGTATCCACGTTTTTCTCCTCTTCTCGTTCTTCGTTCTCACACTTTTTCCCTACCGCATGTACGAAGCTTCGTACACACGTCCATTGCTGAAGAAGGCTATGAATACACGGCGTGCACTTGCTCGCAAGCGTGCAGCGATTACATACGGGCAGGGGACAAAGCACAGACGAAAGCCGAGAAGCGAGAGGAGAGAGTAATCAGAGGCGGAACAGTTGATACCCCGAATGGAGCTCGGTCGGTCGCTCGCTCACGCCGTCTGTTTCTCGGGCTATCAAGAGTCAGGCGTGCTCCGAGACTCAGTTCACCGCCACTGCTCGTGAACGGAGCTCGCCCTGGAGCGATAGAGATATCATTGACACTAGATAAATCGTACAAATAAAATTTAAAAATTCGTTCGATCGCACGCAAAGAAAACGAAAAGATTTCCAACGATTAACAACAAAAATACAAAATTAGACGTAATAAATAAATACTTAAATAAATAAATAAATAAATAAGGCCCCTCGAGGGAAGAAATAGATTTGTCTACGAAGCTATACAGCAAAATATAAAACAACGTGTACAAATTGGAGAACTGTGCGGGAGGTGGTTCTCGGTCTGGCGTTATCGCGACATAATCAATAAATGTGCAGCGCGCGCCGCAGTGTCCTCAAAATTGATTGAAAAATTACTCGTGCGATAGCAACAAAAGAAAACCGTTCCAAGCTCCAAAATAGGAAATCGAGACGGAGTGCGAAGGTAAAAAACTATCGACGTCTGTAATTACAGTCGTAAAAATAGAATAGCTAGAGAGCATTGTTCGTAGGGCTCTCGGCGAACCGCCACTTCCTGTTCGATCCGACTTATCGCGTTATTAAGAACCGGAAGTGCATTCGACCGGTTTGCAAATCGATGCGCTTGTAATATCGGCAATACTTGTTTTTAAAAAATATTTTTAAATATAAATTGAAGAAAAATTGTCGCCGAATGGCTCTGGCGAACAATAGTTTTGTACGATGCTACGACGACCGTCACATCACGCGCCAATGAATTTTCTAATATATACATGAAGAGCAAGACCGGAATACACATGGTTGCGATAAAAGAATGGAGAGCTCGCGACCGAGCGAGAGTGTGTTATCCCACGCACACGTGCGACTGCGCATAATACTAATGTAAATATATGTATGTTTACATATATATAGATATAAATATCGTATAAACTGCACACATATATATATATATTTACATTTGCTATGTAAATTCATTTCCGGTGGTCGTTTATATCGTATTCCCATTGCCCGATTACTCAGAACTATATTGTTGTACAAAGAAACCGGCAAAGTGCAAGGAGAATCGAACTTTTCTGGCGTAACGAGTTCAGACAATTTTCATCTGGTTGTATTTCATAAAATCGGTATTGTCGATAAATTTATGTTTAAATCAATCACATTGATAATAAAAGTGTGAGCACGGTGGAAATATAAATTTTTTCGATTTTAATAGTGAACCGTGTAAAAAAACGAATTATATCGAGGTCAGTGGGGTCAATTGCATCACGGTATATATTTTGAAAATGAACTGTCATTCATACCCGGGGTAACGCGGGGTTGATGGCAACGGGTTGTTAGAGTAGGACGTACCGGTGTCGAAATCGCTCATGCCCTTGAGGTCAACATCGATAGTTTGTGAACTCTGGTGGAAATTTGCTGAAGGTCGCAGCCTAAACTATTCAAATAGGGACTCATTTTTTTTATGTTTCGCGAATCAAGATCATAAAAAATAGTTTATTGTTTATCGAATGAATATATCGGGGGACGTGCATTAAGAATGTTGTTTTAAATGTTCGATATTAATAAATAGAAAGTTGATGCGAATAATTATGAATGGGCGTTAGGTAATGCTAATATGTAAAAACCTGTTTTTATAAAGGACCTTCAAAACAACGAACGCGAAATTCAAATTAGTTATCATCTTCGCAGGTTTACAGCTAATCAGATACAAAATTCCGTTCCACTGGGCGATGTCAATAATAATGATTCGTTGTGTTTACAGGATTGCAAAACGATCGACAACCCCATCTTTTTGGGTCAATGGAACGTGATGTATGAAGAATGGTGAAGTAAATCTGGCAATATTGAAGATTTTACGGATATTATGGATCTGTACAATACGACGCGAAAATGCACCACGAACGATCCCAAAATTCGAAAAATTAATGTTAACGAAATCAAGAAAATGGCGAAAGAAAATATGGCTTTTGATTACCAAACGATGATGCCACCGGTGGAAATCGAATTTAACGATTTAACGTACACAGTGCCTACTGGAAGAAAAGGTACGTATCAATATTTACAAACTTGAATAGTTCTTTTTGTAAACATTATCTCATTATTTTCAAACATGTCTGCATCTCAACGTCGAGTATCTAAAAATAGATCTCAAGATATCTAACAATAATATAGTAAAAAAAAACTTCCAATGGCCTTGACGCTCACGTGTGTTGAATAATTAAAAACCTAATTACATCATATCACTGTAATATTATTTTAATTCTTATAATTCCATTGGTTTCATCCCGATCTCTTTCTATCCACCAATACAACAATATATATCGTATACGAGATATATATATACATATATAGTTCCTCCTGTGTATTTATTATGTCACGTCAGATATTACGCACGGTGTGCCTCTTTACGCCCAGAAGTGAGTGAGATGAGTTAGAGTGCTAGGGAGAGCGAAAGATCGAAAAAAAAGGAACCAAGAGAGAGACAGAGAGAGAGAGAAAGAGGGAGAGAGAGAGAGAGAGAAACACAGCTGCAAAAAGAGGGAGTAAAAGATGTTATTATGATAATTATTCAGCTTATGAGTACGTCAGTTATTAAATAAGAGATTGAGTCAATGAGTTACAGAATTAATAAAGAATGAAAATCTTTCTCTCTTGGGGGTTTCGTGTTATTTTTCTCACTCTCGACGATCATATTGTGGCTGAATGGCGTTCTCTTATCTTCGATGAAAAGGGTTCTCTTATCTACATAAAAATGGCCGCGTGCATGTTCTACGTATTAGAAATCTCATGGTGTCACTGAATTAGCGATAAATTGTTTTTTTTCACTCATCGTGAATAATTAATATCGCTTTTTCAGGTAATATAAATAATATATTACCATAATCGATATTGCCTTAAGAGGTTACAAGAACATCTGGTACTCGATCGACGCTCGTGGAATGTATAATCTAACACGTATAATTTTGTATGTCATATTACAGTGACGTAAAAAATAAATATCATTACGTTCAATAAATTATACGTTCTATAATTTTATAGGGTATATACGATAGTCTTTCGCCTACTCGATTATTTGCAATATTGATTTACGTATTATGCACTATGAAAGGTCAAACACAAACACAACACAACAAACACTCATAAACGTTAAATAAACAAACCGAGTAAAAGGTAATTATCGAACCATTCCTATAAAATCAATCTGGCAATGGAAATAGAATAAAACCGAGGGAAATATTTCTTCAATGTATACAACGTAAGATGGACGTCACAAAATAAATATCGGTTTGTTAGTGATCGTCTCTTAATCTTCTTAGACCGTGTTTGCCAAATTAAAACATCGATTTTCTAATAGAAAAATGCGAAACGATTAACTTCACTTCACTACGTCCATCAATGAATTTGTCAATATCCATTGAACACGATGTAAAAGTACGTTATTTGTTTGAAAAGTATAAACGCCACACCCAGCATATTATCATACTTCAATGATAAAGGATTCCGCACCATCGAACCCGGAAAGAGGGAAGAACATTAAAAATCATTGAATGATAAATTTCCATTTGCATAATTGTTCGCTGGGACAGTGTTTAAATACCATTCTTGATACAAGTATCTCTTCCTCGCTGGTGTGTACTGTAATAATTTCGGGGTCTACATACCGAGTGTCCTTTTTTTAAAATTAAATAGGAAATACACAACCCGTACAATTTCAACCCAATACTCTATGCATCTACATACCGGATGTCCATTTTCAAAAGAATACGAATTCCATTGAAGGTCCCATTTTAGCAAAATACATAATATATCAGATGCCCCATTTAAATAGGACACATTTACATATCGGGTGTGACATTAGAATAACACGTCCAATTCTCACTCATTTTTTTTCATGGCCGCATTTCAAACTCGTCTGATTCACGAAGAGAATTTGCTAAGTATGTTAGGACAAGGAAAACTTTGTCTAAAATACGTTCGATTAAATTTTAATTAATCGCCGGTGATGCGTTAGTTTGGACACAGTTATTCGGGTCGCTCAGATTATTACAGCCTACGTAAGGTGAATGACTTTTTTTCTGCATAATGCGTGCCATTGTGAGTCGTCAATCATCAACTTTGTTCTCTCGGTGTGTACGAATAATGAAGTAGGCTCAGCATAATTAATGCATTATTCATTCCGTCGAGTAAAGCGATGAGATTTTTTCCCCCGTTTCCATTATGATTGTTCAAAGGTTGAATCACTAGACCAATGGATCGTCACTGGACCCGAATTCAAATCGAACTTTCTCAGAGTCGCCCTGGATTTTGGAGAGACAATTTTGCGTAAATTAAGTCATCGACAATAGCCGCTAATCCCATGTACGCTCGAAAAGATTCCATCAATGAGGATCGAACCATCCAATATATTATTTCGCCACCTTGAATCATTGATTCTCCTACAACGAGTCATCGTTTCTAACGATAATTACGAACCGATCGTTCGATATCTAACCGATACTCGGTATTAACGCAAGACAGAACAGTGCCACACCCTAGATTAATTAAATTCGCATACTCACAATTCTTCATTAACCTCATAGTGAAATATTTCATAAAATTTACCACCTGCTACTTAATTGATGAATAAATTAATCGCTGATATCTCACAGTGTCGCTAGTGCCAGTTTCATAGTAAAAATTATACAAATGTGTAGTTTCTAGAATTGAAGCTTCTCGATACGTTTTATCGCTCGATTCTGACAACTTGATGAAAAGCAAGCTCGTATTGTAATTACATTCGTACAGCGAACGCGATCGATGAATCGGCGTTATGCCAATCATGGTATGAGTCAGTCGATTTTACATCATGCAACGAGCGTGACGATAGAACTCGCGACGAGACTAACGAGAGTTTGTCTTCGTTGTTTGCCGACACGATACTAAAGCCCCGTTGAACAAAAACCGACTTTTATCCATTGAAAATATCGGTTAAATATACATACAAAACATGAAGTTTTGAATGAAATTTATATTTCATAAAATGCGAATAAAAATGATGTAGTTTGATTTTACGTATATAATTTCCAATATGTCTATATACGCAGGTGCCTCTTTAATCCATTATATATTTCCGGGTTGACATTCTAACGGCCCCGTGACTTTGATCCCGTGGAGTCTCTCGCGCGTTGAAATTTTGTGGTGCGAGAATTTCTCATTTGCATCGGACGACGAATGTTCGCTGGACATAGGACGGCGAATGTTCGAGGGACAATCTTGAACTAAACCGGACACTCACCTCGTCGAGCCTGAATCGTGGGTGTCCAAAGGTGGGCTCGTTGCTTTGTCACTCATCGTATTACTTATAATCAGATGGATAGATGAGACTTTCTTTGTTTTATTATTTCAACGTTTTCTTCCAGTCTTCTCGTACATGGGACGAATTTCTATTCCTCCAAACGAGTGATGTGTTTTCGGTACTTGCTAAATAAATAGTTCCGGCGTAATAGTGGAGCCTTGGCAAATACCATTGTGAAACCAAACACCCACGCACTAGTTTTCTGTTTTATTTTTAAAAACCTCTCGTATAAACACACACACATATATATATATATATATATATATATATATATATATATATATATGTGTGTGTGTGTTTATACGAGAGGTTTTTAAAAATAAAACAGAAAACTAGTGCATATATAATATATATATATATATATATATATATGCACACACGCACACACACATATATAGAGGTAAATGTGGGTAAACACAGTGTCATTTGCGTGAGCCCATCGAGGATTCGAGTATCAAGCATGCGTTTCGAGAACGTGACGGGAGTTCAAATATCGTTCGTAATTCATGGGAAACGAAAATAACTTTCTTTCTTTGTTCGATAATTCACTCGTTGTTTCTTTCTTATTTCGCGGCGAGGAATCGGCCTGAGCTATTTCGAACACCCTTGCTAACTTTTCAACGAATAATTTTCAACCGATCGCACTTTCGCACTTTCAATGGCAAAATGTTTCATATCGATACGTTCGAGCTATCGATATAAATGGAGTGAAAACATTTTGCAATTGTAAGGACGAATGTGCGATCGGTTGAAGATTATTCGTTGACAAGTTTGCATAGGTGTTCGAAATAGCTCAGGCCGTTTCTCCGATGCGAAATAAGAAATACAAAATGAGTGAATTATCGAATATAGAAAGAACGTTGTTTTCGTTACATGTGAAGGATCCTCTTATCGCGTAATGCGATCAACAATTGTTTTTCGTCCGAAATTAAAAATCGTCCGAAAGAATTACTGATTACTCAATCTACTCATTAATTTGATTTCGCTATCATTTTGATCAACGATAGCAGTGATTTTTGTCGAAGGTACAAAAGTCGACGTTAAAAATATACGTAACTCTAATCGTAGCGCGAGACCTGGCTCAAACGATCCGTGACGTTTTTTTATGTTGCTAAAGGCGCATCTGTTTCGTTCTCTTTGTACAGCTAGATTTATCTAGGTATTAAAATTTCTAAACAGCACCAGCGATAATTTATCATTCGATCATTATCTTTCGGAAACGATTTAATAGGGAATCGAGAAGGAGAGTAATTTTTTACCCCGGCTCATTATCGTTTCTTCAAATACGTAAACTTTCATTAATCCGTTTAGGAACTTCAGCGCCGTCATTAATCATAGAGATTAGAACGGCAATGCATTCTCGATCCTACTATGAAATAAAATCTCCGAACTCACCACGATGAAATTTCAACCCTCGTAAATTTAAAGGCTGTTACTTAATTAAGAGAAGCTCAGAGACTTTTCTACTTCGTCGTAATGTTTCATTTCAAGAGCTTGAAATAATGAGAAATTATTAAGAAACTGTAGCTTTGTTCCAATAAAATTTCAACCCCTATTATCTTGAGGGATGAAATTAAATTGGTGGAAGGTCAGCGATTTTTCACTGACGTCGTAGTGTTCCATTTAAAGAAGAATAAGGTAGCTAAAAAACATCGAACTTCGACCATTTAGATCAGGTTGTAAACAGAATCGAGAATAAAGCATTGACGCGTGGAAATTCATCTCATTTCTTTTCGTATCGACCCGCTTTTTGATTTGCCTATTCATGAGTGTTGCGTGTCAAGAGGTTGATCTTGACACGCGAACGTCGTTAAACTCGAAACTCGTCCCGCGGACTCTTATTATAAAATGAGTAAGCCAATAAATACATCTCATCACACGTTTCTACGGTTGAATAACGAAAACGTGTTTTACTTCAGAACGAGTCTAGAAACAACTCGTATGTCGGGCAATATTTTATTTCTCTCGAGCCCGAGACATTTCGACTTGTATTCTCGACGGCAGTATTTTTCGAAGATCGGGTCGAAGATCGGGCTGTCAATTTCCATTTGAAATATATTTTCACAAAGATGGGTTCCTATTAATGGAGTCCTAAATGTTATTTTCGACAAAACAGTTTTGGAGATACAATTTTCCTTTATTGTCCTGATTGTCTTTTTCGTAATTGTTATATGTATTTATATTGTGGGAAAAGTTGTAATATTTCTTAACAAAAAAGATCTTTCTCGAGATATAAAAACAATGTGATATTATTTCGGAAATAATTATAGGGGTTGGTTCATCACTCCGCAGTTTTTCTATATTGCCTGACGATTACGATGAGAAATCCATCGTACAGTCACTGAATAAATTTATCATTTAGATGTTCGTTATTCTCGTTGTTTTTTTTGAATATTCAATGATTTTTACAAGTTTTGTATTTTCTCAGATTTACGGACAACATTGAAATAAAGTAAATAAGAGTATGTCGAATGCGATGAGTGGTTGTTGAACGATATTGTGAATATAAATATATTTTCCAGCATAAATATTCATATTATCGTAGTTTTTAATATTACGCGGGATCTACTTAAATGTTTTTTGGTTGATTTTGAATTTGTTGCGAATGGTGTCGCGGTTCGAATCTTTTGGTGAGCAGCGTTCATTTGTCAATGGACCACTTGTCACGCACTCTTTGAGGCCACGCGCACCCATAAATCGTATATTGCGCGTGTCGCGGCGGCGGTTCGGTCCCAAGATCACCTTGAATCGTAAACGAGATGAACGACCTTGAATTTTATTTATGCTGCAAACTCCACCAACTTCACTACAGAATTTAATTGTGTTTAAAAAACATTGAAAAAACGCGAACGTCAAACTAGGTAATTGAATACAACAAGTTAGAAAGCTTTGAAGCATAAGAAAATTGTCTTCTTTTTTCGAACGATTGATTTATCGATGGTTCTAAGCACCCCATGACGATTGAGACGCGTCTAACACATAAATTTACTCTTTATCGATCGTTAAGAATAAGCCTTCGGGACTCGGAACATAAAATATCGATGGTCACTATGTACGATAAAAATAATGTTTCTAGCTCATGGACGATTTTTATAGTTGCATGATAAATTCGATGTTAATATTTTATAATATAGTATAATTTTGTAATTCCCATGAGTAAACAAAGCCACGAACTATTTATTGTGTAATTCGCGAAATAAGGGGAGAAATTATAGATCAAATAATTTATACTAAAGATAGATCTATACTGAAAAATACGTGGTCGATACAGGCAAATATCAATAACAATGTATTTATAAATAACCGACCACATTTGTATTTTGTTAATCGGATTTTTTCTTGATTTGCAAAGAGACTTTGTATCGAAAAAACATGTTAAAAGTCGGCGACACAAAAAAGAAGGACGTCCTACTATAGATAATGCCCGTCAAATACTTGCATTTAAAATCAATTTCATTGATAAAACTCGATATTTCTTCTATCTTTTCCCTTTTATTTTTTACCTACCAAGTCGAATATGTTCTGATCGTATTTACTTATATTCATCCAAATAAATATTTATCTTTGTAAGTACATAATTTATCTTTACTCGAATTCAATAAACAGAAAAAGTGTATTTTCTTCAAGAAATCAGTAGTTTCAAGGGCTCGTTACATCCCTTCTGAATGATATAAAAGCTAGACTAAGAATTAATAAAAATAAACCAAATTTGATGAATTTTTCTTTTCTATTTTGCAGGTTCGAAACTCATTTTAAGAGGAGTCAGCGGGCAATTCAGATCTGGCGAACTAACAGCGATTCTCGGTCCATCGGGTGCTGGAAAATCCACGCTTCTCAATGTACTCGCTGGCTACAAGTAATATTTTTTATATTTGAAGATGTTTCTCTATTTAAACAAAAAAACGATTTATCAATCAACCGCAAGACAAATGTTTAGTTCAATATCCGTGTTAAAAGTCGCTGGCCTGACCTGGATAGAACGCAGAAACCGACAATCATTCAGTCATCAGTCCACCCTGACCCTGTCGTGTAATTCCATCAAAACGGTTCCCCGTCGACAATTTTCACAATGCGAAAAAACGTACAAGTCACGAATTTTAATGTTCCCACGCGAAAGTAGATCGTACGTTAATTCTAGCAAAAAATTTTGATTAAAATCCTACGGAACGAATTCTTCGCTCGAAGAACATTTGCAGCATCATTCGACCAGAAGCAGGAAAATCCAGTTTTTCTCTTCTCTAAGCAAAGCATAATTCAGAACTGTATATAGTTTGAATGCAATGGCGATTTATCGCTATCACGTGTTCGTTGAACGATGCGAATCGGCGTGGACGACGCTTGGTCAAAGTCTGGAGAATGACAGAAATAAAATTTAATCACAAACATCACGATTACTGAACAATGACCCTTGTCTATATCAAGGACATTTAAAAGTTAGACGAAATGTAAAAATCAGAAATAATTAATGAGGAAAGAACTAACTCAGGTTTAACGACAGTTTAACTCGAGGAACTGGATATAAAACAAAACGATCTGACCCCAGCGAAAGAGAGAAACTCGTCATCCCTGAGAAAAATGCACGTTAATGAACTTCACAGTTCTCTCATGCGGTCATTGCTTCGACGATTTTTCAGGCTCACTCGAATCGACGGAAATACAAAATATAACGTAAATTTTTTCTTCAAATATTTGTTTGCCTTTCCTTTTTTTAATATTCTTTAATTCTTCTCTTTTCACCAAGTTATTTCATCGATCAATGCACCATGCTACGTAGCGCTTCGAGAATTTGTGGATTGCGGCGAGCAATTTCATGGGTAGAATAAAACGAAACGAAATTTCAAGGACGGGGTTTGCCGAGAATATACGCGTACTTGTTGTTTTATCGATTAAGAAGGTGGCAGGTTATACCGAGAGAGGTATCGAGAGTCTCGTCGACATTGAACATACATTTCTTTTTCTTTTTGGTTTTCAACTCCGCACGAAAACTGGTCTTGCAAGGAAAAGTTGAAATGGTCGTCTGCGTTGCAGCGTATAGAGGGATCTATTTTCGTTTTCAAACTCCTATGCTTTTATTTAATTACGTATTATAAAAAAGGAAAAATTAAATGTTTTGTAAAAATTGTATAAATTAATGGCGCAAAACCATTATTAATTTATAAAAACGATTCTAACAAATAATAGCCGGAATTTCGCTCTTTTGATCACCAAATTGCTTAAAATTTCAAAATTCGTTCGTGCATAATGAACAGACGTACGTTAATTTATTAACGATTTTTTTTAAACATCCCTTGTGCACTCTCAGCATTTATCATCGTTTTTCACAAATCGCTTTGAAAATTATTTTCTCACTGCGGGTAAAATAATAAATAATATTAACGAGTGATAAATTTTTAGGTGAGATATTCTCAGGCTCCGAATAAAAATGTCGACGAGCCTTTGCGAATTCGAAAAAGCACATAAACTACAATTTTATCACAAATAAGGCTTTTTTTCTTCTCCAATTAATATTTTTCCGAACTTCTTGCAGTCTTTTTTCTCATTTGGGTGAATTTTCAGACTATATTAAAGCGTATTTTTGTTGAAAAAATTATGAATTCCCATCTTCACATTATTTAAGGCTGGATATTCTTAGTGATAAACCGAAGTCGAAATTTCGCATTTATTTTCTTACATTAAAAATAGTGCTAATTCCAGTTTGAAACTACTTTAAATAGGGCAGATTCTGCCATTTTTTCTGTACGTAAAATACGAATAAAAATATTAATCACAATTTTTAATTGCAAATTGATAAATCTAATTTGTATTGGTAGCCATGTTTCCTTGATAAAAACTGCCATTTTCCTCAAGCCAGTTATATACCTAGGAAACAAAAAAGCAAAATATAGATCACTCTAAATAATCATTATGATAATTCGTTGTACCGAAGATATTTTTTTCCTAAATTGCGTGATAAATCACTAACGACTGACACGATATCATTAGAGAAAATTTTTTACTTCCTGATGACAGCAAAAAGACACGATACGAGCGAACAGAAAGGAAAGCAAATAGAATAATTGCATACGAAACAATTTACCACGTTTTGTAATTCCACTCTTGTTTGATGTGATTGACGAGATTTTAATTAACAGCTATATGCTGTGATTCGTTTAGAAAAACTATCCAAAAAGAGAATAATCATATATGAGTTGAAACTTTGCGTCGTTTTATAATATTTGACTAATTTCCTCTTTTTCTGGATTTCAGATGCGACGGTGCAAACGGCATGATAACAATAAATGGACAGCCTCGCGATGTTCGAGAGTTCAAAAGGATGTCCTGTTACATCATGCAGGAGGATCTCATACAGCCAAAACTCACGATTTATGAGGCTATGCGTTTCGCTGCTGACCTCAAACTCGGCAACGGTCTCACTAGATTGGCGAAAAAAGCGATCGTAAGTCCAATGGACTTTGAGCATTTAAGAAAAATAGAACTGTATCGAGCGAGAAACATCTAGTTCGCCGAAATTTATATTAGGCAGAATTATTCATATTTAAAATAATATTCTGACGAAATATTAGTTTATAAAAAGAAACCAGTTTTTTATGCTGTGTCATTATGTTCTCGTTACGTTCTCTCTCTCTCTCTCTCTCTCTCTCTCTCTCGAGCTTGATATAAGGGAAATAGTATTTTATAGAAACATTATTATAGTTTTTATTTTTTAACCGAGAAACTATAAATTTGCACATTGCTGTGTCATTATGTTTTTTCGTCTACAGAGCTTGTTACACGAGAATTATTTTTTTTTCTTTCTTTAGCTTAAACTTTCCGTGGACTGAGAAATAACGCAAACAAAAATACTATTTCCAAAGTTTCCTCTATGAGAGAACAAACTTGATACTTTATTTAAAAAAATAACGTGGTTCATGTTTCCGTTGGGAAATAATCTTTTGCAAAACGATCTTTCTCCCATGACATTAAAAATTGTATTCGTTGATTAAGTGCGCAGTTTTCCAATTTGCACGCGACTTACAGTAATGAATTTTTGATGGATGCTGCTAAGTAATAATTCCATGGGTGTGCATCGGAGCTCGACGCTACAAGCTCTTCACAATACGAAAAGTCATCGTCGAAAGTGCAACTTTCACGTATTCGCATAACGACGTAATAATTATCTTGCTCGCAAAACCGAACGATCGTTTTAAAAATCGAATTATATTAACGAAAATAAATAATTAAAATGTTTATCAAGTTCGAATGTCCTTTAAAACTGTAAACTTTTAATTTCTTTCCGTTATATCATTTATACTGCGTTAATTACAGCGATTAGTGAATTTTGAAATTGAAAAAATTTCAGATCGACGACATCCTCGAGACGCTCAGGCTGAACGGTGCGAGAAATACCGTGTCGGAAAGATTGTCCGGTGGTGAGAGAAAGAGACTTTCGATCGCTCTCGAATTGGTCAACAACCCCCCGGTTATATTTCTCGATGAACCGACCACGTACGAATCGTTAATTTTTCTTTTCTCTCGAATTCCTAAATTTGGCATAATTGACATTTTTTGTAAATTAATTTTTCAGTGGTCTGGACGAGATGTCGTCGATCCAGTGCGTGGATTTATTACAAAGGGTTGCACAGGGTGGTCGAACTGTCGTATGTTCCATCCACACACCGAGTGCAAGTATATTTTCAAAATTTCATCAAGTTTACATCGTTGCTGCTGGCCAGTGTGTTTACAGAAGCACGACCGACAAAGTTGTTCCCTTTCTCGAACAAATTGGAGCTAATTGTCCAGTGCATTACAATCCTGCAGACTTTGGTGAGCCATAAACTGTCGATTTTTTTTATGTATGAGACATTTCGATCAAAATCGAGAAACTTTGCGTTCCGAATATTTCATCGCAATTTTTTATACGCCCGTTAGTTCCCTAAAATGCATGCTGTTTTTGTAGCTTTAATTAGCTTTTACTAATAAACTGCTGTTGAATAATTTATTAATTATAATAATTAATAATTCATGAATTACGTAATTAAGTAATTTTTACTAATTCTTTATCGTTCTAATCAATTCGATGAAATTGCAGTGATAGAAGTATCCTCCGGAGAGTACGGAATAGAGTACGTCGAAAAAATGGTCAATAACGTTGAAATGAAATATCCAATCGTGCCTATAACGAAATGCCGGAAAGATGAAATGGAAATGGGACGAAAAATACCAAAAATATCATGGTTCGGGCAATTCTTCACTCTGTTCAGAAGACGAATGCTCCAGTATTACAGGGACAGGGTGAGTAAATATTCATTTAATTCAATTTTGTTAATATTGTCAATATTGTTAGAAATGAATCGCTTGTTTAATATGAAATTAGAATTTACAATAAAATTAAAAATTCATTTTTCAAAAATATTGACGTCTCTCAATCAGAAAATATCGATAATATAGATTTCCTTTTTGATCCGAAGATAACACATCGTGAAAAATATACTTATTTCGAAATAATTGATATAAAAATAGTAACGATTGCCATCGATAGTGAGACAAATAAATTTCAACAATTTCCGTGATAAAAAAATGTTTATTATTCAACGTAATTAAATTTATTTTTGTATTCTTGCAATTTTTACAGAACTACATGTACCTGAAAATATCGTTGCACATTTTTCTCGGATTCATAATCGGCGGATTGTTTATTGGTATCGGTAACGATGGATCCAAGACCCTCTTCAATTTTGGTTTCTGCTTTACCTGTCTCATAGTCTTTCTCTACGTGCCGATGTTGCCTGTATTACTTCACTGTAAGTTGAAGCACTTTCGAATCTTCCGATTGTTCTAAACTTTTTTTTGTATAATTATTTTCTATTCTTGAAATAAATTTATTTTTATTTTTAGTCCCCACGGAAGTACAACTTGTGAAACGAGAACATTTCAATCGTTGGTACAGCCTAAGTCCGTATTTTTGCGCGATGAGCGTAGCCAACATTCCTGCACAGGTTGGTCGATGGTAAACATTCACGTCACTCACAATCAGTCATAAATCACCAATTTTAATCAGTTTCGTTGTATAATTTATTTCGCGTGTTTAGTTTCCTTTATTCCTCGAAACAGCTGATTCTAGAAGATACACGATTGAGAATCTCGATCATAATATTTTATGGCTTTTGACACGGAAAGAACAAATTCTAATTTGTATTTTATTATTGATCGTTAACGCAGCTCATACTCAATCTGATATACCTATCGATGGTTTATCTCTTCACTGGACAACCCCTTGAGCTAGAGAGATGCGTCATGTTCTTTAGCACCTGTGTAGTTTGTGCCTTTATTGCCGAGAGCATGGGACTCGCAATCGCCAGTACTCTAAGCATCGTGGTACGTTCTTTTTTTTTTAATTCGCTTTCTAACAGTCAAGTTATATTTTCACATTTTTAATATCAATGTGGTTAACACATTTAAAAACGTTACAACGAATATTGTACAAAGAAACGTTAAAAATTACATTTAAAAAAAAGAGTTGTTAAAAAGTGGCAATCTATTAGATTTTGTTTTATTGAGAAAATTAATTAATGGATAATTTTATTCAAAAAGTTGTTTATTGTGAAGATTGTAAAAGCAATGAATTATTAAACATTTTTCACCTTTATTGTCCGATTTACAGAATGGCATGTTCGTTGGTCCAGCATTGACCGTACCTCTGATGTTGGTCGCTGTACAAGGCATGGGTACCACGGAACCTTTGCCGATCTATCGAACTCTCGTTATGTACGCCAGCTACATAAGATACGGACTCGAGGGTCTTCTTGTAGCGACTTACGGCTATAATAGAGAAAAATTGCCCTGTCCACAGGAGGAATTGTACTGTCAATATAGATATCCACGAGAACTTCTCAGAGTTATGGGTAAGTACGAAAAGTGATTTCATAATTAAGAGGGAAATTCCTAGTCATGTAAATTTTGTTTAATATTATCGAGAATGTTATGTTCAGGATCTATAAGAAATTTACGATCGGATACGGCCATGTAAGCCCGAAAAAAAATGTCTCCCTTTTTCACAAATTTCTTTTATCGAAACTTCAAATGATAATACCTTTGTTTTAGATTAACGAAATTAGTTTTAATTATACAATTTTGAGGAGATTTCGAGTAGATTTAGATAAAGTCGTTGTGTTTATTTTGATATCCATTTTTTTGGCTATGGTAGCGAGTCGAAAATCGGCAAAATTCGATATCAAAGGGAGAAAGGGAAATTTTTAGAGAGTCGATATTCGAACTTTAAAAATCAGTTATAAATCGAAAAATGGTGGTAGACGCATAAACCAAGCGCTATTTTGAAGCTTGAACAATTAGGAATGTAGCGACCATAAAACAGGTTTCAAGTTCCGCGGGTATTAAAGTTGCAGACTTTGAAGTGAAGCATAAAATTTTCGACGAGTAAATAATTGAAGATATTTGCACTTTTTTATTTTTTGACTAGCAAATTACAAAAAAATTCAAATACAACAAGATTAGTAAATATGCATTCAATGCAAAACGTCCATATCAATGTCAATAAATATTGTTAAATATTATTAATGCCCGAAGTGGACGTGGCATTATTGTTTAACAACACTAAACAAAAATAAATGTAAATTAACATCTTTGCAATTAACCGCGATCGACTGTACGTAAAATTAAGAATTTTTTTCAGGTATGGAGAATACCGTTTTCTGGGTAGATTTTGCAGCTCTTCTCGTCATTCTCGTAATCTTACGAGCGCTCACTTATTATTTGCTCAGACAACGACTGCAACCAAACAAAACGTTCCAGGCGCTGCATCTGATCGGTAGACTCGTCAAGAGTCATTTCAGTATCGAGTGATATCGTGAATTCCTGAAAAACTTCGGTGATTTCTTGTAAATATTTATACATAAAAATGAATTTGTACAACAAATTTCGTGCTGCAGTGTGACTTTTGAGATGAACGTTAGCATAAATTGTTGAGTTCTCGTTGAACATAAACGTCATCAAGGTTAAAGTGACAAGGGTGAACGAAGCGGGTGGATAAAGAGAAATGTTAAAGAACCCAAATGGGCAATGCAATTCTTTTTCTTAAAAATTATTACGGATCCCGACAAGGGTTTGTTTATATCCGCAAATCATCGTACACCGTACTTTATATGCAATAAATGTTTTTATCAAATTAAAAATTATTGTTTATTTTTTGCATAATTTGCAAAAAAATATCGAAGAAATAAGTCGAAGATCCTCTACAATACTGGAGACTGCTGAAACAATTCTCAGTCATTTTTTAAACACTCAGTCTATTTTTTAATTTTATTTTTGCGTAATTTTTACGTAGCGTGAAAATATTTTGTTCTATTGTATTTTAATCGACGGACTAACGAAGCATTTCATTCCCATTTAATTTTGAGACCGAACAAATTCTACATTCTTTCAATCCATGCGAGACGTTTCTGAAATTATCATTTTCATATGAATAAAGTAAGAAGTGGTGTCGCAGTAAAATTTCATAAAACCCAAAATTTGTTCCCTGAATTTCAAATGGTCAATAGCATTGTTTTCGATACAACCAAAATTATTTCTAGAACATGATCTAGAAATAAAATGATCGTATCCCGATTGAAAAAAATAATAAATTAACAAATTATCTATAGAGAGTCGATGATTGTATCGAAAAAATGGCTTTGACAATTTGAAATTCAGTACCCCCACCACCCCCACCAATATATTTGCTTTACATAAATGTGTCTTTGTCGAGAGGACAGCTGTACGAACAACTGATTAAACTATTTATTTTTCACTATGACATATACCTACAACTTGTACCACGTGTCTATACTGTGATTGAACTATAAATTACGAATATAATAATATATTTAATTTGATTGCATGTTTTTCATCCTTCGAATATTGTATTTATCTTGTTATTGTTTTTTAAGCAGATAAACCTCGGCCCATACACGTCTTTTTACTGTTGTCAGATTAGAGTTCTTATCATTTTCGAACGATACGGCTGGACGTATGAATTTTATCTTTTGTTATATTAAACATGCTTCCTAGACCCTTAATTTTTCTCTCGTGCTTTTTCAAAAAATTTTACATGTCGTCCGATATTTATTATTACTCGATAGGACTTTTTAATAATTCTTTGAAATATTCTCCAATTTTCTTTGAAATTTTCTCTATTTTCATGAAAATGTCCATTTTCCATATTTTGTTATGTGCTCTAATCAAAATTATGAAAATTCTGCAAAAGTTACGGCATAGCTGTTGCATTAAAAGAAAAAACGATTTTTTTTAAAGCCGCATGCAACGATTCAAAGTATGATTACTATCGTATCTTCAACCTTAAAATTGTGATAAAATTCAACTTTTATCACCTGCACACTTTTTTTGCAACTCACCTTATCCAAGATACATATACATGAAAAACAAAAAGAAATTCATGATTGGAGAATATTTCAAAGAATCGTCAAACAATCCTGCCGAATAAAAAACGCGATAAAATTTAATATCATCGTAATTTATAGTTCAATCACAACATAGATACGTGATACAGGTTGTAGGTATACGTGATTGTGAAAAATAGTTAGTTTAATCAGCTGTTCATGCGGCTACCGTTTCGACAAAGATACATTTATGTAAATCGAAAATATCGGTGGCGGTGGTGGTGATACTGAATTTCAAATTGTCAAGCCCATTTTTTCGATACAACCATCGACTCTCTATAGATAATTTTTTTATTTATAGTTTTTTTTTTCAATTGGGATACAATCATTTTATTTCTTGAACACGGAAATCTCCATTTTACATATTTTGTTATGTTCTTTAGTCAAAATTACAAAAATTCTGCAGCAGTTGCGTTAAAAGGAAAAAAGATTTTTTTTAAAGGCGTATGCAACGATTCAAAGTACGATTACTATCGTATCTTCAATCTTAAAATTGTCATAAAACTCAACTTTTATCACCTGGACATTTTTTTCTCTGCCACTCGTCTTATACAAGATACATAAACAGGAAGAACAACAATAAATTGATGATTGAAGAATATTTCAAAGAATCGTCAAACAGTCCTGCCGAATAAAAAAGGCAATAAAATTTAATATATTCGTAATTTATAGTTCAAACACAGCATAGATACGTGATACAGGTTGTAGGTATACGTGATTGTGAAAAATAGTTAGTTTAATCAGCTGTTCGTACGGCTATCGTCTTGACAAAAATACATTTATGTAAAGCGAAAATATCGGTGGCGGTGGTGGTGATACTGAATTTCAAATTATCAAGCCCATTGTTTCGGTACAACCATCCACTCTCTATAGATAATTTTGTTTTCAATTGGGATACAATAATTTTATTTCTATAACATGAAAATCTCCATTTTACATATTTTGTTATGTTCTTTAGTAAAAATTACAAAAATTCTGCAGTAGTTGCATTAAAAGGAAAAAAGATTTTTTTAAAAGGCGTATGCAACGATTCAAAGTACGATTACTATCGTATCTTCAATCTTAAAATTGTCATAAAACTCAACTTTTATCACCTGGACGTTTTTTTCTCTGCCACTCGCCTTATCCAAGATACATAAACAGGAAGAACGAAAAGAAATTCATGATTCGAGAATAGTTCAAAGTGAAAATGAAAAATGCAATAAAATTTAATATATAATTATATTCGTAATTTATAGGTCAATCACATCACAGACACGTGGTACAAGTTGTAGATATACGTAATAGTGAAAAATAAATAGTTTAATCAGCTGTTCGTACAGCTGTCCTCTCGACAAAGATACGTATATGTAAAGGGAAAATATTGGTGGTGGGGATAACGAGTTGAGTCGAGTGGGAAAGGGAGAATGGAACCGTTGAGGCAAGGCCGTTTGTAGTGAGAACGCTTTTGTAGTTAAAGCGACCGACGCTACTTCTATTTAACCAGATTTTGGGCCACTACTTGCTGCGATCGTGTACAGTGATTGATCAACACATTTCCATCGAACGAACGTCGAAACTTCGTTTATCACAATGGCTCGAGGTGATATTTGGAAAGCATTTTTCCTTCTGCTGATGCTGGTCGTTCTAGTCCACGGGTATGTTGTAATACGATTTTTGAAACTTGTCATTATATCTTCATCGTTCCTCGTTGTACACTCGAATTGCTCGAAATTTAAGCAATCACAAGACCTCGCACAATGTACAGTTCCGCAGTTAATTATTTCCACTGTGAAAAGAACAAGTTTAGCAGCATAACGTAACTGTGACTCATGCGCAGACTTTACCTGTGACGTGCTCCGTTGCTCGCGACCATTGTAAAATTAGATTCGGTAATTTCATCGAGTCGAGAACGCGCAAAATTTGAACGTCCCTTTTCATTTCCTTATGGAGGAACGTTTCTTTGCGTGAACAAAAAAATCGAATGTAATTTGTGTTATCAACCGAGGAGATTTTATATCGTCTTAAGACGGTTTAGACGTACTCGGTCGATAACAAAAAATTTTGGACAATAGTTTTCTGGAGGGTGAAATATTTCCGTGGAAACGGAAATTATTTTGGAGCGCACTGATCAATTCTGCATCCCACAAACATAATTTCATCTCCAAAGTTCAGAGTAGACTAAACTTTCAGTATTTTGTCTAATTTTCACCCCATTTATCCTTCGAAGCATATCGGCCAAAGGCTTGTCTAACATAACGGAGTATTTTGTATTAATATTTTTCATAACTTCTAAATGAACGTGTTTTTCCTTCCATGATATCTGTAGCAGAAAACGAAGGCCCAGCAGGAGTCGCAATCAAATTTCAAATTCTACCGATTTTGACGTTCTGATATTTACTCAACATTGGCCACAAACCGTATGCTACACGTGGAAGGAAAGATCGACGAAGCACCAATGTTCATTGCCCAGTGACGACGAATGGTCGATTCACGGTATTTGGCCAACAAAGTTTGGTGTCATTGGTCCGCTGTTCTGCAACAACAGTATGCCGTTCGACATCACCACTCTTCAGACATTAGAACCAGAATTGGAAGTAAAGTGGATCGATATCGAGAAGGGCAGGAAGCTTCATTCATTTTGGACCCACGAGTGGGAAAAACATGGGACCTGCGCCGCTATTTTGGAACCTCTCAATTCCGAATACAAATATTTTAAGATGGGTCTGGATCTTCTCGACACTTACGACATGAAACACGTTCTCGCCAAGGCGCGTATCATGCCAGGCCAAGGATATAAAGTTCAAACGATCCTTGACGGAGTTCAGTCGCAATTGGGCAAGAGGCCTCAAGTACAGTGCGCCTCGAATCCGGTAAAACGAGCTTGGCTCAAATCTTGTTTTCCTAAAAATGTATTGAATTTCATTATATGCACTTGCTTTTCGGAGGAAACAATTTTCGTTTTAATGTGTTCGCAGAAAACCAAGGAGTCGTATCTGTTTGAGGTGAGAATATGTTTCGACAAGAAATTAAACCTTGTGGATTGTGATGGAATTCCCGGATTTCCAACGAATTGCTCGCACAAGAAGGACATTATTTATCCAGGTGATGTTCCGAACGTAAATTCCGTTGTACAGTTCTAACGATAGGGATTTATATTTTCATAATGCAACACGAGAACTACCAAACCCGTCACAACGACGGGTTACACGTTTTTTTTTAAATTACCAACGCTATACTAGAATAATTGACGGAATTTGGGATGAATAAAAAATAGGATGGATCGTTTGTCCATTGACGGATATTTTACAATTAGGTATATATCAAACGTTGGTAGTTTTAAATATAGATAGAAAAATTCGTCTAACGCCGAAAACGAAACATGCGCGCGAATTACTTCTTGAGCAAAGAAAATAATCATGAATAAATACGTAGCAAAGTTCATACGATGTAAAATATATTTATTGGTCTATCGCGAATGACCCAAGAGCATAATTTTGAACCGTTGATCTCGCGATTGATCACGATATCCAGTATTGAGGTCAGAACAGAGGAGCTTTATTGCCGACATACCATTACTTTTTATATTCTATCGATATTAGCGAATTATCTTCATTCCCGATGCGATAGAAAAGTTTAAGAAAATACCGATGAACGAACAACAAAATGCTATTATTTTTTACGACGACGCATGTATACCGTAATTTGTAAATGTAAAATAAAAATAAAATCGACTTACGGGTAATCCATGTTTGAATGTATTTCTTTGGACTTTTTTTTATTAGATAAAGTATGCATTTAATTCGACGTATCGAGGAACATGAGCATGATCTACAACTTATGATAATCCGAGAATGATGATGATTCAATTCTTTTAATTTTAATATGTCTTATATGTATATATATGTATGTATAGATATATCTATATACATATTTATTGTGCGTAACGAATATTCCCATCCCTCGAACATGCGCTGCGCGAGTTTCTGTTTCATTATTCCAATTTTCTCTGGACGATCACAACAGCCGAAGGCACCAAGCCTGAAATGTTTTAACTTCAATAGAACGATGAACTTTAATCGAAACGCTACTTCCATTACCCCTTCCACTGTTTTCAGATCGCACGTGAACAAGAGTTTGATAAATCACGACGCGATGTAGTTATTTCCTTTTTTATTTCACAATCATCTCGTTCCAGCAGAGCTCAACGTTGCTCCGTTACGATAATGAATTACAAGGAAAATAAAACATCGACTTACCCAATACATCTAATGGCGCGTCATAATCCTCGTCAGTGAACACTTTTCTTGGAAAGCTCGTCATTAGATTGAAACTTCCTGGTACGTCGGTTCTATTCATTTCTACGAACAATCTAACGGCCGAAAGTTGCTCCTTGCATCCAAAACTTTGTATGAGGGTTTTACCATTTGTAAGTCGTATCTGGTAGAAATTTGAGAAATCAGACTAGATGGTAATAAAGGATAATGCTTTTCTAGTATGAGATATGTCACTAAATGAGCAAAAGGAACTTATTATTGGAAGCAAGAGTCAATTCCGCTTGGCATAACAATTTATCCTGCCTTGTAAATGTTTTGAGTCTTAGAAAAGTATTGTCCAGAAAATTAGCACTTGTACCAATGATTTTCGTACGCAAACACAGTTTCTTGTGCATGGAATACAAAATTATAAGATTGTTACTTTCTCAACAAAAAATTTACCTATGCCCGAATGTCATGAGAATGCAATGTGCAAAGTTCACTTAGGACCTTTTTTTCAATAATTAGATCACAATTGATAAACATCTCACCTGGAGCTTGGTTTCCTTATAGTCTTGCTTAGGTGGAGAAACCAATGGTATAGAAGACGTTGGCGATAAAACGGGTAAAGGTTGAGCAGGCAATTGACCACTTTCCGCTGCAGCCTTTGCTTTTCTAGCAGCTTTATCGGCCTCTATTTGAGCTTTCACCCTCTGGCGAGCTTCCTTCTCTTCCTCTTTCTCACGCTTCCTCTGTTCCACCAGTCTCTGCATTTCCAGCTCCACAAATCTATAAATCCACAATTCATTAGCTATATTCCTTAGAAACTATACAAGATGGTGAAAGACTGAAAGCAGTTAAAATACTGTACAAATTCATACTTTCTCTTTGCCTCTGCCATCTCTTTTCCTGAACGTATTCTATCTTTTTCCTTCTCCAGAGCTTCCCTTTTCTCCTGTTCTTCTCGTTCTTTTCTCTTCTGTTTCAATTTATCTTCTAACGTTTTGAGCATCTCTTTTTTCTGCTCGTCCGTTAGTGGTTTCTTTTCCAACAGACTTTCGGAAAAACTATCGTGACCGGATTTTGTCGCATGATATTCCACTTCCAACGTAGTCTTGAACAGTTTTCCGCACCTAAACATAAAAAAGTGTTTTCGAGGACAATGTTAGAACATTAAGCCACCCTTTCACAAAGATTTAATAGGTTTGTCAACAGAGATAATTGTATAAGGCCATCTAGAATTTATGATTCACATCGCTGCATAAGACTGCCTAAATTATTTCCTGTTATTTACAAGCGAAGATGATCATAAAGTGATAGTAAAGGAAACTGTATGAGAAAAGTCTGATTATTTCAAAGTTCTATTTAACATCGATATATTCATTAAAGGTTCATTTACATTAATCACTTTCGATTTTCATCTTGGAGGAATCATCCAAGTGTAAAGTTGCTTTTCATTTTTATTTTATGAAAAATGTACACAAAAGATGAACGATGAAACATATTGACCCTCTACCAACTTTTGATGAAAGCGTGCGTTCTCCGAACCAACGATTCATCCAGAGTGAAGGCAAAGCGAAAAATATAAACAAACCGTCCGTTTATTCACTTTATCACATTGGATGATTCCTTCGAGACGAACATTCAGAGTGATAAATTGTAAATGAGCCTGAAGGAACAGTGACGGTGTGTGCGAAAGATGGAATCACAGAACAGGATGAAAATATGTAAACAAGGATGATTGCTCTGGATGATTTCACTCCGAGAGATTCTCTTTGGATGTATATCGAAAGTGATACGGTGTAAATCGCGCTTAAGATACTTTGAAGTTAAATATGAATCTTGGTTTTTACAGCAATAGTGCTACCTATTTTGCATGATGTGCATTCGTTGCGCCTATCCTCGAAACATCCCTCAAATGCTGAGGGACTGCCTTAAGCATATTTGCAGATAACTTACACATCGCACTTCAATGATTTTGCATTTTCGCTAGACGCAGGGCCCTGATTACTGGCGCTAGCCTCGCTGTCTTCGGACGGCGTAACCGCGGCAGTGTCGGGTGCACTTTCAGCGGTCGGTGGTTCGATCGCCGGTTCAGCATCGTTAGAGTGAGCCAGAAGCCTAAAAAAAAAGAAAAATGGAATATCAATCGATCGATCAACGGTTGAAAATTGATAAAAGAGAATGTTAGTTTCTAACCACTCCATCGCCGGCTCAACACCCTTGTTTCCCGTAACTTGTAAAGCTTTCTCCCTGAAAATGAATAAACAATATCGATGTGAAGAAATGAGGTTAATAAGTGAAGGTTTGACACCGGCATTTAATTACACTTTAGGCAGACTGAAACCCATATCCACGAGCATCGCGACGTCCCCGGAAGGCATGTTTTATGATTTAAATAGTAAAGATGATATCAATTGTTGGACAACACTGTAAAATTGCTAATAATCTGAACAACGTTGAAATGTAACTGTCATTCCAATCATGCGCGCTCTCTACCACCAATGAATATAGACGCTGAATTCGTTGCTACCATTGAGAATCGAGCATCCTGTTCTACCGAGCCAACCGATGATAAGTTAGTAAATTCTGAAAGAAAACTTTTTATATTTTCTCTAATATTATATTATAGAATATATTAGTTTGTGCCTTTTATCATGAAAATTCGCGGTGATATTAGATAGAGCGGTGTAATTGTGCAGTATCGATATTTCATCATTAACAGAAATTCATAATAGTAATAATATTTTCATTTTCCTCGGTGTATCGTTAAAACCCATGGCCTAAGAAATAAATGTGATAAATAAATAAACGTTTTTTTTCAGTTTTTCATCGATATTTTCCGAAGTCTGTGTCTTTACGTATGCGTGACCATGTTCAGCGTGACGTGGTGCCCATCTTTCGTCCGTTGGGAGGCCAACCTTCACGACGATCATCCTCACGACGATATCCGTCGCTTCAACCTGTCTCAACAAATTTACATAAGTTAATAATAAAATCGTACTATTAATATTATAAACGAAAAACAAAATGCCGAAAAATTCTATCTGTCTCTATAAGTAGATAAATTGTAAGAGCTGCGCTCTATCATGGTTCCCTTTCTTTATATGTCTAAGCTGATATGAAAAATCGAAAAGACCTTTATTGCAATAAATAACTTGGATTATATAAAATATTAATCTTTGTGAAGAAGATGAATAAAGAACGAACGTACGCAATAAGGTTTTACTCTTGTATTGCCATTTATTATTTGTCATTGTTTTCGTTTATCTTACAATTAGTTCGAAAAATTACATATAGATTGTGTGGAACAGTTGGGGAACGGTTGGGAAAAAGTTAAATAAAACGCCAACTTTTCCTCGCGATGGCTTGAAGATTCCGGGTCGTGGAGGGTAAATTCTTGTTGTCATGTTTTTCGTGGATATTTTTGACGCGGACTTGAATTTTGTCGAGACGCGGTTGTTTGAATTTTGTTTATAAGACTAACTCGATTAGAACTCGTACCACGAGGAAACGTTTATTACCGGGGGTGACGATTTTTTTTAATTAACTGGGCGTCGAGACGCGACAGTATCTCACAATTAAGGGTGCAACGATTCGTAAACTTCTTTTTCATTACGCGGTGTCGGAGACAACCAGTGTTTCTCGATAAATTCAATTAAACAAAAAATAAAAGATTTTAAATACACTTTATTGCTCCGTTCGTGACGACAATTTTTTATTTATTCATCTGGTTCGATCATCGATAAAGAGAAATATTAGTGTTTAGGATCGGATTGGAAACGGCGTATGGAAATCGCACATTATTCTTGCCACGAACGATGCTCGTGCAGTATTTCCCATTAGCCTTTTACAATTAATGAGATCGATCATTTGGATCTTACAATATTATTATTGCGTGAATGTAATACCGGAAAAATAAAAGGTTAAATAAATAAAATATAAGAAATGCAGGAACTTGTACATCATACGCTTATTGCTCCAAATAATTAACATTACCGGAAATCAACGTTATTTAACTTATTGTTAGATATGTTCCGATCCACCCAAGTAATAGTCATTTTCATTTTAGTTCTTTAGTAGATCGCAAAAGGCATATAAGTGCACCGCTTACGGATTTTTCTTCATCAACATCGGTCAAATGACCGTAGTGAGTACTGCGGTTATCAAGACAGCAGGTAGTTATTTTACTCTTCTGAAATCAATGGACTGACTCGAAAGCATCAAAATTGTTGTGTAACAGAATCGTACGTATTTAATTCTCCTTTTGTAGTAAAGGTGTTTCTACAAAGCTCACGATAAAAAAAAACAATTTTCGTCGTGGACAATTTTTAGCAGGTATCTTCCGTCATAATTCTTGATTGTGAGATCAAGGTCATAGTGAAAGGATAATAAAAAATATAAATTAAACGATATAACCGAACTATCGAATTTTCCGCACTTTTGACGAATGAAACCTAAACTCATAAAATCACTAAACGTTTTTCGTTACAGTTTTTTATTGACGGGAAGGATTTTATTTCAAAATGATGACAACGGAAATTCGAAATAAAAATGCTCGTCCTGAACACCCCTATGCATTATATGACATCGCTTCTAAAAATATAACAACAACAGGTTCTTAAAATCCACTCCTAATTTCGAAAAAAAACACCTTCCATTCTTTTTCTCACATAAAATGGCAAACTACCTGATCTTAACTTCTCCCTAAAACGTTGTCTACAAATTTGTATACGATTCGCGTATGACTACAAGTTGCAAATTGAAAGAGTAGACTTTGTATTCTACCATACATATTTGTTCCTAGGCACCAGCGATAACCACGAGTCTAACAGGCATTACAACTGCTTTTCGCTGCCTTCGGATCGCGCACGACGAACTCGCGAACTTCTCACAAAATTCTACAACAATGTTAACGCGTTGTCTTTTCGCCTCCAGGGTAAATGTAAAACGAAGGGAGCAACAAAGCTGGGAATAAAAAATGCACGAACGAGAACGTCGAACTGAGCATATGATGCCAAGGGTGGTCGCCATCGTGTCGCAAGCCATCGTTACCTCTTGTGCAGAAAGTTGGAAACTTTCGAGCAACCCTTTCGTGTGCGACAAATTATATAAACGGATGTCTACCGAGGGTGATCGTCGTATGTGCAGGAGCTGGCTATATCGTTGATATTCTTGCAACAATGAAGGTGTGCGACGATTACCCTCCCCCATCCCCACCCCACCGTTTCATAACAACGGATCGCACAATTTTTCTATTCGGACCTCGATGAAAAAGAGTGAATGTCGATACGCGACAACTTTCCAACCCCCGATCGTTCAACTTTTCCAACTTCAATTTCTCAGATCGAGAAATTTTTCTATTCGCTTCTAGAGATACGGTAAATGAGGAAACAGGACGATCAACCAACCGCTTTCAACCCTTGACACTGCGCTATTTCTCTATTCGTTCGTCGTAGAGAGAGAGAGAGAGAGGGAGAGAGAGAGGGTAGACGGTATAACCAACTTCCAGGGGGAACTTCGAACGCCCTACGAAAAAGCTCACATATGATTGTGAGACTCGGAGTTATAGCGAAGTAGGAATCATTGGCAAAGGTGAAATTTTTCGTAACGTTTGAAAAATTTGCCCAACGCGAAGTGCGTTCAATTGCTGACTCGTAATTAATTTCGTTTGTACGGCCTATTTAAAGATTATACGACGAGACGAGCCACGAAATGAGACAATTTGTCGTTTATCGTTGGTGTTTCTTTTTTGTTCATGTGACGGTCTCGACTTTTCATGCGAACTTCAGTTGATCGACTGCAGTAAGTTTATTTCTGTTTTCATGTTTATGGTCGATATTTTTTATACGGAATTGAATTTTTGTTGTTTGAATTTTTTGCTTATAAGAGTAACACGATTATAACGCGTTCTACGAGGAAACGTTTATTACCGTGGGTGAAGATTTTTTTTAATTAACGGGGCGTCGAGACGCGATAGTGTCTCACAATTAGGGGTGCAACGATTCGTGATCTTCTTTTTAATTACGTGGTATCGAGAGACAGCCAGTGTTTCTCGGTAAATCGAATTAAACGATAAATAAAAGATTTTCAATATGTTTTATTGCTCCTTTCGTGACGACATTTTTTTATTTATTCGTCTGGTTCGATCATCGATTAAGAGAAATATCAGTATTTACGATCGGATTGGAAACGACGTATGGAAATCGCGCGTAATTCTTGCCGCGAAAGACGCTGGTGCGATGTTTACGATTAGCTTTTTAGTGAGATCGATCAATTGGTACGACCCTACAATATTATTTTTGAATGAACGCAGTACCGGAAAAATAAAAGGTTATCGTGGATTTATATTAATTCTTTTGTTTTATAAAAATTTCTGAAACCGTCTAACAATAACGTTGTCCGACGTTTTCAACGTCGAGATTCTACGGTAGCTCGATCCGTTTTTACCGAAAATCAATGTTATCGTATAATATTGTAAAATAAAAGAGAATGTACGATGGTTTGTCTACTGATTGTTCGAAAATAAATAACGGCTTAATGTATTATCTGTGATGACGCGATGTTCTTGTGCCCGCGATAATCACGCTTCGTGCTTATGTACGATCTAATGATGAAATCATTAATGATGACATGACAAAGTTTGAGTTCGATTTTTAAAAAAATTGGCTAAATCGACTCGATGATTTCTTTTAATAGAATATACATGTTTAAGAGTGGGATATTGTTTTTGAGTCATTAACGATTTTATATAGATATATAATATTTAAAAAAAACAATCATTACAGTAATTCTTATGATAATTTTTCTGATTATTTTTGTAATACCAAAAACGTCGTATTTCAACATGCACCATCGAAAACGCGAGTTCGATCTGATTCCAGGATTATAGTCAATTTAATTAATGGTTGAATTAATGGTGATCTTACGATAAAATATGATCTTCATAAGAAATTTTTCTCGATATATGAAATTGTTGGGCTATATTTTTTTCACAGTGAATGAAAAATCTAGATATGATTGGACCAAGAGACGTAGCATCGACATCAACGGGAAATCATAAAGACGATGTGGAGAACGTGCCGTATAAAAAATATTTACAACGCGATGTTGAAATATTACGCATAACCGGCTTGCGCTCTATGGACAGTGTATTTACCGATAAAGTTCCACAATCAACAAAGTGGGAAATCCTGGAATTTGCGGTGGGAATGTTAAGCTTATCTCTCATTGTTACGGGCGAGTTTAATACGGTGATTGTATTTTGGAGCGAGAATTCGAGTTACGCGATAGGAACCGCATCAACGGTGCTTTCTGGTATCCTCTGTTTGGTAAAGGTAACAACATAAATTCCAACGCATGTTTTCAAAAATTATCGATCGATCGATATTTATCAATGAAAATCTATCAAAAGAATTGAAAATGAAAAGAATGTCATAACGAATGCGTGTTTCATTATTTTAATTCATTAATTTGTCATTTTAATAGTCATAATGTTTCTCGTTCGCAAACTCTATGGTAATTTGATTTGAATAAAATCGTTCTCTTTCATCGATATATTTATTTTATAAAACGATGAAAAAAATAATAAACGCGTGTTTTGATACTTTTATCAGTATTGTCCATTCATTTTTGACAGCAGGCCGGGAGATTGTGGTTTTGGCGCGAAACTTATCATCAATTATTGCGACGCTTCGCCATCATGTGGAAGGACTCGGAACTTCGGGTCAGGACGAGAAATGAAAACAGGAATACTGCCCAGGAGGCGTATTCCATGATGACATATTATATCGTTATTGTGATGATGTTATGCGGCAGTTTCGCTGTACGACCGTACCTGTGAGAGACAATGATTACTGAAAAAAATATATCGTTGGTCTGATTAAACTTGCTGTGGTTTTCGATCAATGCCGATACGGGGAGGGAAATTGAGTTCCACTTGAAAAATCTTGGTTCAAAGGACTCGATGGTTTTCTAATAAAAAATAAGTTTTTTTTTTCACTTATTTTCTCAGATCAATATTTGTCACGATATTTTTTACGATTTGTTTTTCAGTCCATTTATTCCTTATACAGAAATGAATCCTAGTCGACAATGACAATAATTAATTAGGTATTGATTATCGATTAATCGAACATTTATCGAGACTCGTTAAATTGGAATTCTGTCCTATTCGCAGGCTTTTACTGCACTATGAGTGGTACGGCCGATTCTCGAATGTCACATACGATTACACAGTTCATGTTTTTCCGGCGACTTGTCCGTCAATAATGAAAGCAAAAAACATGAGTCAATACATATTGTGGATATCGTTGGAACAATTTGTCGTTTTCTTTGTCGCAATTTATTGGATGGTAGCCGATGTCATGTTCGCCCAGCTTACCACACATATCGCAATACACTTTCGAGTAAATAATAATTATAGCTAACGTAAACTTATCCAATAGATGAGAATAAATTATTTATTTAGTCCAAGGATAATTTTGTCGATGTTATTCTTCATTTTAAGTCGACTCGATCATTTTCATTGTCGTCTCTCTTTGGCAGGTACTGCGTCACGATTTAGAATACGTAACGGAGAATGACGGTAATGATACCTCACAAATTGAGAAAATATTTACCTATCGACTCTCGAACATTGCCAAGCGTCATCGCGAGCTTTACACGTGAGAAATTCACTTGACTTTCTAGAACACCGATTACTTATTTAAAATTGGAACAATGATACATCAGTGTACGTCTTGATTCGAAGAGAAACAAAGTAGTAGGAGTAGGGATAATGTTTATTTCCCTATAGGTATTGCGAAATGATCGAGCGAATATACAATCCAATAATATTTCTGACGATGCTACTTGCCGGTGTTAATATGTGCTTTTGTGCATTTCATCTCGAAGCGGTATGTACCATAATAATCATATTTCTGTTGTACATACCATTTGTACCGATTAAAACGAATAGATCTTACGTAAATAAAGTTTAAAACCGATACCAACTGGGTTCGCTATTGGGTGGTCGAAAATTTCTGAGTTTTCAACGCGATTGAAAGATAAATTGAAATCGATCGCTATCATCCAAAATCCCCCACACGTGTAAATATAATATCGAATTAAAACATATATCATTAATTAGTTTACTCCATCATGTTCAAAAGTCATTCATTGAATATAACGTTGCCAAATATATTACTATAAATATAATTTTAAACGGAAATATCACGTTTCCATTCCCTTAAATATTGAATTATTGCCGATGTTGTCCACGATGCAAAAAATATAGCTGCCGTTTCTTCTTCAATTCTCAAATAAAATATAAGAACAACGAATTGCAGGAATCATTAGGGCCACATTCCTTTAAATCGTAAATCGGATGACTTTGTACATCATACGCTTGTTGCTCCAAAGAATTAACATTACTGGAAATCAACGTTATTTAACTTATTGTTAGATACGCTCCGATCCACCCAAGTAATAGTCATTTTCATTTTAGTTCAGTAAGCTCGGCAAAATCAATCGAGTGCGATTTAAACCATGCAATTTTCTTAAAGGAAATATCGAACGGAAATGTGAACGAAGCCATTAAGAGTCTGTCTCATGCGCTTAGCGTCATCGTACAGGCTTTCATATACTGTATTTACGCCGATAAACTGACGGAACAGGTGAAAATTCAACAGCACGTGAGATAAATTAATATTGATATAAATGGTGTCCGATTTTTTTCTGACAATTTATCGAACGATTAGTCGAGCCTGATAGCCGATGCAGCCTACGATTGCGAGTGGATCGATCGTACCAAAGACTTCAAGATTATCTTGCAGACGATCATGATGCGATCCCAAAAGGCATATAAGTGCACCGCTTATGGATTTTTCTTCGTCAACATCGGTCAAATGACCGTAGTGAGTACAGTTTAACTTTAATGGTTTTATACCTATGTTTACGCAGCGAATATTTAACCGAAAAAATTCATCCGCTTTTATTCCGCTTACTCAGATTATCAAGACCGCAGGTAGTTATTTTACTCTTCTGAAATCGATGGACTGACCCGAAAGCATCAAAATTGTTGTGTAAGTGCTTGGCGTCGTGACGATGCTACTGTTGTCAATGAGTAAATATATGTTGAACAGATGGAATAAAAGCAGACTCGTACGTATTTAATTCTCCTTTTGTTGTAAATGGGTTTCTACAAAGCTCACGATGAAAAAAACACTTTTCGCCGTGGACAATTTTTAGCAGGTATCTTCCGTCATAATTCCTGATTGTGAGATGAAGGTCATAGTGAAAGGATAATAAAAAATATAAATTAAACGATATAACCGAACTATCGAATTTTCCACACTTTTGACGAATGAAACCTAAACTCATAAAATCACTAAACGTTTTTCGTTACAGTTTTTTATTGACGGGAAGGATTATATTTCAAAATGATGACAACGGAAATTTGAAATAAAAATGCTCGTCCTTAACACCCCTATGCATTATACGATATCGCTTCTAAAAATATAATAACAACACGTTCTTAAAATCCACTCCTAATTTCGAAAAAAAAACACCTTCCATTCTTTTTCTCACATAAAATGGCAAACTACCTGATCTCAACTTCTCCCTAAAACGTTGTCTACAAATTTGTATACGATTCGCGTATGACTACAAGTTGCATATTGAAACAGCCGACTTTGTATTCTTCCATAGAAACTTACCGACCATAGACACCAACGATAAGCGCGAGTCTTATAGGCATTACAAATGATCCCTTTCTCTGCTTTCCGATCGGTCACAACGAACTTGCACAAACTTCTGCAAAAATGTTCACGCGTTCTCCCTTCGCCTCCATGGAAAATATGAAAAGAAAGGAGCAAAAAAGCCAGGAATCAAAAATGCATGAACGAGAACGTCAAAACGGCCACCCGACGTAATAGCTGTCGCTATCGTGTCGCGAGCCATCATTACCTCTTACACGTAAAGTTCGGAACTTCGAACAACCCTTTCGTGTGCAATAAATTATACAAGTGGCTGTCTATGAAGGGCGACCGTGGGTTATACACGGACGGGCTATATTTTCGAAATTCCTATAGGAATGGAGATATGCGACGATCAAACCTCCCCGCCCCGCCTCTAGCTCCGCCTGACCGCTTCGACCCTTCAAACCGCGTTTTTTTCTATTCGTATTGCGAAGAGAAAAAGCGAATGCGGATATTCGACAACATCAACCCCCAACCCTCTCGTTTCAACCCCTCGGGTCGAGCAATTTTCCTATTCGCTCATAGAGATACCGTGAATGCAGAAATACGACGACCCTTCACCCCTTCGTCGCAACTTTCAACGCCGAACACCGGGCAATTTTTCTATTCGTTCGTCGTACAGAGAGGGTAAACGATATAAGTAGCTTCTCGAGGGAACTTCGAACTTGGGAAGGGAAAGCTCGCATGCGATTGCGGCATTCGAATACTTTATATATCGCAGCAGGGAGCATTCGCGAACACGACATTATTCGGAACGTTCGAAATACTTGGTGAACGCGAAGCGCGTCCGTCACGCGTTACCTGTTGTAATTTGTTTCCTTTGTAAGATTGGACTACTTATGGATTGTTACGACGAGACGAGCCACGAAATGGAAGGATTTATCGTTTATCGTTAGCGTTCCTTTTTTTTCATGTGACGCTCACGGCTTCTCGCACGAACTTCAGTTTATCGACTACAGTAAGTTTATTTTTGTCATGTTTTTGGTGGATATTTTTAATGCGAGCTTCTCGTCGTAATGGAGTGATAAAGTGATTTATTTCATTTAGCGATAAATAATAAAATGGTCGTTTGAAAATTATTTCGAACAGTGACTCGATTCTGGTTGTTTAAAAGTTTTTTTTATCAGAGTAATTCGATTAGAGCTCGTGCTACGAGGTAACGTTTATTACCGAGGGTGACAATATTTTTTAATCAACTGACGTCGAGGTCCGAGGGGGTCTTGTGATTAAGGGCGCAACGATTCGTGAACTTATTTTCATTACGAGCTGTCGAGAGGCAACCAGTATTTCTCGGTAAATCGAATTAAATAAAAAATAAAAGATTTGTAATATATTTTATTGCTCTTTTCCTGACGACAATTTTTTTTATTTATTCGTCTGTTTCGATGATCGATAAAGAGCAACATCAGTATTTACGATCGGGTTGAAAACGACGTATGTAAATCGCGGATATTTAATTGTTGCCTCGAAAAGCGTTCGTTCGATGTTTGCTATTAGCATTTTAGTAAGATCGATAATTTAGTAATATTAATTTTACATGGACGAAATACTGGAAAAATAAAAGGTTATCGTGCATTTGTATTCATTTTTTTTTTCTTATCCCAATTTCTGAAACCGTCCGAGCCGCGAACGTTTTTCGATCCAACGTCGAGATTCTATGGTAGCTCGATCCGTTTTCCTCGAAAACCAATGTCTTCGTACAATCTTGTAAAGAAAAAGAAAAATCTAGACAACGAGAGAGATACGTATTTTAAATTTATACAAATCTCACTATATCGATCGATCAATCAATGTCGCGAGCAGACATTGATAAGTACTTTGGACACTGAAAAATTTGTCTTGGCTGATTGAATATGCGATCGTCGATCAACGACGATATTTCCAGTTGGAGAAACAAAGTTTGTGTTCGATTAAAAAAAAATTTGATAAATCGAGTCAATTAAGTATTTTTTCTAACAGAATGTACATTTTTGAGAATGAGATAATATTTCTGAATCATAGACGATGTTATATTTATAATAATCGAAACCACCATCGAAAACGCTGGTTCGATTTAATTCCACGATTATAGTAAATTAAACTATATTATTATTGGTGATCCAACGGTAAAATATTATCTTCATATGACATTTTTTCTCAATATGTGAAACTGTTGGAAAATATTTTGTTCACAGTGTGTGAAAAATCTTGGAATTATTGGAACGAGAGACGTAGCATCGACATCAATGGAAAATCTTAAAGATGTTGTGGACAGCGTGTCGTATAAAAAATATTTACAACGCGATGTTGGAATATTGCGCATCACCGGTTTACACTCAATGAACAGTGTTTTCACGGATAAAGTCCCAGAATCAAAAAAGTGGGAAGCCCTGGAATTTGCGTTAGCAATGGTAAACTTATTATTCGTTGTTTTATGCGAGGCTAATACGGTGATTGTATTTTGGAGCGAGGATTCAAATTTCGCGATAGGCACCGCATCGACCGTACTTTCCGGTGGCCTCTGCTTTGTAAAGGTAACAAATAGTGAAAGTTTTATCTTAATTTTGTTTAAAACCTCGCTCACAGAATTTAACCTGTAAGAAACAATTAATTCCGAATGAGAAACGTCCGTATCGTGGGTCATTAAAACGATGACGAAAATTTATTGAAATGTATTTTTCTAAAATCTATCAATTGGTTCATCGATCGATTAAAATCATAAGTATAAGATTACGATGTAATTACGCCTGTATCGACGTGCTCACGAAAGAGATAGGTGTTCACTTTCTCGATTTTAATCGTATTAATTTACGTTCTATTATTTCAATTATTAACTTAAAATCTTAACCGTCATAAGACTTCTCGTTCGCAAATCCCATTTCAATTTAATTTGAATAAAGTAAGTATTTTTCAACGATCTAGTTATCTTTGAAAACGATCAAAAATTGATAAAACCCTTCTTTGTTACTGTTATTATTATCATTGATTGATTTCTTACGGCAGGGCTGGAGATTGTGGTTTTGGCGCGAAACCTATCGTCATTTATTGCGACGCTTCGCCATCATGTGGCAAGACTCGGAACTTCGAGTCAGGACGAGAATTGAAAACAGGATGACGGCCGAGGGGGCATATTTCGTGACGAAAGTTTATATCATTATTTCGATCGTGTTATGCGGCAGTTACGCTATACGACCGTACCTGTGAGATACGATAAATACTGAAAAAAATATATATCGTTGTTCAGATTACACTTGCTGTTATGTTCGTTTCGTTCTATGGCGTTTGGAGGAAGAATATTGATTTCCGGTGAAAAAAATCTTGGTCGAACTCCATGGTATTTTTTAATCAAAAATAACTTTTGTTTTCGCTTATTTTTTCATGTCAATATTTGTCGCGATATTTTTACGATTTGTTCTTTAGTCTAATTATTCCTTACATAGTAATGAATCCCAATAGACGATAACAATAATTAATTATTCATTATCAATTAATCGATCATTTATGGAAATTCGTTTAATTGAAATTTCGTCCTATCCACAGGCTTTCAGTGCACTATTAGTAGTACGGCAGATTCTCCAATCTCACATACGATTTGTTTTTTAGTCTATTTATTTCTTATACAGAAATGAATCCCAGTCGACAATAACAATAATTAATTATTCATCATCGATTAATCGAACATTTATCGAGATTCGTTTAATTGGAATTCCGTCTTATTTTCCAGACTTTTAATGCATTACGGGTGGTACCGCAGATTCTCGAATGTCACGTATGATTACACAGTCGGAGTTTTTCCAGCGACTTATCCATCAGGAATGAAAATGACAAACATGACTCAATACATATTATGGATATCTTGGGAACAATTTGGCGTTCTCTTTATCGCACTTTATTGGATAGTAGCCGATGTCATGTTCGCCCAGCTTACCACACATATCGCAATACACTTTCGAGTAAATAATAATTATAGCTAACGTAAACTTATCCAATAGACGAGAATAAATTATTAATTTAGTCCAAGGATAATTTTGTCGATGTTATTCTTCATTTTAAGTCGACTCGATCATTTTCATTGTCGTCTCTCTTTGCCAGGTACTGCGACACGATTTAGAATACGTAACGGAGATCGATGATAATGATACCTCACAAATTGAGAAAATATTTACCTATCGACTCTCGAAGATTGCCAAACGTCATCGAGAACTATACACGTGAGAAATTCACTTGACTTTCTAGAATACCCATTACTTATTTCAACTTGGAAATGTGAGGGATTATTGTGTGTCTATATTTATAAAGAAACAATATAGTAGGGGGTGTGAAATACAACATGTTAGATTTTACTCAATCCCTTTGTGCAAAAGCAAAAGAGCGTGTGGGATAAAACAGGGGTCTTCTTTATGTACTTCGATGATAACACTGACGTGTATCAGATCTAGTCATATTGTTTTTTTCCAAAGATTGTGTAATTTTATTTATTTGTTCAAATAAGAGGCAGAATTGTTTAGTAAGAAATACATAAACAAGATGAGCTTTGAAGTGAATTTATCGAAACTTATAAATCATATCCTTCCTTATTAAAAGTTATTACGGATTAATTGGATAATAAATGGCTGACTGGAAAAAAATATAAAAATCTTACCCCTTTGCACAAATTAATTTAACGGATGAACACTAAGTTCATTTTTATTACACAAAGATTTGATTTCATTAGCTGCTTCGTTATTACTACCTTTTGTTTCAAATGCACTGGCTTCCTTGGTAGGTGTATACCTACGATTTTTTGTAACAATGTGAAAAAACGAGGTTGATGCAAATGAACAGGTGACGAAAAAATGTATCGCTTCACATCCATGAGGAAATTTAAGATAATGTTTAATTCTCCGTAGGTATTGCGAAATGATCGAGCGATTATATAATCCAATAATATTTCTGACGATGCTACTTGCCGCTGTTAACATGTGCTTTTGTGCATTTCATCTCCAAAAGGTGGGTAATAATCATATCTTCGTTAAACATCAGTATATCAGTTCATCAGTAACATCATCATCAATATCTCGGACTATCAAATATTTGGCAGTCTTATAAACTTATCGAAATTCGAAATCAAACTTGATTGAGCTAGATACGATAGAAATTAACGCGGGTCAGTAAATACACAGAAGGTATTCGAAGTGTTGTCAATAATTACGATCTCCGGTATCTCTCATTTCCAGCTAATTTTAGCTCGGATCGCTACCGAATTTATCACTACCAAGTGTTCTACTAACAAATATTTATAAGATTACCAACTATTTGGTAGTCCGAAATATTTAGATTTGTATAATCGATACTGACCTTGAATGACCTTGAACGATCTTGACTCTCGAATGTTTTTTATGAGGCCATTTAAAAAAGTGAAGGTCACCTTCACTGTGCGTAAAAGCCTCCACCGAAATAAAAAAAAATGGTTGCATACGATGTCCCCCTCCATACAGTACAACTTTTGTTTGGAATATTTTATTGTGACCTCGATAATTACCGAGTTATGTGAGGTGGCAGAGATAAAAGAAACACCCTGTATATCATTTGCATCAATGAAAACGAATGGAACGCACGTAAATAAAGTTTAAAACCGATCCCGACTGGGTTAGCTATTTGGTGTACGAAAATTTCTTATATTAGAGTGTTCAAATCGATTGAAAAATAAATTCAAATCGATAGTGACCATCGAAAATGCTCCACGCGTCATTAATTAATTTACTCATTGTCAATCATGTTAAAAAGTAATTAATTGAATATATCAAATATTAAATGAAAATGCGCCATCCCCATCCCCTTAAATACTGAATTATTGTTGATTTCGCCAACGATGCAACAGATATACTCATCGTTAGCTGCCTTTTCTTCTTTAATTCTTAAATAAAATATAAGAACAACGAATTGCAAGAATCATTAGGGCCACATTACTTTAAATCGTAAATCCGATAACTTTGTACATCTTACGCTTGTTTCTCCAGAGAATAAACATTACTGGAAATCAACGTTCTTTAATTTAGATTTAGATAAGCTTCGTTCCACCCAAATAATATTTATTTTTATTTTAGTTCAGTAAGCTCGGCAAAACCAATCGAGTGAGATTTACACAATACAATTTTCTTAAAGGAAATATCAAACGGAAATGTCCACGAAGCCTTTAAGAGTCTGTCTCATACGGTTACCGTCATCGCACAGGCCTTTATATACTGCGTCTACGCCGATAAATTGACGGAACAGGTGAAAATTCAACAGCACGTGAGATAAATTAATATTGATATAAACGGTGTCCGATTTTTTTCTGACAATTCTTCGAACGATTAGTCGAGCCTGATAGCCGATGCAGCCTACGATTGCGAGTGGATCGATCGTACCAAAGACTTCAAGATTATCTTGCAGACGATCATGATGCGATCGCAAAAGGCATATAAGTGCACCGCTTATGGATTTTTCTTCGTCAACATCGGTCAAATGACCGTAGTGAGTACAGTTTAACTTTAATGGTTTTATACCTATGTTTACGCAGCGAATATTTAACCGAAAAAATTCATCCGCTTTTATTCCGCTTACTCAGATTATCAAGACAGCAGGTAGTTATTTTACTCTTCTGAAATCAATGGACTGACTCGAAAGTATTAAAATTGTTGTCTACGTGTTTGGCGTCGAAACGCTGCTACTTGAGTCAATGCAAATATATGTTGAACACATGGAATAAAAACAGACTCGTACGTATTTAATTCTCCTTTTTTTTAGTAAAGGGTTTTCTACGAAGCTCGCGCTGAAAATAAATCACTTTTTGTTGTGAACAAATTTGAGCCGGTACCTACCTCTCGTCATAATGACAGAGATAAATATCATGGTGAAAGGAGAATGATAAATTTAAAAACATTTATCGAAACGATTACACGATATTGACGGACCGTGAAATTTTCCATACTGCTGGCAAATGAAATTTTGCTAACGATGAGTTCTTCAATTAAACGTGCTAATACCGTTAAAAAGTCACGTCGAAAATGTTTCGATCCAAAGATCGTCATGTACCGAAATTAGTACGATTCAAATCTTCATCTAGCATATTGTAGAGGTCAAGAATTACCACGTGAAGCACCATCTGACATGCGTCCCCCCACTTAACACGACTCAATATATATATTGAGACCGGTATTTCTTTTCTTACAATTATTCTGAAATACCCACCCGGCGCGGCCGTGGTCCGTCGGCTGCCGGGGCTCTTTGACAACGTTTTCAATATCTATATTTCGCTTTTGGGCGCCAGTCAGATTTGCGTTATGACGAACGACACTATTTGACGAGTAAATTGAGAGACCGGATTCTCAGGGTGAGTTCCGTTGTAGGACCAAAAGGAAAATCTCGCGAAATCAAAGAAGACTCAGTGATTGACCGAGATAGGCAAATTTATTGGTACTTACAGTATTGATCGACAAAATCTCTACAATGTTCGGTTGTTACTTCCTTCACCAATTTCCCAATGACAGCACACTGGTGTTCTTTTGTCCATAGGTGGTCGAAGACCGGGGTCACCTATATCTTTGACAAAGTTGAACACTATGCGGTACACAAAGACGGTGCACCGTCACAATTTCTAATACGTGCAACGGTTTAGTGGTCTTTCTCGACTAACCCGTCCAACTGCTAGTCCGTTCTCTCGACTAGCCCGTTCGACTGTTAGCCCGCTCAAGGGTCCACTAACCCGCTCAAAGGTTAATTAGCTACTGATCAGCATCGATCAGCCACTCTCGATCGAAGAGAGCCGCTGATCGTCGCGCTAGCGTCGGGCCCTTTCGTCACTTTTCGTCGAAGATTGTCGAAAAGCGACGGAGTGCGACGAAATCGTTCGACGCACGACGTCGAGTATGCTCCTAATATATAGGGCACTCCGCCGACACCCGACATCGCAGGCGGCAGGGATGTCGAGCGAAATCCTCCGGTAACATTCCCCTTCCCCAAACCTTGACATCCCATCCAAGAGTCGATGTCGGGGTCGGAGCAGTTCATATCTTATATCGCCAGCAAACTTACCCCTGCGGCCAATCACTGGGCTATATGAGAATTGAAAATAATTAGTCTCTATTGATGTCGCGAGACTCTTCAGGAGGTTCAATTCTAAGGATATAGACAAAGACTTTGGGATCCATACCTTTACCAAACCCAAAATTGTCAACTTTATTGGACTAACCCAAAAGCTAGATTATAACTTAGACAAAAACAAAACAAATAATGAAACTTAAACGTGGAATCTTATAATGGTAAGTATGGTAAGTACCACGTTATTTAATAATAATTAGCTTAATTTTTCTTGTATCCGGTTGGGATGATTACGCGTATCTCCTCGCCGTTCTTGAGCTCTGGTCGTTCGTCCATCAATTCCTCCGATGTTCGTTCGTTTCGAGGCGAGCATATCACGTTGATGGCTAGGCGCCCTTTCTCCTCAGACAAAGTGGCAGCAGGGTTTTGAGCAGGGTTGCCCAACGCAGTTGTCGAAAGTAAGGCGTTAAAGTGGAATTAAGGTTTACGTAAGCTGCGTCGAGGAAATTTTAAGTCTGTTATATAATATTTCCCTACGATCTTATCCTGCTTATCGGCTAATTCCACGATCATTGGTCCAATTACTCTGTTTATAATTGCTGGACCTAAATACCGATGTCCTAAACTAGCAGAATATCGAGCGGCTTTGTTACTTAATTTTTTGTTTGGATAATAGACTTCCATGCCAACTTTCAATTCGACTGATTTCGTAACGTTAGAATTCACTTTAGCAAGTTTTTTCTCAGAATAGGTTTTCATCTGATTTTCTACTTTATGTCGCAATTCGTCAAACTTAGCTAAGCGTTTTATCCATTCTGCGACTAGTTCGTTGGTTATTGTCTCGGGGTTGTTGGTCAGATTTTCCCGCGGGGTTATTTTAGCTTCCCGAGCATAATTCAAATAGAATGGAGTAATTCGACTACCCCCGTGAGGTACAGTATTATATGCTAACTGTAGTTTTGACAAATTTTCATCCCATCTCTCTTGTTGACCCTTTAGGGTGGCGACGATCATGGGTTTTATAGTTCGATTTACCCTCTCTACCGGATTTGCTTGCGGGTGTGCTAAAGGCGTAGTAATATGGTTTACTCCTTTTGCTGTTAAGAACGCCTTAACGTCTTTATTAATGTACTCGGTCCCATTATCCGAGACGATGGACTCTGGGATCGACCCCCATTTGTCAAATATGGTATCTAGAGTTTTGACCACCGCCTTACCAGTTTGATCTCTCACTGGGAATAATTCGACAAATTTCGTGTACAAATCCTGTACCACGATTATGTACCGGTTGCGTTTCTTTGATCGTATAAAGGGTCCTACTGTATCTATTGACAGTTGAGCCCATGGATGCAATAATGGTCTTGTTGACAATGGTCCTTTCAGTGGGTTTTGGTTGAATTTCACTTTAGAACAAACTTCGCACTCCTCTACATATTTCGTTATATCTCTGGTCATTCCTGGCCAATAATAATTTTGGCGAATGCGTTCCCAGGTGTTATCTCGTCCAAGGTGTCCTGCGTTTATGCTGTTGTGATTTTCTTCCAATATGCCCAAAATCCTATCAGGCTTGACCACTTTCTTCCATGGATTCTCATCGTCAATCACCATTCTTTTAAGTTCTCGCGGCTCGTCGAGGCCGTTTTCCTTTCGGAAGATTCGTTTTTCTCCGTGGTGGTGAGCTGGCGTTGGCGGTAGTTCTCCAGGTCGCCAATTTCTAAGTTCTTCCTCGTCAAGCTCATTCTTTGGTTTCTTTTGCACCACGTCCACTTGTCCTTCGCGTGAGGATAATGTTGACATTCGAGCCGCACCTTCGATGGCATTGTCAAATTCTTTCAAGATTCGCGTCTCTGTTGCGTTGACGTCGTCGTCCGACATTTCGGAATCGGTGAATGATTCAGTAATCAAACTCAGTTTTGTCGATGCATCCGTGGTCATACTTTGTTCGATCAGTTTCTCTGGCGTTGTTGTGAGAAGCTGGTCGTCGACTTTATCCATCGTTTTCACCTGTCCAATTCTGATTTCAGGTGGGTCTGCAGCCTGTTGCTCCTCTTTTGCGCCCTTACTGACAGTATTTTGAGGTTGAATTACTGTCGGGCTTGCTCGTTTCCCGAATTGGTGGGACATTTGATATTTACGTGTCCTTTGGTTCGACAGATATAGCAGATCGGTTGCCTCTCCGCTAAGCAGCGGCGTGCCAGGTGTCCGTTTTCTCCGCAATTATAGCAGAGTATTTTGCTTGGATCTGTCACGAATGTTGAGTAATATTGACCGGAGGTTTCCTTTCCTTTTTCCTTTTCGAACTTTGATAAATTCGTTCGAAGCCGTTGGTTTGTCAAACTTTTCGCGTGTGTCGGCCAAGCTCTCCCCTTTTGTTCTTTTCGTGGGGTCTTTTGAAATGTTTGCAAATGGGTTTCCTCATCCTCCGTTTCTTCATCTTGCTCATTTTCCTCGGTATCCGATTCATCCTGGATGTTCCTAAATGTTGTTCTCGCCGGCTGTCTTCGTAGCTCCTTTCGAGTTTCGAATGATGCGCGATAAACGTGATCTCTTTCGCTCAAATAATGGAGTAGCTCGTCAAAGTTATTAATGCCGGAATTCAGGATCTCGAAAGTTAGTCGCGGATTGCACTTTCCCAAAGTTTGCTTCAGCTGTTCGCGAAACGAGGGTGGATGTTGCATTCGTTCAAAAATCACGCGAGCTCGATAGACAAATTCAGCCAATGTTTCCTCCTTCCCGAGCGTTAGATCGCGTACTTCCCCGAAAAGTACTCCGTCGTCTTTGTATACTCCCCACTGGAAGCGGAATGCTCTGGTAAACTCCTTCCATGTTTGCCAACGTGGTTTATTTATCATGTACCATGACTTATATGGTCCTTCGAACACGGTTGACAAATAGGGGAGGAATGCGTCCTTATATACCCCACTAATATTCATCTGTTCTTTTAGTATTAGGAGGAATTGCTCCGGATCCTTTTCTGTTTTCGGGAAGGTTATTTTCCAGTTGCCAACTATTCGGCCGATCCTTAACGCTGAGTTGATGTCTTGCAGCGGTGAATCGTTATCTCTTCCCTGCCATCTATTCGTCAAAGGAAAATTTCTTCTTGTGTTATACCCATGTTGCCGAAAAGCTTCATCCTCATCGCTTGAGTCACTTATTGGCCACGAGAGAGCACCCCTGAATGGTGTCCCCAGTCGGTGAGCATTTGGTTGACTTCTCTCGTTTCCGTGATTCGTCGATAGTTCGTCAGCTTGGCGATTGAGATTTTCCCCTGTTGTATTTCGTCGAGTTGTTGGTGAATTTCGGTAATTTCCATTTCCGGTGAAACGTAAGTCGTTATTTTCTGAGCTAAATTGCACTCGCCGAAAATTTTCATGTGGCGGGCAGTTTTCAGTCTCAGCCGTTCGAACTCCTCGAATATTCCCTCGTTGTCCGATTCTAGACGGCTCGGGCAACTCGGCACTCACTCTATTTGATAAATTTTGACTATTCACTAAATCGTCGGATTGCATGGGTCCCGACGACCTAGGCAGTGTTACATTGTCAATTTCAAAATTTCCGCGAGTGTATGGCCTAAACGCTCCTCGGTGATTTGGAGAAGTATCCTCGTCAATTAAATCCACCGGTAAAATTCGTATTGTCTCTTGGTACCGTGCGCTGTCTCTTGTCGCAATTGTTACATCCGACGCTTGATCAAAACGCGGCGGGGCTTGATCCACTCGATTTTTATTTAATTTGTTCTCTTCTTCCAAATGTCCACAGCGGTCGCTTATTATTCGCATTTGCTTCATCATCTCGTCTAACTGGGTTTGGAGCGGTCCCATTAATGTCGTTAGCAAATTTTCGTTGGCCATGAGCGCGCTGTTATCTGGGAGAATCGGGGTGCCACTGCGCGATCCCCTTCCCCTCCCGGGTAACGCTACTCCTCGAACAGCGGTGAGTGAGCTAACGCGATCGCTTGCTACACCGGCCATGCTCGACGGCTGGGCGGGGGTAAACCCCGTCGCTCCCTCCTTATCAGCTGACAAAACTCGCGCCGGTTCACTGAGCGTTCGCTCCGATGTCATCGCGGTTCCCCCCACTCCTATCATAGGGTACCTTTCGGTATCAGACATCTCGCTCTCTCCGTCGGTTGTTAAATGATCTTTACTTTTATTTTTATTTTCGTTTTTTGACGTTGCCCTTGTCAATCTTTTTGGTGGCGTTTTAAACATTACTTCGGACACGCCCTCTATTCAAATGTTCTAAGCGTTTTATTTGTCCGGCAGTAATTATGCAATTTTTATTATTTAATTTTGAATTTAGAGGTTAATTGAATCAAATAATTTTATTGTTAGTAGTCGAATTGATTCATATTTTAAATTCGATATTTGAATAATAATTGTACCAATGATCGCAGCCTTATTCTTATAATATTTTCCCTAAATTCTGTTCGGCATAATAGATAAAAGCAAGCAAGCAAAAGAAAAGTACGCAATAATAGTTTCTTGTAGTCAAAGATAGCAGAATAATATATAGTTTGCGAAAAGAGAGAGACACCAATAATCGTGATCGTATTTTCGTTATATTGTCTCTAACTTATACCCGGTATATTTGTGCGAATGAGCGAGTAAATGAAAAGAAAAGGTTTACGATAATAATTTCTTCTCGTCGAAGAAGACGGAACAATACATATGGCTCGAGAGAAGAACGAAAAAGAAATAACGGTCGCCTTTGTGTCTTGCGCGTCGGGCCGCTCTCCGTGTTTACATTCACGCGCGCTTGACCGTCTCGACAATGTTTCGGCTCACTGTATGTAAAATTTTATGTCGTCTTAAATTTTCCTTCTGCCGATATTTTATTTTCGATCTCAAAATTTTCGTTCACTGTCCATTCAATAATGCGATATTACCAAGATTTTAATAAACGACAAACATAATATCGCGTGATAAATCAGAATAATTATTTATCGTCAACTATTCCGTAATAATTAATACAATTATGAAATTTTCAGAAAAACAATAAATAATAAATAATAGACAGTATTAAACAAATAAACAATAAGAGAATAAATTAATAATAGCAAACAAAATAAATAAACGATGATCGAATAAATAAACGATAACTGGATAAATAAATAATGACCGAATTGGTAGATAATAAATAATAAACGGATAAATAAACGACAGTGCATAGATAAATTATAATCACATAAATAAATAATCACATCAATAAATAGATAATCGCATATATTGGTAATTATCAATTAAACAAATAACGATTTCGTAGGTACGACCACGACAAAATTAACACACAATTATTAGACAATCAATGAATAAAGCATGCTTGGAGAAATTTTCAATTTATTCGTCAAATCGTTTCTTCTATCTAAATTTTCCTCCGATGCGTCGTGACTGAAACGGACGCAAATTTGTCAAATGTTCACTTTAATTTACTTTAATACAATTTTAATTCTTTTCTATTTCAAATTAAACCGGAACAAAATTTTCAATTTATAGAATTTTCTTTTCAACATTAATTTTCCACTTGAAACGTTGGCAAATCGGACAGACGCGGCATTTGTCAACGCTTCGTTATTAAATTTTCGAATAAATTTTATTTATCGAACTTTAACACAGATTTTACTTTTGAAGTTTTGTCACCAAATGAGACCGATATTTCCTTTCTAATTATTCCGAAATATCCGTCCGATATTTGGCGACAAAATCTAATTAATCAAATTTTACCAACGTTCTTTTACGTTGGGCGCCAAATGAGACAGATATTTCCTTTCTAACAATTATTCCGAAATATCCGTCTGATATTTGGCGACATTTTCTCAATCAATTTTACCAACGTTGCCCCACGTTGGGCGCCAAATGAGACCGGTATTTCTTTTCTTACAATTATTCTGAAATACCCACCCGGCGCGGCCGTGGTCCGTCGGCTGCCGGGGCTCTTTGACAACGTTTTCAATATCTATATTTCGCTTTTGGGCGCCAGTCAGATTTGCGTTATGACGAACGACACTATTTGACGAGTAAATTGAGAGACCGGATTCTCAGGGTGAGTTCCGTTGTAGGACCAAAAGGAAAATCTCGCGAAATCAAAGAAGACTCAGTGATTGACCGAGATAGGCAAATTTATTGGTACTTACAGTATTGATCGACAAAATCTCTACAATGTTCGGTTGTTACTTCCTTCACCAATTTCCCAATGACAGCACACTGGTGTTCTTTTGTCCATAGGTGGTCGAAGACCGGGGTCACCTATATCTTTGACAAAGTTGAACACTATGCGGTACACAAAGACGGTGCACCGTCACAATTTCTAATACGTGCAACGGTTTAGTGGTCTTTCTCGACTAACCCGTCCAACTGCTAGTCCGTTCTCTCGACTAGCCCGTTCGACTGTTAGCCCGCTCAAGGGTCCACTAACCCGCTCAAAGGTTAATTAGCTACTGATCAGCATCGATCAGCCACTCTCGATCGAAGAGAGCCGCTGATCGTCGCGCTAGCGTCGGGCCCTTTCGTCACTTTTCGTCGAAGATTGTCGAAAAGCGACGGAGTGCGACGAAATCGTTCGACGCACGACGTCGAGTATGCTCCTAATATATAGGGCACTCCGCCGACACCCGACATCGCAGGCGGCAGGGATGTCGAGCGAAATCCTCCGGTAACAATATATAGCAATTTAGTACCGATTTTTCAACCGACTACCCTCATCTCGCACTCCAGAAGAGATATCTGTATCACTGCTCTCAACCGGAATTTATCAGCTGACATCTTTACACTTCATTCAGAAGCCACTTCCGTCCAACACACGAACCATGACTCAAGTGTGAGATGAACATACCAAATACTTATGCAGATCACCCCTTTTTAAGACGAAACAATAATTCACGAACTGTCCAAGCGCTCCTAATTGTAAGTGTTTTTTTCCAAGAATCCCATACTTGTTAACTATCCCAACTAATCAGAAGATTCAACTAACCCTAACCACCTGTCAAAAATTAATATATAAGGACCACTTTTTAGCTAAAAAAGCAGTTACAATTTTTGACGGGGACCAGCAACGCAATTACCTTGCGCAACAGGATTTGCGAAGGATTCTGGGTCGTCAACTCACTCGCACTTATTGTCAGCTCAAGAGTAACTTCGTTGTAGTAAAGTATCTTAGAGTCAGTAGTAAATTGCTTGTGAAAATAAAAATTTGATAAACGAACTCGTATCGAACGTACTCTTCTCCCTCATCACCGACCCTCCGAAAATCACTATTGCACCGTATCGAGCTTCGTCAGATCATCAGCATCGCACCATCAACGAAACAGTGAGTCGAACTTCCCTCATACAATCTTTCACATAATCAAAATTGACTAATCGAAACGAATCTTGTGGTAACGTAAGGGCCAAACTTCCGTCCTGGAGGAAAGGACTGAATTGCCCTACTTCGAAAAGAGAAGTCGAACATTGGTACGGATTCTCATGCTTGGACGAGTTCAGCAGGTCGTAACACACTTCTCACCGAGTCACCTAGAATCACTGTTGCACCGTATCGAGTTCCATCAGAACATCGCACGACCAACGTGTGAGAGTGAGTCGAACTTCCCTCGTATAATCTTTCACATAGTCACAACTGACCATCGGATTAGTCGAAAACGACGGTGCCATCTTATCCGAAAACCCCTTTGCACTGAACTTGTAGTAATAATTAGGGGTCACTTCCATCCGCGAATAAAGGACTTAATTGTCCTGGTGGGAAAAGAGAAGTCGAACATGTTTTCGCACCCTTGGACTCGATCGAGTCTAGCAGGTCGCAGCACTCTCCCGCATTCATATTACTTCTTCAGTTTATTTATTGCACGTCTTTAGAAAAATATTTATCTCTAATTCCATTCACAATTTTGGGATTATCTAGGTTTTAATTAAATAGAATAATTATCTTAGAATCCACTATAGTGTATTTCAAAAGTCTCTAAGTCGAAACATTCGTTCAATCTTGAAATCATTCTATCGAATTGACGCAAATGCACACACTTTATGTCACAGTTGTTGTAAATATTAGCGATTATTTAAAAACCCACAAGACCAGCTATTATTTTTATATTTGGGTAAAAGTTTTCATGTCTCTGTTGACATTCGAAAAATATACAACGATCATAAAATCATCATAAACACAATCATAAAAACAATCATAAAAAATTGTCGACACAATTTTATTCACTCAGGTGGAATCGTCAACTAGGATGATCGTCGTGCAAGGCTTGTCGCAACGGTTGTTGGGTCAGTTGAAATTCCATTCAGAGACGCATAAAATCACTTAAGGTAGTTCGTTCCAGTTTTTATCGACAAGAAGAGTTATATTTTGAAATGATGACAGGGGAAGTTTTAAATAAGAACGCTCTGTCTTAATATTCCTATTCGGAGCTCTATGTGATATCGCTTCAAAAAATATAATATGAACACGTTTTTAAAATCCACTCCTAATTTCGAAAAATACATCTTCCATTCCTTTTTTCACATATAATGACAAACTACCCGATTTCAACTTCTCATTAAAACGTTGTCTGCAAATTCGTATAAGATTCGCGTATGACTAAAATTTGCAAATTGAAACAGCCGACTTTGTATTCTTTCATAGAAATTTACCGACCATAGACACCAACGATAAGCGCGAGTCTTATAGGCATTACAAATGATCCCTTTCTCTGCTTTCCGATCGCTCACGACGAACTTGCACAAACTTCTGCAAAAATATTCACGCGTTCTCCCTTCGCCTCCATGGAAAATATGAAACGAAGGGAGGAAAAACGCTGGGTATAAAAAATGTATGAACGAGACCGTCAAAATGAGCATGCGACTCGAAAAGCGGTCGCTATTATGCTGTAAACCACCCTTACCCCTTGCACGCGATCTTCGAACCGTTCGAGCCACCCTTTCGTGTGTGATAAATTATACAAGCGGATGTCTGACGAGGGTGACCGTGGGTTGTACAAGAGCGAGCTATATCGTTGATATTCTTCCAGCAATGAAGATATACGACGATTATCCTCTCCTTCCCTTCATCTTCTCGAACTACGCTATTTTTCTATTCGTATTTCGAAGAGAAAGAATAAATGCCGATAGCCGACAACCCCAACCCTCAACCCTTTCGCTATAACTACTCCGGTCTAGCAATTTTTCTATTCGCTCATACAGATACAGCAAATGCGGAAACACGACGATCAACCGACCCCGACCCCACCAACCACCTTCAACCCTGAACACCACGTAATTTTCCTATTCGCTCGTCGCAAAGAGAGGGTAAACGATATAACAAAATTCCAGAGGGAACGTCGACGACCGCCGGAAAAGCTCGCATTCGATTGCGAGACTCGAGTACGTCACATCGCAATAGAAATCATTCGCGAACGCCAAGTTTTTCATAGCGTTTAAAAAACTCGGGAGAATTTATTTCCTTTGTAAGATCTACTTATGGATTATACGACGAGACGAGCCACGAAATGGGAGGATTTGTCTTTATCGTTGGTGTTTTTGTTTTCATGGGACGCTCACGACTTCTCGCACGAACTTCAGTTGATCGACTACAGTAAGATTGTTTTGCTCTTGTCATGTTTTTGGTGGATATTTTTAATGCGCGACTCTGGTTTTTTCAACAAAATTTTATCAGAGTAACTCAATCAGAATTCGTGTTTGGACGAAACGTTTAATGCAGACGGTGACAATTTTAATTGGTTTTAATCGACTCAATGATTTCTTTTAATAGAATATATATTTTTGAGAGTGATATATTATTTCTGGATCATTGTCGATTTTATCTTTATAATAATTTTTATAATAATTTTTATAATAATTTACGTCACAATTTTCATAACAAATTTATAATTATTTTCATAATTATACAGATATCGTATTTTAATATTTTATTTTATTGTTAGTTATTTTTTTTCGAACGTTAAAGTATTGATTTTCGTGCTTTAATGTTCGATCTAATTCTACGACTAATTGTAAGTATAGTAAATTGAACGTGTACATTATTACAGATCCAACGACAACATATGATCTTCATAACACATTCTTTCTCAATACGTCCAATACTATTGGAATATATTTGTTTCACAGTGCGTGAAAAATCTTGGAATGATTGAACCGAGAGACGCAGCATCGACACCAACGGGAAATCATAAAGACGATGTGGATAGCGTGTCGTATAAAAAATATTTACAACGCGATGTTGGAATATTGCGCATAACCGGCTTACACTCGATGAACAGTGTTTTCACCGATAAAGTCGTCGTATCAACGAAGTGGGAAGCCCTGGAATTTGCGATGGGAATGATAAGCTTATTTTTCGTTGTTTCGGGGGAGTTTAATACGGTAATTGTATTTTGGAGCGAGGATTCGAATTACGCGATAGGCACCGCATCAACGGTGCTTTCCGGTATCCTCTGCTTGGTAAAGGTAACAAACTGTGAAATTTTCAATTTCATTGTTTTTAATCCCTTGCACACAGGATTTAAGCGGTACATGTCGATCAATTCTGAATGAAACCCCTTCGTGCCACGTGTCATGAAAACGGCGCTAAATTTATTGAAACGGATTTTTTCAAAATCTACAGATCGATTTTATTTATCGATTACAATCTACCGAAATAATCGAAAATAGAAATAATTGCTTGATGAGTGATTAACCTTGCAACTTTGTGCATTCGTTATTTATTATTTCAATTAATTAATTTAACATTATAATTGTCATGATATTTCTCGTTTACAAACTCCATTGCAATTTAATTTGAATAAATTAATTCTCTTTCATCGATCGATTTTTCTTTTAAAACGAACAAACATTGATAAAATTCTTTTATGATATTTTTATGATATTGTTCACTTATTTCTGACGGCAGGCCTGGAGGTTGTGGTTTTGGCGCGAAAACTATCGTCACTTATTGAGACGCTTCGCCGTAATGTGGTTAGATTCGGAACTTCGTGTCAGGACGAGAGATGAAAATAGGAAAACTGCCGAGGGGGCGTATTTCGTGACGAAATATTACATCATCATGGTGATCGTGCTATGCGGCAGTTTCGGTGTACGACCGTCCCTGTGAGAGAGGATATATATTGATAAAAATTTATCGTTGGCCCGACTAAACTTCCTGTCGTTTTCATTCAATGGCGATTGGGGGAAAAAAATTCATTTCCGCTAAAAATATCTTGGTTGAATGAACGCGATGCTTCTTTAGCCAATAATAAATTTGTTTTGTCGGATCAATATTGGTCACGATATTTTTTTAAATTTATTTTTAGACAATTTACCCCTTATATAGAAATAAAACCCAGTCGATAATGCCAATAATTTATGATTAATTATAATTAATCACGATTTTCGATAAATGATCGATAATTATCGATCGTTTATCGAAACCGTTTAATTGGAATTCCGTTCTACCCGCAGACTTTTACTGCGCTACGAGTGGCTCAGTAGATTCTCGAATATCACACACGATAACACAGTCGGTGTATTCCCTGCGACTTATCCTTCAATATTAAAAGTAAAAAACATGAGCCAATACGTATTGTGGATATCTTGGGAACAATTTACCGTTGTCTTTGTCGCACTTTATTGGATGACAGCCGATGTCATGTTCGCCCAGCTTACCACACATATCGCAATACACTTTCGAGTAAATAATAATTATAGCTAACATAAACTTATCCAATAGATGAGAATAAATTATTTATTTAGTCCAAGGATAATTTTGTCGATGTTATTCTTCATTTTAAGTCGACTCGATCATTTTCATTATCGTCTCTCTTTGCCAGGTACTGCGTCACGATTTAGAATACGTAACGGAGATTGACGGTAATGATACCTCACAAATTGAGAAAATATTTACCTATCGACTCTCGAACATTGCCAAGCGTCATCGCGAACTTTACACGTGAGAAATTCACTTGACTTTCTAGAACACCGATTACTTATTTAAAATTGAAACGATGATGCATCAGTGTATGTTTTGATTCGAAGAGAAACAAAGTAGTAGGAGTAGGGATAATGTTTATTTCCCCATAGGTATTGCGAAACGATCGAGCGAATATACAATCCAATAATATTTCTGACGATGCTGCTTACCGCTGTTCATATGTGCTTTTGTGCATTTCCTCTGCAAAAGGTGCGTTATAATCAAATATCCGTTGTATCTATGATTTTCACCGATGAAAACGAACAGCTCTTACCTAATTAGAGTCTAAAATTAATCCTAAGTGAGGTAGCTATCGGATGTCCGGCAATTATCGTCTTCGATGCGATTGATAAATAATTTCAGATCGATCGCAATCATCGAAAATCCCCCAAATGATTAAATATAATACCGAGTTGAAATATAAAGTAGTAATAGTGTCATCAATTAATTCGATCAACAATATTTTTGTTTTAATTGACATCGATCTTGAGCATCAAAAATCCTCTAAATCATTAAATATTGTAAACGATGCAAATAATATTTCCTCCATAAATTTTTATATAAGACTAGCTTTTACTCGCGACTTCGTTCACGTGGGATTCCGCATTAATATACTTTTTTTGGAAATATTATATATATATGAAGTTATAGTTATTGCCGTGACTTTCTTCGCATGGAACCCATGACATCGTGGAAATGTCAAAATCTAATTGCACTCTAGACAATTTCCTTATAAATTCAGCCCATTACGTCCAGTCGTTTGGTATGTGCGTTGCCTGTCAGTCAGTCACGGAACATTGATATATATATAGATATAGGAATAATGAATTTCAGGAATCATTAGGGCTATATTACTTTAAATCGTGAATCCGATGACTTTGTAGATCTTACGCTCGTTCCTCCAAAGAATGAATATCACAGGAAATCAACATAATTTAATTTATCGTCAAAGAAACTCCGTTTCACCCAAATAATATTTATTATTATTGTTAGTTCAGTAAGCTCGGCAAAACCAATCGAGGGAGATTTACACAATGCAATTTTCTTAAAGGAAATAGCAAATGGAAATGTGCACGAAGCCATTAAGAGTTTGTCTCATGCGGTTACCGTCATCGTACAGTCTTTCATATACTGCATCTACGCCGATAAATTGACGGAACAGGTGAAAATGCAACACCACCTGAGATAATCTAAGATCGATATAATCGGTATACGATGTTTTCTGAACATTTTCCGAACGATTAGTCGAGCCTGATAGCCCGTGCAGCCTACGATTGCGAATGGATCGATCGTACCAAAGAATTCAAGATTATCTTGCAGACGATCATGATGCGATCGCAAAGGCCATATAACTGCACCGCTTATGGATTTTTCTTCGTGAATATCGGTCAAATGACCGTAGTGAGTACATTTTAACATTTAAAATTGTTACACCTTTGTTTATACAGCGAATATTTAATCGATAAGAAAATTTAATCCGTTTTCATTCCTCCTGTCCAGATTACCAAGACAGCGGGTAGTTATTTTACTCTTTTAAAATCGATGGACTGACTCGAAAACGTCACTCAACAACATTTTTTTAAGCGCCTGGCGTCGAGACGTAGCTATTTCTGTCAATGAGTAAATATATGTTCACTAGATGGAATAAAAACAGACTCGTACGTATTGAATTCTCCTTTTTTAGTAAAGGGTTTTTTACAAAGCTTGCGCTGAAAAAAATTAATCGATTTTTCGCTGTGGAAGATTTTGAGCAGGGTTTTTTTATACCTAATAAAGATAAAGATCGTGCTTAAAGAAGATTAAAATATTTAAAAAATGTATTGATCGGATCGATTGTAAGATAAAATGATCTCGTAAATGTTTCAGCAACGTTTTTCCGTCGATCTTCTACGTACGGATTATTCATAGATTTTTTTTTACTTTTCTTAGGTCCACAAATTTTTATTTTTGTCACTCGAAATTTCCACTTTTTATTTCAAATCTATTTATAACATGATACAATAATTACTGGCTTAGGGTGTCGTTAATAATTCTAAAACTCTATAAAGTAATGAACATTTTATAATATTTGCAGTGTCTCACTTGCCAGATCAATCAACTGGAATCGCGTTTATCTATTTCATAAAAAAAAACAACTTTGTTTCGATAACTTGTTTTTTTTTGGTTGCTTTATTTTCAGTGGTTGAAATGCATGCAAATTGTGATAAGATTATTAACAAGAAACCTGTGGATTTATGGATGTATAGGTATGGTTTACCAAAATTGAATACATATAGAGGAAACGATAGGTCCAAAGATATTTGGATAATTAACAAATGATTAATTGTTGCTTTTATCGTCAATGTAAGATAACGAAGATGTCCAACCTGAAGTACATACTTCCACGATTTGACAAGGCAAAGTAATTCTTGGGATATGAGAAAATGTTAATGCGATCGGAGTTTTTAGGTAGCTATCGTAAAATCTCATAAGGTAAGTGCTTGGTCATCGAAGCCAACGTGCTCACCTTTTGTCTTCGAATTTTTTTTCTCCGAACTTTTTTTTTATACATTGTTTTCGAGGTATGACCTTTTTCAGGTTTTTACGATCCGTCCCTTTTCCCATTTAGCCAGCCCCCACGGAGAACGATAAATCGCACCCCTGAAAGGAGATGCGTGCAAATGCCCTCGTTTTATCGCCATAAAACGACCGGTTTAAAAATGGATATATATATATATATATATATATATATATATTATTTCAAATTTATCAATTATCAGGACAAGATAAACGTAACATCTTCGCTTTCACATTAAAACCGCATCATTATCCCTCCGACCGCCCCTTTTGCGTTCGATAAATTATATACAGGCTTTTATCTGTTACAGGCTGTTATTCGGTTCGAGTACAAAGGAATTAACCGGAAAACACAATTGGTAAAAGACAATTGAAAAACGACAAAGTTATTCAATTCATAATCTAGATATCTATCGACAAATACTGGAATTAATAAGTGATCGAATTAACGTGCTTTGGAAAAAGATCTATATCGATCTCTCTCGCTCCCTCTTATATTTCCATCTTTTTCGAACTTGTAAGAAAGTCGATCTTTCCTATCCTCTTAGGATGATCCAAACCGACCGAGTTCCAATTCTCATTCCAAATTTCTCCCACGTGATTGCATTTTTAGGCAAAATATGAGAAGTTCTATGACTTCTCTTCTTGGGTAAAAAATATATATCGTCGAGACGTTAACTTGATTGCAGCTTTTACTATCGACTGAGTTTATCGAGCATCGTTTTAAAATGGACGATTTTTTTATATTTAATTTTATATTTGATTTTAAATCGCAGATTGCCATTATTTGGTTCATGTGCACTAATCATTTACGTTTTTTTAAATTAAGGAACCCTGGGAACGAGTCTTTGCGAAATTTTCGTTACAGACTGTAATATGTCGATTCGCTTCAGTCGATACACGATATATCGACCTCGTTGCTCCGATGGTCAAACCTGTACGCCTTCTTTTTCCTCCGGTGTAAATTTCGAACAAATCCAAATCAAGGTCAAGTACATTTGATATAAATAGTTAGATGAATCTAATTTATTTTTCTCCAAACCATCGACTGTCTCGAATCGAATTGCGAGAGAAACCTGTTACCGAGGGAGCGCTTTCTCGCTGTCTTACCCTGCCACGAGATGTGGCAAAATATCGACGGAAGTAGTTCCGCGCTCCCAATAAACGTTAGTTAGATTTTCATTTCGCTAATTACTTCAAACTGGAAAATTCCATTTCACGTTCGCGCTCGAACGTTCGTAATGCTTCGTACGACGAAAATATCCACAATTTCAATGCAAACAATGTAATCAATGCCCAGCGTCGTTGCTAATTGCGAATGCCCATTAGGCAATTGCTTGAGCGTATCGTCGTATACGCGGGGGCGTTGGTTGCATTGTGTAATCGCGGGTGACCTATCGCCCACGACTATTCCGAAGCCAAAAAGTCACTGATTGAAACGTTCTATATAAAGTATTTTCACACCTCGCCCATCCCCTCTATACAATACCGTGTATTCGTAATATATTTAGCGAAACTTTCGATAAAATAATAACAATAATTCATTTGTTTTGTCCCAAGGACAAATAATTAATTTTATTAATTAACAACTTTCTTCATTCGTGTACTAATTTCTGTTTTTTTACTCCTATCTTGTTCGTTATAAATAAAAATAAACGAGGTCGTTAATCAGGTACTAAAGCGTCTCGTACCTCGGTGATTCGATCGTCGATTTAATTAATAACTGCATGGTTATTATAATTGCGACAAGTGTCGATTAAATGTCGATTTGTCACGCAAGTATCGTTAGATTAATATATAAAAAGAATATTATCACTTTTCAGTATACGCGTACTGTTCATCCCCTTTTACACCCCCCCCCCCCCCCACCCCCCTCCGGCCTCCCCATGGTACTTAGTCGATAAGTACTTCGGCAATTTCAACAACTTCCAAGCTGCACGAACGCGAGCTTAACTACCTTCGTAAGCTTATTGCGTGGGATTCTGAAACTTGGTTTGTATATCAACACGAAAAGTACATACATAATTCTAATATACCAACGTGACGTTATGGACAAAATTACACACTCGCCCATGCAAACCGTAAGTCAATGTTTTATATTAAGTTATTATTAATGAAATTTTCATCACAAGTTCTGTAACATAAAACATTGAAAGATCGAAATCGATGTGTTCAAACGTCTTTTCATAAACAAATAAGAAAAGTTACGTCGAAGAAAAATATCAAAGATTAGGTGAAATAAAATATTAAGATATTTCTGGAGAGAAACTAAAAGAGGTATGGTCAATAAGGTGGAGCGTGTGGAAGAACCCTCTACACCCGAAGGGGTTAAATAATGTAACGGGTGTCGCATTTGAACCGTAGCACTGTTTGCCACAGTGCTTCGCGAGGAGGAGTAGGGTAGAGAAGGAAAGACGTACGAAAAGGAAGACACACTGGAGTGAACAGCGAGCGAATTATAGAAGGGGTGAGATCTCTCTTGTATACAGGCATAATACAAATAATAACAATAATCTAATAAAAATAAAAGTTCAAACAAGTTATCGTACCATTGTCGGTCGCAAGAGCGTTACGGATTTTCAGCTCGTGTCGTCTGCGTCGCTATCGGGTGGTAGACCCGTGGGGTAGAACGAAAAAAAACAAGTGAGAACAAAAAAAAAGCGATAGTACACAAGTTGAGCTGAAGGCCACGGGGGTGTTATTATTCGGCAAAGGACGCGTGACGAGGCGATATGAAGAGTGGGGGGCGTGCCTGACGCATGCGCGCTCGCGCCGTGTCCCGGCGCGCCGGACCCAACCCTCCGCCGTACCTTATATCGTGATACACACCGAGGCGAGCGCCGTAACCGTCGTCGCTCGTGAGAAAACACACACATATATAGTATACTTATGCACTGCACCCGTACTATATTCTCTTCCAGCAGGGTCTCTCCTCGTACACTCGCCGTTTCCCCCACTCCGGCACTCTCGCGCGACCCCCACCACGCGAACATTATCGCCGAGCATTTGTACTGCCCGTACTGCCGGCAGTACGAGGGTATACGTGACACGAGACACCGCGCTCATCTCGAGCTAAGGTAAACGAATATACTCGTTATTACTCGCGACAGTCGTGTACGGTGTGATGGCCTAGCTCGCGTCTCATACATACACAAAGCCACGGGCGTGTCAAATTTTGAGTTTTATAGGTTAGAAAGTGGCGTTCGTAGAAAGTATTTCGTGTTTTTTTTATAAAATGATTATTTATTTTTAAAGATGTATCCCTCGCTTACTCTCTCTTTCTCTCTCTCTCGCTCTCTCACTGCCTCGGTAGGACTAACAGGTAGTTTTACCAGTGTCCGACGGAGTTACGTGTCCGTGTGTGTTTGTGCGACTATAGGCATTATAAATATTGCAGGCTCTCGGCAAGTTCCAACGTGCCAAACTGACGTTCTGACGTCTTTACGTTCGATACTCGCCCCTGGCGCCACGAATTGGCAGAACCGAGGCAAAACGGTTCGAAGAGTTTGATTAAAAGCTCCTGTGTACATATTATACGTATATATAGGTTTGTGTGTGTGTGCATGCCTATACGTCGATATATATGTATATATTGACATAAAGCGATCCTACAACCTGAAGATCGTGCAATTAATCATAGTTTTGTAACGATTAGGTATTCGACTGGAAGAATAATATACCAACGTTCGTGAACATCTCTATCGCTCATAAATTCTCACTCATCCGTAACGTCGGAAGTCGAAAGTTCCAAGACAAAGACGGTGAGAAACGTTCGTAATGGAAAAAGTTTGTTTCTTTCCAAAACAACTTTCGCAAAAATATGACAATTAGATTTTGACCCGAAATTTATTTCGAACATGGCTGCCTGAGTGAAAAGAAAAAACAAAGTTGTTCGCATTTTATATTTTATCACGAACGTTATAGCGACGTGATAATTTCCGTTGCATCCCATTAATATTCCTAATGGAAAGCTATTAACGTCACGTTCGTTTTATTTACGAATATTTTGCGTTTTATTCGACGCGCTAAGGCGTTACAATATCGCGAAATACGGACGCACGAAGTTAGGCGCGAGAGGGAGATCGAACAAAAAAAAAGAAAAAAAACATCGAGGGTCGGACAGGGGAGAGAGCGTTGGGGAAACCCTCGCGTAGGACGAAAATGGAAATGGCTTATAAATTTTTATTGTTCCCCAAGTTTTTATTATCGAAATAAATGATCGGGAGAGAAATATAAATAATAAAGATTAATTTATCGGGCCCGTAGTGAGAGAAGCGTGATGTGCACACGCGTGAGATTTTTTTTCTTCTTTTCTTTACCCTCCCGGATTATCGCATTTTTGTGGGCGTGTGTATTTCGGATTAAACGCTTGCGCCATATGGTTGGAACTTCGTTTGATAACAAGCACCGTGGTAGACTAACGTTCGACGTTACGTCGATCGTGTAACGAGTAGGTACGAGGAAATTGTTCGATATCTCGAATCGTCGATCGATTGCAGTTGCAATATTGGATCGAGGAAGTTTGATTAGAATTAATGGAAGGCGCGTAATTAATTCGTTGAAAGTATGATGGAGGCTCGACTAGGCTGACGCGTCTCGTATATATATATATATATATATATATATATATATATGTGTGTGTGTGTGTGTGTGTGTGTGTGTGTGTGTGTGTGTGTGTGTGTGTGTGTGTGTGTGTGTGTGTGTGTGTGTGTGTGTGTGTGTGTGTGGCTCGGTCCGACCATTCGTCCGTATGCGCGCAGTAGTAAAGTCGATTTTGGTCAGACATTCTCGCATCATATTTCAGGCGATAACAAAAAAACGTAAACATTGATTTATTTATCGAAAAAATTCACGAGACTTCTCGATTCGATCGTTTACTTCGGCCAACGAAAAAATAAAAGTTCGACGAGCCCTTGGGGTGTTAAAAAAAATTCGAAAAATTGTTTTCTTATTTCGATCCCGGACGTTATTCTGCCCAGCTTTATTTTTACCGCTGGCTCTTTCATAATTCATACGTATTCATCTAGAAACATTTTTGTTTTACGTCACCGTTTCTCATATTTTATTTCATACAATAAACAAAGAAGATCGAACGATAACATTGATTTAATTGTTTCGATAGGAAAAAGTAAACGCATCATTTCTATCGATTTTCCGACTCCAACAAGAACAAAATTCCCGTAATCACTTTACCGTGAAAAAGAGATTGAAATTTTTTGTAAAAATATTATTTTTATCCCCGGGGTTGGTTCGACCCCCTTATAAAGGATGTTTTGTTTTCGTGAAAGAAAATACGATTTCATAATGTTCATGCTATTAATATAAAGAATAAAACTACAATATTAAAAAATATTTTTTATGTACAACATAAATCATTGGAACAAACGAAAAAACAAAATCGGGCTGATTATTAATTTTATTATTAAAATCATGAAAATCAGCAAATTTCAAGCCAGACATACTGAAGTGGTTCCTTAAAACGTTTTGAAAATAAGCAAAATCCAATTTAGAAAAATGGTTCATGTTCACGTGGGAACGAAAGGGGTAGGGGGTTTACCACGATCACTCTCAAAACTAAATAAAACTCGAGAACCTGTTGAGACGTCGATCTGAAAATTAATCGAACCATGTAACAAAATCAGCTTATTTTTGTAAATAACTTTAGGTTAGAGTAACTCGTGGCTTCGAAATTACGAATGAATCGAATTTTTTGTCAATATTTATTTTTCGTAAATGTTGTAATTCGAGTAATTTTAAGGGATAGTTTTATCCTAAAGATAAAAAAAAAGATCATCTTTTCTAATTCACCCTTCAGCCTTATTCCTATATCGCCAGCATCAAGACTTTTTTCTGAGCGAGCAATAAATCCTGCGAAGCAGTTAAAATTCACGTAGGTGGGAAAATGCAATAACCGTGAGCCGGCTCGATATCCATTTCAAATTCATTCGCCAACGAGGCACTTATGAATTCAATATCCTTTTCTCCCGTATGTCGCTCACCGTAAAATTTCCTCTTTATCGAACTTCGATCACACGGCAATTCGACATATTGTGTCTGTTTTTTGTTATTATTTTTATTTTTATTTTTTAGCACACCGTGCAATCGCTTTGAAAGACGCGCTGCCCATGAAATTGACGATGGAACACTTTCTTTATGCTGTAGATCTTTATGGCATCCAATAGGGGTAGTTTATCTACAAAGGACACTTCCATCGCCTTTGAACGTCAGATCAGAGAAATTTCCGTCGTTCAACGAGTAACGCTATAAACACTGTAGAATTCACCCGCACACAGTTTCAACCTCCCTTAAGGTTTATCACCGTTTGCTAATTTCTCGTTATGACTTCGGTAAGAATTTCGAAATTGTCGAAGGCTTAAAGAAAAAAATGGAAAAAAAATCAATTTCAAACTTGTGTTCTAATAATTAAAAATATTATTATTATTATTAATATTTCATCAGTAACCACACATATTTCGAATATTAATTTATAAGTTCCACTTCTATATTCGAGAATTGACAAAAAGAAAGAATAAACTTTTTATAATTTGAAAATTCTCGACATTTTCTATTCCAACTGTATTCGAGATCTGTGAATATGGATGTGAGTTTACGATAACGAACGAAAAGAATTAATTGTAGGTGGGTATTAAAATTGTCGAGCGCGTCATCCCTTACGGCTCAACACTAAATTTCCCATAAACGCGTGATAAATTTTGTTAAACAGTCGTACGGTATTCCTCTCATCAAGGACGATCTTAATTAGCACGTCGTAGTTCCAACTTCTTCCTGATAGTTCATCGGGACAGCTCCGAGCCGAATGGAAGAAGATCGTTGTAGAATTAGAAAAACAATAATAATAATAACGAAAAAGAAAAACTCAAAAAGCGATGGTGATCTTTGCGAATGTTTTACGTGTCGTACATCACGATTGTAGACACGAAGAGAGAGACAAAAAGGGAGAAGAAAAAAAATGTTGAAGTTCGTCTCTACCGTCGCAAAGATTAATCGCGGACTTTCGTCAACGTCCACGAGGCAATGGTAGGGAGTAGCTAATTCGAGGAGTGAAAAAAGTGCCCGATTACCCCTGAGATATCGAGCGGACAGAATCGACTCGTTCGAAGCTGTGAGAAGGATGCAAAGAGAGAGAGAGAGGAAGAGCTTGCAACGTCGTCTGGACGACCTCCTCGGTTACGTTCTTTATCCATAATCGCCAAGAACTCCGGAGGGAAGAAAATATAAATAAATAAGTAAATAAAAAGGAAACGTTTCAGAGCTTATGTGGGCTTATCCGCGAGTTCAACGTCGGATATTCGTTGCTCTCGTAGGACTACCCGAATATCCTTTTTATCGATTAATGGATTATATAACCGGAGAGAGTATTTATTATTATTATTATTATTCACATTTTACTATTTGATTATTTTATTATTATTAATATTCTTATTATTCTTATTATTATATTATTTATTATTATAATTTATATTACTTTTATTATTATTATATTGTATAAATAATCTCGTGTGTCCCGCAGTAAATGAGGTCTCTGGAAATTATACCTTGGGAGAGTCGACAGTGTTAATTATTTATTTCCGGTGAGAACATTTTCAGAGAAAATGCTATAAGATGGATTCATTAGGATATCTGGGAGTTCTTCCTTCCACGATGACAAATTCGTGAGCGAGGCATTTCGTCGTAAAGTTCAAGGGCGAATATTCGGAGGGTATGAGATGATGGCGAGAGGCAGAAAGAGAGAGAGAGAGAATGAGTGAGAAGAGGAATGCTCCAGGCGGGAATTCCTGCGGGTGGATCAACTGGTCCATGCAATATATTATATATATATGGGATAATACAGGGATATATATATATATCCCTGTATTATCCCACTGCCTATAAGTACACGTGCCTGACGGCAATATTCTTCGTTCCAACGTTATCCATTTCGTTCCAATATCGACCACCGAGATATTCATCGTAAAAAAATTATAGCCCTTCCCAATTTTTATACCTCGATTCATATCACGAGAATTCACGATTTACGAAATTTCATTGCACTTAACTCTATGATGCATTTTTTTCAATACTAAAAATCGATGTGGACTCACCCGTGGCAACATTTCGATTTCCATCCATTAAGGAAAAATCAATTGCATATTTTCGCATAATAATTTTTATCGCGGGCGTTACTATCGAGCCTTGAAATTTTATGCCTCGATAAAAATACCCTTTTTCGAAGATCCTCGAACGGGAAGTTAGTTCGTGTATTTTGGCAAAAGTTCGAGTTTTTTTTGTGTCATAAAAACTACTGAGCGTATAGAATTGAAGATTTAAAAGTTTTTTAATTATCTTTCTTTATAAAATAGAGCACGATGTAAAAATGGTAAGAGGAGTTAAAAATTTCACGTTTGAGAGCTTGGTGGTTAATATTGGAATGAACTATATATACCATGACCCAATATATATATATATAAGTATATATAAATATTCAGAACACACAAATAAATCAAGAAGTAGATATTGATGGCGCTTATATAGCGCATGTCCACGGCGATTCTATCGACGTTTGCGTAAAAGAAAATAGTCTCTGCCGAGACTCTTCCCCCTTCTCGCTCTCTCCACTTTTTCTTTATTTTCTTCAGGGTCGACACCAAGGGCGGCTGGACAAGTGAAAATAATGTAATGCCACATGAAATAATCGTCGCCACCAGCGGTAAGTTTTTTTGTTTTGTTACCTCTGTTATCGCAACTGTAATATTTGTGTCCCAATTAAAGCTTCGCCCTAAGAACGATATTTATAAAGGATGATCAATGTTTATCGTTGAAATAATTTTAATGCGAATTTTTCTGATTTCCTAAAATTGTTCAATAGCGTTAAAACTCGATAGGTATAGTTTTTAATTTCAATCTTTAATTGATTAATCGTCGACTATCGTCGATGCAACTGACCGAATTAACAAATTCGTTGCATTTTAATCGGATTAACGCGTTCGATGGACAGTAAGCTCCAAAGGTCACAGGTATGAAAATTGTCCCTATTTTGCAGTCGGTGGTAAAAAACGAATGTACGTCGACAAAGAGTAATCCTCATGGACCGGTCGACCGTAACTTCGGGTCGGATTTACACGTTTACTTTTAATCGGATTAAAGCCAATGGACGAAGGGCGTGACAAAACAAACTCTTATCTCAACGTTCTAACGAAAAAGTTTTACGGTTCGTTCGAGAGCATTTGAGAGATATTAAGCCCTGACAATGATTGTTTTTTTTTATTCCTAACATTAAATAAAATTTAGTCGATATTAACGGTAAAAATATTCGAGGAACGAAAATAATTAATTCTCGTTGGTATTATCAATTTGTATTTTGATAAAATATCGTTTTAATCGTTGAGCAATATCGTTCAATTAACAAAATTATATTTTCCGGTTCTCCGCGATTCTGCTTAACGTCGTGAAATATGCAACTGCTCGAGGCTTGATATATCGCGTTTAATCCGGTGGATAATAATAGAATAATTTTCCTCGTACAGCGAGATGGCGAGTTGAATAGCATTCATCGCTCGCAGAATATTCTACGAAACGTACCATGATTTATTGTCGATGAAAAGTTCATTTATCCGGAAGATGAGGGATGCAATTATACAGTTGGTCTTATTCACCTGCTGTAATAAAAATATATTGTCATTGATCCTTCTCGTTGTTGTAAAATTCCTATGGCTATTTATATGAAATATATATAATTATAATTATAATATAAATATATATTTTATATATATATACGAAATAAAAATTTTGGGGTCGGTCAGGGTCGAATGGAAAGTCCAAGGTCGAATGAAAAACCTTACGTTAGACGATCTTGAATTTTCCAACTCATCTATCTTTACGACCCGAATAGAAATAAGGGTGTAAAAGTGACGGATGAATGGAAACTTTTAAGCGGGTGTGCTTCAACCCATAATATAATTTCGACGATTTCTATAAGATCCAACATCGAGATGGATGGACACAGCGCCGGTACGGTCGCTGTTCTGGGAACCGTCGGAGCCGCGACGGGTGCAATATCGGCGATGTTGGTGTACGCGATGTGTCTTCGTCGACGACGTTTTCCAATATTCGCAACCGGTGGTGGACCTCTCAATTGGTAAACTGTTGATTTATCGTTTCCCATATATGTTTCTTTCGAGAAATTTTCTTTCTTTCTATTCTCCCATCGGAGACGATTTTCTGAACAAAATATAATAATGGAAACAACAAATATTAAAATAAATATTTTAACAAATTAAACATTTTTAAAATATATAAAAATACAAAAATTAAAAATCGAATAATCTACTAGAGATAATAACGTTATGGTAAGAAAATTATACGATTTATTTCACCGTTTATTCTTGTAGATATAAAAGTGATTTAATCGATGGATAAATTTGTTAAAATAGTCGTGTTTCTGTTCGTGTACTATTTAGGTTTGAAAGAGATCTGCTGGACAGAGCCAAAGAAGCAGCCAAAACCCCTAAGGAGGAATTCATCGAATTAGGCAATGTGGCCAGTGGTGGTCTCAGTTTTGATAACAACAGCCAGGAGCTCGATAACAATGACAGTGTCATAGAAGAAGTTGAATGGCAACGAAGGGATCCTCCTTATGACACTAGTGTTCTCGATTCACGAGAAGGTAGAACCGCAAGATTATTAGAAATAAAAGGGAAAACCAGCCTTCGAATTAAATTTCCATGAACAAACGTTTACCATTATTGAAAATGTTCATTGAAAAATCAGTTTCTTTTTAAAGAAAGACAAACATTATCGACGAGAAAGTATACAATATAAAGAGTCTTCGTGTAATGTGTAATTAAAAATGATTTTTCAGTGATTCAACGACTCTCGGAGGGTGGAGATGACGAACCATCAGGATCACCGGTAAGTCCAATAGCACCACCACTTCCGGATGGCGCAGTAGTCGCATCGGACGACCGGATGGTCATCGTGAAGCCACAGCCAAGAACTTCGACAGGTTCAAGATTGAGCAGCGTTGAGAGCGATGCGGTGGCTTTTCAAAAGGTTGATATTTGATTTATCAAAGCTCATGATTTTTCCCACGATGATATCTTCGTGTCAAATATTTTTTCACGAATTTTGACGAATTCTCATTACGATAGCAATCTTCGTGGTCATCTTCATCGTCGTTGGACGAAGTTGGAGGTGAACTTCAACTCAGCATAGCGTACGACTCGTCCGCTGGAATTCTCACCGTTCGATTACTTCAGGTACACGTTTATACTTTTCTGAATATTACACGAATATTCGCCCTGAAACTAGAGAACTATTATTTTTAACGATCAATTTTGTTCATCATACTCGAGGCTCATGACCTTCGTGCAAGAGAACTCAGTGGGACCGCCGATCCTTATGCCAAGATACGCCTGTTGCCGGATCGAAGCAACACCTGGCAGACTCGAGTACATAGGCGCACCTTGAACCCTGGTGAGCGATCCATATATACTCCACTTTGCATATGTCCCACGTTTAGGTATATTTCTGTACTCTTCTTAAATATGAGATGACTGGCGAATGCTTGAAAGCTCGAATTAGCTAAAAGGGGAGAGAGTACGGATGTTTGACTAATTAGTCAAACATCCCTAGTCTCTCCTATCTTAGCTAATGCTTCCTCGACTAATTAGTCAAACATAGCCACCCTCCTCTATTTTCAGAAGAAATAATTATTCTTTCTAACCGGCATTCTTTGACAATTGGAGATTTATTACGTTTGCCGGTTCAAAAAACAACTTTTTCAGACTTTGCTGCTCGTCGAAATTCCTGAAAATTTGCAGTACAAAAAATACGATCCACGACAGCGTTCGTATTTATTATTGAAACATTCTGTTCGATATTTTGTCCAGTTTTTGATGAAGATTTCGTCTTCGAGACAACTTCTCTCACCGGTATGACGCTGGAAATTCTTCTCTACGATTTTGACCCAGTTTCAAGACACCGTGGAATCGGTTACGTTCGCGTACGACTCCCTCTGGGACCTGAACTTCTTGAAACGAAGCCGATCCTTATCACAAAACCGATTCTTCGTTACGGCGTCGAGGGTAGCGTTTATCGTTCTGATCCACTTGGCGAACTCATGGTCTCGCTCTTTTACGATCCGTCCTCTGCCAAACTTACGGTCATTGTCGTTAGGGCAATAAATTTGGCGAACACGGACGACAATGGTACCGCTTCTGATACCTACGTTAAGGTAAACAAAAGTGGGATTGATTAACACTACATCTACCAAGGGGGGTTAAAATGACTCAGCTCGGTAAATGAAAAATCCTGCATCAAATTTTACATTAAAAAGATAAAAAAAGGAATCTTTTTTACAGAATTAGTTATTCGCGTATTTTAGAAAAAGTCATACAATGTTTTAGAGGACAAAATGTATTGAAAATGAATAATCATTATAAGAAATGCCAAACAAGTCATTTTGGATCTCCCTTGGTAGATCTAGTAGTAATGTCCAAAATACCGAACTGAAGGAAATGATGAACCCTTTGCACTCGAGGCTTTATGCTCGACTAACACACCTCGAATGCACATTAATCAAAACGTATCTGAGAACACGCGAAATTAATGATTTCCATTTGTTCAGGTGACCATTTTCAAGGACGGCAAGGGTTTGAAGAGGAAGAAAACAGCAATTTGTCGAGAAGCCAGTAGTCCAGTGTGGAACGACGTGTTGACCTTCGACCTTGGAGGCGATATATTTGCAACGTGTAGCCTGGAATTCACGGTCGTCAAGACGAACGGTGACCTCGTAGCCCGTTGCGAAGTCTCGGCCAAGTTTCAGAAGGATGTCTTCCAGCGTGTTCTCACGGGCAAAGGTGCTTCTGTTCAGTGGATCCCGTTGACCGGGCCCGACAGACGAGGTGGATAATCGCATAGTTTTTTTCCCCGAGAAGGATCATCGTGAAACATGAAGAAACAAAAATTAATGTAAAACGAAGAGAAAACTGCACGAAAACGTTACCTTTACGAAGGCAATTCGGTCGTCTCGGATGGCGGTTATCCCGAAGATGTCTCGAGGAACGTGACGAAAGACGAATGGAAATTTCGTCTAGTCTGATGGCCCGAATCAACACTTGCTGCTTCTTCTTCTTCCTCTAAGGGTTTATTTTTCACGATGAAAAATTAATCTCGAAATTTACATTAATTCGCTAGAACAAAAAGGAAAAAAAGAGAAATATTCCACTCGGGCGAATTTTAAATTATAATTTTCCGCGCGATTCGGCGCCTTAACTCCTGTAACTACAGAGACCTGCGCAATCATTTAATCGTCGTGTACCTTTGTCATTATGCATTATACAATTAAATGTACGTATATCAAGTATGCGCGCTTGTGAGAATGATGTGTAATGATAAATATGTATTTTGACAAGTCCAAGATGAAGCGAGCCAGTGCGAAAGTAGGTTTCGAAAGGATTTTGTTGTATGAATAATTTTAAAGAGACAGAGAGAACGAGAGATATCGATTATATTAATATATAAATACATATTCGTAAATATAAAAGAGAAAACAATTATTAATAACGATAAATGTAAATCGTATTATAACGTGGTTTGTCCATCAGTTGTACAACGCGAAATATCGTGAATCGTATCGTAAATATCTGAAAGGCGTTCTATTCGAGACTTTGAGGAAAAGCTCGTTCAATCACACAAAGGCTCGTTTACTGAAAAAAAAGTTACGGGACCATGAAGAGGAGTGTATACATTTACTTTTTTAATCGTATAAGATGTTTTTTTTTCAATTTTTTTTTATTGTTTCGTCATCGTACATTGTAGAAAATTATGCAACGGCGATACGTGCGTCTAGTTGAAGAGACCTGTAACAGAAGAAACGTGCAAATATGTGTCCGATTAGAAAATTGCACCAAATTACAAATGACGATTGCTCTAAGCTAATCAACGATTTCTCATTCAAGAATTGTGTCTTCACACGATTTCTCAGTAGCTAATACATGCTTGAATAATCATTGAATCTTCTTGGTAATAAACGACTGTAAATTATACGTTTGAATGTTTCGATACGAAGGCGAAAAAGAATTTTTATTATTTTCGACTCGTAGCTTATGTGTACGAAGTAAATTTCATTACCGAAGCCCATGTCATCGTCCGACTCCGCTTCAGATTCTTCCTTCTTCTCTTCCTTCTTGGCAGGAGCAGCTTCGGAAGCGGCAGCAGCGGCGGCTACCGGTGCTGCAAAAAAACAATGTTTCCATTAATATGCATTTTATACTTTTATGATTTTACATAGACAGAAAATGAAACAAGTGTAACAGAAACTTAATATTCTTTACAAGATTTATTCCTACTCCAGCTGATGTACACTAAAGACGGAGTTTTAAAGGCTATGAAATCACAAGTGATCATAGAAAATTTAATGCGGTCACTTTTTGTGAAAATCTTGTATCGTGTAAGATAAATTTTATATTTATCCCTTGCGACATATCCAAGAATTTAAGAATGACGTTTTCGAAAGGTCTTGAGTATACGATACTACTTTTTGGTCAGTGCTTGACCATAAAAGGTTAAGAGACTGATCAATACCAACGTAGTCACGATTACCATGATTGAAATTCTCTCTTTGCAAATTATTTGTTATTTATACACCATTGGCTTATACAAAAAGTAATGTCGTCAGTGAAAATCTAGGTCCAATTTGTAAGAAAACTATTGGCCCCGACAAACTTTCTCCTTCGTTTAATGTCCTCGCTATCGCTGACCTTACTGGCACAAAATTCCGCCAGTCTGGTGGATGAAAGGAGGATGAACCGAGAAGCGCATGTATAAAAGATTCTTACCACCACCAGCTGGTGCAGCGCCTACTCCCGAACCGATGTTCGTGATGAGGTCTTTTACGTTAACATCCTCGAGGGACTTGGCGAAGAGACCGGGCCAGTATGGCTCGACATCGACGTTAGCGGCCTTCAGAATCGTCTGAATCTTCTCTCCCTGTAAGGAATAATAACGTTTTTCACATATTCTCCGAGTGTGTTCGAAAATTGGCGCGGCATTGATCACGTGACTGGGAATATCATGTGCTCGAATTTACTTTCCCGTACGATCGAATAGGTTATACATAGAGACGGAAACATACGAGTTTATGCAAGAAAAACAATATCGTGCAGCGATTGAACAATATAAACGTATGGTGATATGTGAAGTATTCAACCACGTAAATAAGAACACGTCACACGTGAATTATTTAAACGACGATATGTCGTAAGAGCGGATATATGTACTCACGGTAACTGCGACATCATCGTCGACGAGAATGAGTGCGGAATAAACGCAAGCGAGCTCGGCTTTGGTCGACATCTTCTCGTTATGTTATAAGATTGATCGATGACGGATGGTCTTTTGGTATGGTGCAAGTCGCCGATGCGGCCTTAGCTCAAAAGAGAGAACAAGCACACGCGGTTTGGCTCGAGCCCGAAAGAAGAAACGGAAGAGAGCGAACTAAGACGGAAGCTACTGTCGCGCCCTCTCGTTTATCTCCCACTCCTGGAGAGGAACTCCGGCGCATGCGCGTACCCCACCGGTCGCGCGGGAATGAGGAATGAGCAATGGAATCTCGCGCACGCCGCTAGCGCGCGTGTCGTCGTTCGTGGATGTCGTAGCGAGTTCTCAATTACGCGACCGTCGTTAGACCATTTTGTCGAGACTGTCGTATGTATTATTTATTCATCTTTCACGTTTTATAAAAACATGTCTGACATCATTTGTGCCTGGACAAGCACTGGACGCGCGACAACAGCGTTGTCGCGTACGTCATTCGTACTATAAGTGTATTAAAAAAAACCCCGCTCATAGGGAAAGACAAGAAGCCACGTAGAGAGTGGCTGTGCGATAAATTGGTGAAAAGGGAGCTTAAGGGTGTGCGCCTATTGGGCGGGCGGCAAGGTCATTGCATAACCTGAAATTCAACGATCAAACGCATCGCGATTCTGCACCGGTGTAATATTCCTGAGTATAAAGGCTCGAGTGCGATCGTCGTGAATTCGTCAAACGAGTGAATATTCCATTGTTCGCGTTGTCACTTGTGCGTGGGTGTGCGCGCAAGAGAGAGCGGTGCCGGGTCCGAAGAGCGCGGAGTGTATACCGTCGAGAGGAGAGAGTATATTCACTCTGTTGTCCATCGCGAAATGTATAGTTTTTTTTTTCTTTAAGCGTGTATCGGGCTGCGCGCGCGCGTCAGTCCTGTCGTTACACACGGACGTCGCGAGATCTCGAGGTCGCTTCGCGCGCGTACAATCTCGATATCTCGATAGTTGGTCATAGAGAGAACGTGGCGGCCGAGAGGCGAACTACACATACACGCATATACTGCTGCGCGGCAGTAGCGACGCAACGACGCACGGCGGCGTGCGCGAGGATCGATCAGTGTTGGTTGTGTGTGGTTTCGTTGTGCTTGCACGCTGCGCGTGAGAGATAGTACAGAGAGAGACGGCGTTCCGAACGGTAGTGTGTGCGCGTATTCCTGTCTCTCAGTGGGTTCCGTAGACACGGCTTGGTGGCACCGTCGAAAATTCGTAATAACAAAAAAAAAGATATTCTACGTCGGCAGCGTGCGATTGAGCGATTGACGATTTAATGCCGGATGTGCGACGCGACAGTGTACGATAATGTGCCGCAAATGCGCCGATAGTTTACAGGCATCGTTGCCATGTAGTTATTGCAAATGAAGCGACGTCGTATAACGCGGCGTTCGCGTGCTAGCAAAGTACTCCCCTGCCTCCTCCCCCCACTGCCCCTTCACACCTCCCGGCAGCCCCGGGGCCGATGGGAATGGCGCGCAAATGTTGCGTGAAGAATTGCGACAGCGATGGTCAGGAAGCACGTTTCAAGGGACTCCCGTTGCACAAATTTCCAAAAGACGCTCAATTGAGAACCAAGTGGCTCGTCAGCGGCTCTTTCGAACCAAATTTTAAACCAACACCCGGCCAATTCGTTTGTCATAGACACTTCAAAAGAGCCGACTACGAACCAATGAAGGGACACAAATTTGTTCTACGAAAGGGCACTGTACCCACAATTTTCGCCGACTATGACAATCATCCAGGTATGTAAACAACTTTCTTCACATTATCTCCAATGGTACGATCATCTCGTACGGTATTTCGTTTTAATTAATTTTTTTAAGAATATATCACCGACATTTCGTCATCTTTCTCAGGTGTACATAGAGCAGTAGGTCATGTAACGAGGAGACCGAGTTGGTGTGTGATTATATGTTTTTTGAGTTGTCTCTCTCTCCGTCGGTAACTAAAATTCTTATTCATTGTTCTCAGGAGAACTTGAACTTTTTACAAAATATCGAGTTTTCCTTTGTGCAAATTGAAAACGGGCGTTACATAAAACTTTATATTTTCCCCAAACTAGAGAACAATGATTTTCTATAATAAATTATCTTTTATTTTTATTATACACGTAAGGTTTCCCATCACATTAATCTCTGTCGTACATGCAGACTTCTCGAGATCTATACGAGTTTCATACGTGTCTTTGTGTATACAAATCAATCTTGTATTAGGTGCAAGTGTTATTTCGAATCTTCGATCATTGTTTCTCGTTTTTTTGAAGCGAGAAAAAAAATTGATCGGTATAATTCAGAATTTCAATTTTGCTTCTTTGTGGAGAAACATCTGTGTTGATTTAGAATGATGAAAAATGTATAGTTTTTTATTGACCTACCACTTCGAAGATTTACATAGCACATTTTCATAAACTGTTGGATTTTGTATACATCAGTGTTTTTGTTTTTTTAACGTTTGTTAATTGTCGTCTACCCCTTCAAGGAGAATTTGTAAATATCAAAATATAAAAAAAAAACACTGTACTCGTTTTCAATGGCAGCTCTTGCAAAAATAATCATAATTTTAATATTAATGATTACCCATCGTCAGGACAAAAAAATAAATAGTACTTATCCTTTCTTTGTGACGGGTCTTATCGAAATCGATGGAGAAATTCAAATTTTTTACAATTCATATTTCTATTTACAAATTTGCAGTCGCTGCAAGTTTCACTAAATTGAAAATATCAAATGAATACTTTTCCAAAAATAGAATAGTAGACGAGAATGTTCGATGTTAAATTTGGCGCGAACGGTCAAGGTATACAATTTTTCAAAGAAATAAAAATTTAGCCTCCCACCCATAAGTATTCCCAGCAAATATTTATTTTCACGACAATCTATCTAATTAATTATTTATTTTCGTTTGTTCAAACAGATCCATTAACGATGCCGGTGAAGACAAGCAGTTCCTATCCTCAGGAAGACCTGGATTTGATCAATTCCGAGATCCTAAATATGGATACCTCGGTGATCGGTGAATTGTCTCTCTTCTCCGAGGCAAGAACACCCAAGTCGGATAGTTGCGGCGAGGCCTGCAATTCGAGACCCGGTTCATCAGCGGATTCGTTGAATCCCTCTGAAATGACGGATGCAACCGACGCAGGTTTCAAGTCCGCGGGTGAAAACGACGATATAACCAGAGCCCCTGCACTCTTAGTCGAGAAAATGGATTACAAGCTGGCGGTGAACGGCGATGAGAACAAAATCTCGAACACGCAGGAAAGCTTTAAGATAAAGAAGGAAGGTACCGAGGGAATCGAGCTGAGTGATAACAAAGTTAACGACGAAATGGATAAGCCTAGAACCAAACCAATCACACGCGGATCATTGAAGTTTTATCCAGGCGCGAGATTGGAAGCCAAAGATTTCAATGACAAATGGCAAGTTGCGGAATGTTTAAATAAGTTATTGGCCAGTTATCGAAGTCAATATGATTCGATTGCGGACGAGAGTGAGAGAGAGAGAGAGGGAAAAACGAAAAAAACGAGTGTTATGAATAGAACTTTTTGTAGTGGTTAGAATACACGGAAAAAAGAACATTGTAACACGTGGATTTGTAGGTATTCGGCACGAGTGGTCGAAACCGACTGGGCGGAGAGAGAAGTGTTGATACATTTTGACAAATGGAGCTCGAGATTCGACGAGTGGATACCCATGGATAGTTCGAGACTCAGAGAACTGCAAATGCTGCAGCCAAGGTATGTTTCGATTTTTTTTAATAAGGAAATTAAACAAAGTAGAAAAAACCTATCATGCGCATCGCATATTGAAATTTACAATAATTGATTATCGAAAAAGAAATTATTGTTGACAAATCCGTTATAGACAGAATTTTTGCAATATACATATTCTTTTTTTATGTTCTTTCACTCAAGTGAACAAGTTTGGGTGCTTCCAACTGCGTAAGTTTCATCATTGCATTATTATTATATACAAAGAACGAAGTTTGTTTGCATTGCAAATCATTGCATTATTATTATATACAAAGAGCGAAGTTTGTTTGAATTTTCGGTTTCCTTTCCCATCAAATTTCTGATTAGTATTGATTATGCCTTGTTCTTTTTTTTTGCATCGATAGTTACGGTAATTTGAATTTAAATCTTTCTGTGAAAACTGCCTGTGTCGTATATTGTCGTTTTTCGTTTGATTTGCATAATTCTCCTTGATTCTAGAGGAACCGTTTTAATCTTTAGAAAAGAAAAATCATGAATGTTGTGTAAATTAGCTCAAACAGTTTACAAAGTGCAAACGTGAAGTTGAAAATATATCCCGGTTATGGAGACTCGCGTATTGCCTTACAGCCGTGTGTCTGCGCGTGCGCGCGCATGCCTGTGTGTGTCCTGTAATGATATTAAAAAAATCAAACCGCCATAACCCCACAAAAAATGAGTTTGTTAACGAAACATCTGTCATAATTTTTGAGTTATCGGATTCCAACTTTATACACAATAGACTATCAATAGGAAACTATAGTATACGTTAAAAATGGCAGATTACTTAGTCGCAAACGTTCGAAAAAATTGTGTTTCCTCAATTCGCGAATATATCCAAGAAGCGATTGAACGCATTCGGAAGCGCCCGCGTCAAGTTGTGCTTGGTTGTTTGACAGCTTTACCGTTAGAGGGGTGAGAAACCGAGCGAGAGAGAAAGTAAGAGTGAGTGAGAGGGAGCGAGAGAGAGAGGGGGAGGAAAACATACAATACGATCGCTTGTTTCCCTAGTATTCCCGAGTATCGTGGAGTGCGCGAGTCGGGTTGAAGTGTTTCTATCCTGGGGTAGCAAGAAAAAAAGAAAGCTGGTGTATCAAATGACAATCGTGTTACGAAAAAATTCCTTTTTCATCCTGAGCTCAAATCGGACCTCGCCTATTTATTTTTTATCCTTCGGTTGTAAACAATAATAATCGTCACATAGGAAAGAAAATAAAATGCATGGATCTCGCAACTCCAGGGACACGAAGATGAGAGATTTCGTTGTTGGTGAGAGAATTTTGGCTACGTGGGCAGACGGAAGAAAATATCCAGCCAAAGTGAATGCCGTGTTGGGAAACGGTGAGTTTACCTAGCCTAAACCCGTCTCCCTTTCATTTGTGTGTGTGGGCCTGTGTACACGATCGCAATGTCTCTCTCACTCTTCGTTGTACATGCGCGTGAGCTCCATGGCGATAGCGCGTCTGTGTGAGAAAACGAGAGAGAGAGAGAGAGGAATGCATACAGTCAGATCCGACTTGACGTTTGGTCCCAGGGACAAGAAATATGTTCATCGATCATACAATTTGAACGATAAGAATTTGTTCTAATCCATCTGTAAATTTGCAGACAGATACGACGTACTATTCGACGACGGGTACGCAAAAATTGTAAGATCATCAAAAATGACAAAAATCGCGTCGACCACAGAGAAGGTGAGCTTTTCGTTTTTATTTTTCTGTTTCTAGGTTATGTTGTTGTTCCCATAGTCGAAATAATTGAATGATGTGAGGCGATGTTGAAGAAGGCTTGACGTCTTGTTGTCACGATCACTAGTGAAAAAATGGGCATTGTTGAAATTAATTTATTTAATCATTGGTTTTGTTATTTGGACCAATGATGAAATTTTGACGAAATGAAAATTTAGTACAGACGCAAAGACTGTTCGACATCTTTTCTTTTTCTCCCGGGAGAAGAAAGAGTTGAGACAATGAAGATTCATTTTTCGAATGTGACTAAAATTGCAAAAAATACCTAAACGGTTTAAAAAAACGTTTTACCATTAATTTCTGGACATGCGTCTGTGTGTTGGCGTTGAAAAATTCGAGCGTTTCTAACTTGAGTCGAACCGCTGTCCTGTTTTTTATTAAAGCGATGCTGCACGAACTTTTTGATTGCTATGATTTTTGTTCAAACTAATACGAGGCTCATGATTTTTAATTTTTTTAAAAATGATTGTCTATTTTAACCACCAAGAAGCGATGAACCTTCATCGCTCAATTTCTCTGCTTTAGAGCCACCTTCACTAAGATCATCCTGCTTCGTGTATGTAAATTTTAGCATCCAAGAGAATGCCTAAAGGTTTTTTGACATACCTGATCAAAATGAGAATAGAGATTTGCACAAAGTTTCCTAGAATTTTTCTACGAGGAAGCTCAAAGAAATAACACGGTTTTTTTTATAAACCAGAATGTAGATTTTAAAAAAATGAGGAAACATAGAGCAACTTTCGCTTTGGACATTTTGAAGGGATGATCAAAACATTTATCGTTCATTAAAAGTTTGAGGCTATTATAGAAAAATTGTGAGAAAACAATAAGCGAGGTTTAATCTGTTTAATCCCTTTTTCGTCCACATTACAGAAGGCGATGGAAACAGATTCGTACATCGGCAGCAAGCAAGAGCGAAGGGACAAGAAACGCAAGCATACGGTGATGGAGCTCTTTCAAACGCATCCTCGAAAGCGCAACAAGCCAGAGGTCGAGAAGGTCGTTAAGAAAGAAGAGATATCAGCGACCGAAGAGGTGAACAATTATAGCCTGGACAGCAGTACCGATTTTGATAGTTCCGCGCGAGGAACCTATTACGATTCTGGTTCCGAATTGTTGAGAGGTTTTGAGAACGCGAAACCCAAAATGAAGAGTTATACGAAGAAGATCAAGAGGGATTTGGCGAAGAACGATACGGATCAGGAAGACGATCTCGGGCCCGAGTGGATCGACGGAGAGCCCCAAGGTGTGGAGGCCTTCATCGTGGAAGGAAACGAAGGTAAGGACTAAAAAAACTTTAAACACAAAAATATGATTAAACAAATCTTTCTCGGGAAACGAACCATTTATCTTTGTATAAAGTTGCAGGAACTCGACGATCGATTATCGTTGCGGACAAAAGATTGCCTTCGATGTGGCAAAAACACTTTACCCAACGGAGGGCCGGTACGTCTGCGGGAAAGTGGGATGTTCTTTTCGTCCAGTGAGTTTTACCACGTTTCCACAAACTATGTTACAAAAATAAGCAGGAGAGTAATTTAATCCTCTTTTTTTGCAACTTTAGTAAACCAAGTGGCAAAAAGTTTCGCTCGAGAAGCGACATTCGAACGTTCGTCGAGAGTCAGGGCTTTGAATTTGATTCGGAGATGTTTGATTTCTGCATTCATCGAAAAAAGAACAAAACTCCGGTAGCCAAAGTCAAAGTTGAGACACCGATCGAAGCGCCAAAGAAGATTAAGACTTTGTTGCCAAAAACAAAAGCAACACCGGTTACACCGATAAGTTCGATGCCGATTATGTCGACTCCTACCGAAGCTGTGACGCCACTCGCTCCAACAACGACGCCCATCGAGGAAGGTGGTAAGATACAAAAAAAAATATATATATTCTTATTTAACATTTCATAAAAAGAAAGTATCGCAATTTCCCCATTGGCATGGCTTGAAACAAAATTATAGCTCCAATGTATACCATTTTCTTTTTCAATCGCGCATTAGGAACGGTATATTGTGAGTATAGAGAGCTTGAAGCAGTTTAAAATTTTCTACGCGTTACATTGATCGAATTTGTGTTTTGAAAATATTACAGCAGTTTTTATCGGCGGTCTTCGCGTCGAGATGGAGGACAGTGCTTACAAGTGTCCGAAGGACGGATGCAACAAGAATTTTCGGAAAGAGAATTTGTTGCAAATGCACATAAAGCATTATCATCCGGAATATTCGAAATTTTTGGGCTCGACGCCGAACGTTGCCGATTTGGCTTACGCGAGAACTATCGGTGAGTCCGTGATCGACGTAACGCCGAAAAAATCATCGAATAATTTCTTGGAGAAGATCAACAAGTTTGAGAAACGAAAAGCTGCCCAGGAGAAGCCAGTTGTACCGGTGACGCAATTTCTACCATCACCAGTAGTACCGAGCGTACCTTTGCTCGCGACTTCTCCACTACCAGCAGCAGATTCCAGTATCGAGACTATTATTTCGGAAAGAGCTTTGGGACCTCCGATTCGCGAGAACGAACCTCGTTTGGAGCTTATGTCGCCTGTCTCAAACGTCAGCATGGATATCGACGAGGATTTCGTGAAAAAAGCTGACGCGAGTTGTGCCATGTCGCCAGGCGCGTTGTTCGATCTCAAGATTCGCGAGGAAAAGACGCAAGTCGGTATAAAAACGCTTTTACCCGTGAGACCATCCGTTCCAACGATCGACGCCTCAAGACTCGACAGATCCAAGTCATTGGACGAAGTCACTAATGCGGACAAGGGAAAAAATCAGAGAAAACGCCAACTCTCCGAGTACAGTTCCGAAATTTCGAGACCCAAAGGACGACAAGGTAAATATAAATGCTTATTTCCGTACTTTTATTAATAATCAAGACCTTGCCTACGACTTCCATGGACGGTGCGATAGTCGAGCGGATTACTTCATGAAAAGACGTCTCTGAAGCGTTTAGTTGATGAATTATCCTAAAAGTTTGAACAAAATCTTTGAATACTTGAAAGGGTCAGTGAAATATTCGGATTGATTTACAATAAGTATTAATCGATGATAAATAATTGCTTAATTAAAATTGCACAACATGGTTTTACTTGTTTTGGAGCATATTTTTAAAGCATAATAATAAATATAGGAAACATTTCTTTTCTTGTAAATACATTTTATATTCCTTATTTTCATCATATGGTACGTGTTTGGAATGCAAGAAATCAAATTTTACAATCCGCTCGTTTATGGCAGTTGCTATAGTAGTCTAGCGAACTCACGAGATAAGTTTCATTCCCTTAGAAAAATATCACATCATGTAAATATTATTGATTTGTCCCTGGATCAGGAAAATGTACATTGCAATTGTACATTGGGCTATTTGTAAACTGTTTAGCCGAGCCGACAAACTCGCAGGTTCACACATCCCTCATCATCCTCATTGCGTCGTTCGATTGTTCTTCCCATATCACTCTCTCTCTCTCTCTCTCTCTCTGTTGTCTGATTACCCAACAATATCATTTGTGCCATTGTGTATTCATTATGTTTGGTTATTCGCGGATGAGTGTAGGCAGAAAAAATGCTTTTTCTTGCTATCAGGCATGCAGGAGCTTACGGATGATTATGGGGATTTAGATGACAGTGCATTGGATGTCGAGGGTCCAGCTGCTCTCGTTTATAGATTCAGTCGTAGGAAATCAGACGCAAAGAGCGACGAGAACAGCCAAAGCAGTAAGTCCCATTATCATCGTGTCGCCGTAATTATTTGATTTTTTTTTAACTTCTCTGTTGCTGTGAATGATAGTTGTTAGCGTGTAATCTACGGCTTTTGTACCAAAATCACATTGTTTCAGCTACACAAACACGAACGGTTCTCACTTGTTGTTTTTGTTTTTTTTACACTGACAAAAAATCTCCAGTTCTTTTTATTTTTTGCATAAAATATCGATGGCGTCCTATACTCTATTATTTTGTCTTGTTCTTTAGGTCAGCTAAACGATTCACGCCTCGAAAAATCCGATATCCCGAAACGGGATGCTGCTAAAAGAGATATTAGTAACGAGGCGGAAGGTACCTTCATTTTCTTTGTTTTTTTTTGTTCAAGTATTATTATTTATTTCTTTTTTCGTTATACACCATTCAGCATGAAATTTAAAAGAAACACATTCGTTCGCCCATTCATTCGCCTCTTTCTTTTATTTTTTGTTTGTACAACTCGGATTTATTCATAGACAACATTCATTTCCGTGTGCTGGAACACTTCATTTCGTCCATCATTTGTCGTGAGCATTTTTCGACAATTCGCTTGCAATCACAACCGAAAGATGGGAGGTCGTTCGTTACGATGTTGCGCGGTGTAAATTCGTGAATCGGGTAAAATCGAGGATTAATCAATGACTTTTCTTTTTCTCATTGATATTGCTAGAAGGCGATGGTGTTATGATGATGATCAATGGCGAGATGGTGAAGGTCGAGCAGTTGCGGCGAGAGGAAATAATAAATTGCACCTGCGGCTTCATGGAGGAGGATGGCTTGATGATTCAATGCGATCTTTGTCTATGCTGGCAGCATGGTCATTGCAACGCCATCGAGAAAGAGAAAGACGTGCCGGAAAAATATATTTGTTACATTTGTCGGCATCCTTATCGACAGCGTCCATCGTTGAAGCACATGCATGATCAGGAATGGCTCAAAGACGGAAAATTGCCGAGGTAACGCACGTTTCCACGATCGTTTCATTATTTTTAGATCAAATTTTTCAGAATGGCAATTTATCGAAATCCTACGATTCGCAGCTTGACCAATCGTTCCAAAGACCAATCGGCTATCAATCGGCGAACGGCGATGTTGAAACGATCGTACGATCTTGTCGCGGCACTGCTGCAGATTCAGCAAATACTTCATAGTCTTCGAGTCAAGATCAGCGTGGCGCAGTAAGTAGCACGATAACTCAAAATAATGTTTCGTTTGCACGGAAAACGTTGCTAGTCTATGGATCATCGAGGTAATAATCGAATGTTCAATTTCCCAGAAAAAAGGATCATCCCAAATTGTATCTTTGGGCGAAGAATTGGGAAAAATCCGAGATTCCTGAACCAACGATCGAACCCATGCCGGTGATGGAAACGGTGAAGCCCAAAGTCGAAATTGTTGAGCCTGGAATGGACACTTTCGTCGAGCCCAAACTGGAAGTTCCGACTGTAGTGAAGAAAGACCCCGATGAAAAATCGATCGCATCCGATACGGAATTGATGAAAATTCTTGAAGAGGACAGCACGCATTCGGACGAGACGAAAGTCGGATGCAAAAAAGAGGATACGACGAAAGATTCTGGTGGCGAACTGGATATTTTATTGAACACACTTGCCGAGAACGAGAATTCTACTGATGTTAAAGATACTTTGTCTGCTTTGCATAACAAACAAAATAATACTGGTATTTTTTTTTGAGAATTATTTCTTTCACGACTCTAAACGCATAGCACTTCTTTGCTATCCAGTTTTGACGTTCAAAATATAAAATTGATATGCGTTGATATTCGTTACAGAATTACAAAACGATGGAGCAACGATCAATGCGTCCTCCGCAAATCTGGAAAATCCTGAAAAAATAACAACGGCTGAAGCCATATCGTGTATTCAAACAAAAGAACCCCCTGTACCTGTGCAACCTTTCATACCGGAGCCCGAAGCTCCGATTGACCCCGCCGAGTGTCGACAACGACTCTTGGAGCATATCGAACACTTTCAGAATCACATAGACTCGCGCTTGACTACAATCGAGGCACATGTCTGTGGTAAGAACGTCTTGTAATGCAAGAATATAGAGTTTTTCTTGAACGTTTTACCGTAGCTATCAATATTGAGGATGTATAACCGTTGGCTCGAAAATTTAGAGAAATACGTGTTATTTTTTTATTGTATCCATGTTCATTATCATGATCATAATTGATTTTTTTTAATTCATATTTTACGAATTACGCTACAAATCGCAATGAATAAAATTGTTGGATTCTTCTATGAATAAATCGCTTTTAATCTTGCGTTGCTTCTTGCAGCATTGGAAACTATGGATCTCGACTCGAACGCACCGTCTACGGATGTGCAGCGTCGAACGAAGCAAACGATTCAGATGTTACTTCGAGATTTGGGGACGGTTCGAAAACTGGCCGCTCTGTGCTGAGATTAGTAATTTTTTTTTCAATTTTCAATTGCTTCTCGAGTTTCGGAGGATGCTTTAACCTCGAGGTTGGCACGACCCTATTAACTTATGTTTCCGAGTCGCTGATATTGATCGAACGATGATATATGATGACGAGGAAAACAACAAAAATCAGTGAATTGATGAATTTTAGATTCGACGTTACAGTTATAATATATTATCCAAACACGCCGTGTATCACAGACAAAACTTTTATTTATATACGCTATATATTTTTTCTTATGTGAATTATCGCTAGGCGCTATTTGTAATGTACGTAAAATGAACCAAGATAGAGGAGAAGTGAAAAAAGAAAAATGTTATTGCTCTGCATTAATAATGCATGTGTATAGTACATAGACAGTAAGTTAAATTAAATAATACGAAATCTATTCGCCGAAGATCTCTGGATTGATTCCTCGTATATCGATCGGCAGGTGAAATAATTGGAAAAATTGTGATCGAAACTCCGTTGAGGGTCCATCGAGAGAGTGGAATGGAAATAAGAGAAAAACAAACAAATAATTAACGAAAAACAAACGAAATCCCAGTTCATGTGCTTCCGATCAGATCCTGCTCATTTACGCATATATGGTCAATTGGATAATAAGTAATAAGTTGGAAGAAAAACTTTGATGGTCGTTTATTCACCTGATATCTCGGGCGATACAGGACTGAAGCAATATTGATCCGATCAAATGTTTATATAAGTAAGAATATTTACGACAGAATATGCTTCAATTTAGTCATTTGAGCAATCAACAATTTTCAACGTATGAAAATAGATTAAAAACGGTACACAAAACAGGTAAGAAAATCTTTATGTTTGTGACGTTTCTCGTAAAAACGTTGGTAATCCGATGGTGAAAGTATGAAATTGGCTGCAATTCAAAATACGAAAGCAGGAATTCGTAAATATCTTTAAAACTCTTAAGAATTAAAAGGGTACCCACATTAGCTATATCGCAGTTGCACTCTCGTTACGGTGGCGTCAACGTGCGTTCGCAAGCACAGGAGTAGGGACAACGAGGAGACAAGAGAGGTCAGGTCAGAGCAGGTGGAAGGGATGAGAAATACGGCCGCCATGATGGTTTAGCCCAGTCGTTGACGTCAGAGAACACGAGTCGACAAGGGAGGGGGGAGGCATCGCGTACAGTGCACTCTGTGGGTATGCAATGGCAGTACGATGGCGCACACTAAGCAAAAGAGTGATAGTCGTGTGCGTGAGAAGAAACGATGAAACCGCGGCAGTAAAACTAGCGTGTCAGACGGAGAGAAAGCGTTTCTCGCAGTTTGGCAGAATTCGCATTTATGTATGTGCCACGTACGTGTGTGTACGTACGTGTTGTTCAGTAAGGCAGCAAAGAGGAGGGAAGAACGCTTGGGCGATATTGCCGTGGTGTGTGGGCTCGGCTGTGCTCCGTTCGCTCGACGCTCGGTTCACCAGTTATGACGGCACAGTGATATACAGCGCCTCCGCGAGCGCTGAGAGTGAGGACGGGTCCGACAAAAGTCTTCCTCGTCTCGTTTCTCTTCGTGTAGTCAATCATACATATATATGTTTATATATATATATGTATAGATATACATATACGTACATATACAACAATATACATATATATATACATATGTATATACCCATATATACGAAACTAAGTTAACCGTTCGATTATTATTCACCGGCTTGACGCGCGACAACTGGCAGGAATAAAAACTAGAGAAAGAGCGAGAGAGAGAGAGAGCGAGCGAGCGTAACATCGGAACTTCTCGTACGGTCCTTGGTAACCGAGACCGAACGAGAACCGCGGAGAGTCGCACCGATCGCGAAAGAGTATATACATATATATGTCTGCATACATACGCGGCGTATATACACCACGGATTATAATTGTATGGGGAATAATATACAGCTAGTATCTGTTAATCCCGAACAGTGCGTGAGTGCGCGTAAGAGGGGATACAAAGAGTGAGTGGTAGATAAATCGAGGATAGGTGAAAAAAAACGCACGGGAGGGATATAGTACACAGTGTATAAAGCGAAAAAAACGAGTTTCGCACACGTCCGCGGGTGACGATGAGGAAGGCGCGTCGCTCCCCGGCTTGTTGACTGCACTAGCAGAGAGACGGCCTTAACGTCGTCTCTACCGACAAATATTTTTTCGTCTTGCTCGGCTGCGTAAAACGTTGGCCCACGGGTATATTACTGACACGGGTGTACGAAAGGCGGTGCGACCGGGAACAAGAAGTGGACGAAATAAATAATAAAAGAAACGAAAAAAACCGAAGGAAGAGCCGCACAACGGTACAGTGAGTCGCGAGTTTGAAACGAGGGAGTGAGAGAGAGATAGATACACTCCGGGTGTCTGTGCGTTTGTCTCTTCGCGTGTGGGGGTTACTCTATCCACATATATATATATATACACACATATATATATATATATATATTTCTTTTTTGTTTCTTCTTTCTCTATCCGTTATCCCCCCGTGCTGGTGAAGCGTCGCCATGTGCCGATGCTCCGCGTGTGTCTCGTTGCGGTTGTCCATTCAGTAGCGGCGGAGGAGCACCACAAGGCACCATCGCGACACGTCTCTAGCAGCGGTGAAAAATATATATGTACAGTTTATAGTGCGGTGTAACGTCGGTAGGAGAACATATACATATATATAGGTATACATTATATCTTCGTTGATACTCTCGGGCAAAGGAAGCCCGTGACGAGATAGAGCAAACGTCGGGGAGTTAACGAACGAGTAACGAAGGAGCAACGCCAACGACTGCGTGCGTGTGTGATATATATATATACATATATCATAGGCGGGGAGTCCCATACAGGAGTGCAGGGCCGTAAAGGCGCGGAGCTCCTGCGTATGCGTGTATATAAAACTGTGTGTGTGAAGCGGGCACGTCGAAGTGTCTCAACTACCACCATTAGCCCGCGAGACCTCGACCTTCCGGGTGTAACCGGGTGCGTCGGTGAAAGAACGGGCCTCGCGAGAGTTCCGCCAACAAATTATATATCCAATCGGGGGGGGCTCTTCTCGATTATAACCCCTCCCTTATCCCACCCCGACAAGTTCTTTCTTTATCGTACGTGCGAAGTGAAGATAATTGAAAAGGAAAATTTTTCGTGATCGTTCGTTCTTCGTTATAATTATTCGGGATATTATTTCGTACGGAGCTATCGTCGACGATAGCGCGTGCGAGACGACGGGGCCTCGACGACGACGTGCGAGACGATACTTGCTACAAAACAGGCTCCGCTTAGTGCAGTTGGAGCGTGCGCGAGAGTGAGAGCGCTAGTGGCGTATCAAGATGGCGCATAATTTGGCACCGAGCGTCAACTGCTCGCTCGACGACATCGACTTGAATGCCCTTAAGGTACGTTAATGCGAGACATGTTTTCTTTTCTTCGTCGATATGAAACGTGTAAACGGATGATTTGGAGAAAATGATTCGAAGGATCGGTCGTACCAATAACTTACTATGCGAATAGCCAGTGACGCGTGTCGAACGACGGAATGACAACGCGTGTCGGTTTCCCGGCTTGACGGGGTGAGCCGTACCGGATTGTTGTCATTCTCGACGACGATTGTTGAATAGTTCGAAACGTATGGATCCTTCTGTGTAAAGTCACCCCCGTATTTCCAAACTTTTCAGTTTTATCAACAAAAAATACAATTTACAGTCTCGTTCGATAGAACTTTTAAAGAGATTATTTTTTAAAATCATTACTTCGATATTTCTTTTTATCGATATTCTTGATAATGGAAATCTGAAAGTTTTCACGATACGTCAAACTCCCAAGTGTTACTTTTCATTATCGTAAATGACTCGGTCCTTCAGCCGTAACATTAAAACGTCGTTCGAGCGAAACCTTCGTCTTCGCGGAATTTCATACGATCTTATCGTAAACGTCGACTATGACGCTGCAGCACTGTGACGGTGTAGTACTGTAAAAGATTATCCGTAATAATTGTGGAATTTTGCCCAAGGAGTTTGAATTCATTTTCATAGTAATTTTCAACGTTGTACACGGATGACCGATTATCGTTAAAATGACAGAAAACAAATTCTAAGCTACGATTAGTTTCCAACGACGAGACTTAGTACAGAATTTACCGATCGCGTTTTGTCCGTTATCTCGCTCGCGTTCGAGCCAAACTCTAGCATGCAACATCGCCTCTTAACTCGCTTCGGTCTTTCTTCCATCGTAAAGTATAAATACCGGATACGTATATTATCATGGCGCGTGGTGTCTACGACGTTATAACAGTTTGGAATCCGTTCAGCGGCAAACATAAATACATCTATGAAGCAGAAACGTTGACGCACAGCCCGGTGCCCGCCTGCTTATGTTCGTCTCTGTCTATCGTCAGAAACTGAAACCCAGTAACACGGATTTACCTGTTACTCGTCGTAGCCATTCGCATCAAGCTTCGACACACGTCTATCGAGATTTTATCCGCGACGCTCGTACTGTTTTTCATGCTAAAGGCTCGCACACGTATATGGGGCGTTCCATGCCGACTCAATAATTCCGTGACCATCACCCATCTGACATTTCGTTCTCAATTTTTTATACGATCGTCTATAACCCTAAACTACACGCGATAGTATCTAAATTAATAAAATTTATATAAAAAATAAATTGAAAAATTAACCAATTGTACGAAAAATGACCAAATCGATCACAGAATTTTTTTTCTTTCGTTTCTATTTTTAAATTCGATGAAAAATACTGTATCTCTTTTTAGGTTTTTTTTAAAAACCATATTACAACTCGTACATCGAATCCCAGTGGGTTTTCTACACGTCGATTTATTCCAGAGTGTTCTGTACACGTTTTCATAATCCTTACATTTTATTTCACAAAATTGGCTCATTTTTCGGCGGGTTGAAGAAATGAAAAATATTCTCGTATTAACGGTAGTGGACGGTGCGGTTGAGGAGGGACGAAATAATAATTGTTGAAATACATGTACCGACGTACATATATAATACGGTCGATCCACCCGGTCGCGTGTCAACGCTCTGAACTCCCCGGTTTAACACTACCTTTCTGTATGTTACGCATATATATATATATCTGCTGCCATGTGTACATATACATACACATATTTGCGCAGACGTGCATATATATATATATATATATATATATATAGGTGTATATTGGGTTGATTAAGCTTACCCCCACTCTCGCCCTCCGTCTCTCATGCTCCGGAATACCTCGAGTGACTAAGTCCAGCTTTTTCTTTTTCTTTTTTACGTCGTGGCAGGGACTACAGTTACTGCACACACCGCCCTGTAATTTTAATAAACACGAGAATTCAGCTTTTACGGTCTCTATTATTTTCGAACGAGGGTAAAAAAATAAAAGATAAACAAAATGAAAGAACGATGCGAGTCGGATCGTGCAAATTGCTTCCTCGTAAATTTTGCCATTCACGAAATCACGCTCTTTGAGTAAAGGGGGATTAACATTTTTGCATTTCTTGTTGAGAGAGCTTTGGGAGTGGTGATACTTTTTGTTGATAAAGAAAGAAGCATGGACTTTTAAGAAAACAAATTAAAAATAACTTTATAACTCGAAGTTTGTAATACCGGTGATAAAAATTCAATCTAACGTTAGAGTTCTAATCTAATTGCTGAAATTATTGTGATTATTATTAGTTATCGCGTTTAATTACACGATAAAATATCATCACCAGAATTTACAATTTATAATTTATAATATTCCTAGTTAATTGTAATAATTTGGTTATAATTACATTATAATAATTATTATTTATGATTTATAATATTTATAGTAAACATATTTTTGCGATAATTTTGAAGCGAGCAAATAATAATATTGACAATGATAATTAGATGGAAATAACTCGAGAAAATATGACAATTGAGAAATAATACTGCAGCTGATAATACGCATAACATAATTTTTCTATACCAAAATATATAATTTTTTTAAATACACAATGAAAAAAAAAGATGACGTATTTTTTATATTAACGTGTAGATGGGTTGCTGCGTACAATTGAAACGTGTCAAGGTCATTAAACAACCAGATTTATAAATAGAATTTCTTAAATATGTTAAAATGTAGAAATTAGAAAAAAACACCATGTACCCAGAAAAATCAGTCATTTTACGTTTCATAATTTAAAAAAAAAGCAAACCAAGAATCCGTTGATTTTTTATTAAATCGACAATTGCTAATTCATCGACATGATTATTTTAGAAAAACTTTGTTCTCAGTGCCCGATTGATTTTTCGTTCAAATTCTAATCTAATTCTCAAGACAAACTTTCATTATCACGAAGTTATCAATATTCGAGTTTCATCGATCATAACTCTAATAAGAAGTATTCGATCACTCTTGAATAATCGACCGTCTCCTTGACCAATGAAAGTTTCTCAATGTCGATAAACAAGAATATTATTTTCACGAGAATAATTCGTGCATAGCCGTAACAACATCGACACAATAATCATTCCATTGACCAAAAAATATTCTCTCTATTTCGCAATTCTAAATCCATCCATCACGTACGTATGTATTTAACGATAATGTTTGTTTTTCTCTCTTATCGTAGGACCCCGCCGGAATATTCGAGTTGATCGAGGTCGTTGGAAATGGAACATACGGTCAAGTTTACAAGGTGAGTTTATCTGTTTTCCCGACCAATCTCAATGTAATCCCTCGTGCGTCACGTGTGAAAAAAAGGAGGCATGCCGATACACGAAATTGTGAGATCGGACGTAATAAAGCGATAATTCATCGATCGCGAACACTCGTGAAAATTAATTGTCGCGTATGCCGTATTTTTTTTTCTCTTTCAAACTCGCAGCTGATCAAATGCTCGAGGCACGTATGGCACATATATTTTCTGTTCGTTATTCGTCGCTCGTGATATTAGAGCGAGGAAAGGGAGAACCGGTTCGTTCTATCTCGAAACTCACAATTTTCTCTCTCTCTGACACTGTTTTGCCACATTTCGTACGAGAATTCGCATAATACATTCACTCTCCTTACTCGACGCAAATATTGAAGGGGTAACGGTGCGGCTGTACCCGCGAACGTACCGCCGCGAGCTCGCAAAACCGAGAGATATCGTAAAGAAAGAAAGAAATATAAAAAAAAAATAAAAAAAACGTACCAGGTTGAAGCAGGTCGTGGAAGAATTTCTTGCGACAGCGAGGAACGTGTTAACGCGTTATCGTGACCAACTAGACGAGCGTGGATACTTTATATACGTATGGGCCGTTCCGTGCCAACTTTGACCCCAACGATCGACCCTGAAACTCTCTGGAATCGATTCGTGATTTTTTTCTACGTTTAAAGACACTCCTGTCATCTCATCGATCTCTATTTTCGTTTATTATTACAATTTTTAAAACGTATAAAAATCGAGTTTTCTTTTAATGTTAAAAAAATCTGAAAATCATGAAATTTTATTGGTAAAAAAGTCTAACTCTGGACCATATCGTGACAAATTTTATATAAAGTCTTGAATTCAAAAAAATTGGATTTATTTTCCGAGTGAAATATTGTTTTTTTTCTTCTTTCTAAAGTTTTAAACGTAATGTTAAAGAAATATGGGTCGATATGGAAAAGATCGAAGGAGAAAATTGAGACCGACTTTTCGGCCTTGGTGCAAAAGTTGTAAAACAATCGTGAAAATTTATTCGCTAGTTTCAGGGTCAACAATTGTTGGAGTCGACATAGAACGTCCCATGGTACATACGTATTTGCAAACGCGGAGCGGAGGAGCGAATGAGCGCGGACACGTTTATTCGATTTCGCGTCTCTGCCTAAAATAGACTTTACAAACTTTATCGCGTCTTGCAAATATATTTCGATACCAACGATTTCGGTGAAACCCTTGAAACGTTCGGTGAAAAAGTTCTAACGAATTTGTTTTCCTTTTTATTTTTTAACGAGTAGCTCACGTGCGTCAATTTCTTCATTCGAACACGCAGACCGCACGTGACTATCAAAGTTACTTATTAATTAAAGATGGAGGATTCCGATCGAACAAAGTTTTTCGTTTAATTCGATCACGATTTATTGAATTCGCGACACGATAAATAAAAAAGATAAAAATCACAGAAAATCGATCATAATTAAAATACTAAAGAACACGAATTTCGAAGAATGGTAGGGTAATAAATCGATTTAAAACAAATTGTCGAATAAATTCATAGGGAACTAATGTTTTTTTTACTTCTCGAAAAATATATATTCCTTTATTCATTCGAAACCTACGTTATTTTTTGAGAACACTGTCGATGTTTTATTAATTTACGTTTTTCTTTTTGTTTTTTAATTTTCATACGCTATTCATAAAACCGGTTAATCAATGACCCTTATAGCTTCACGGATGTAATATCGTGTCTCTCCGTGAAATTTCGTCCAAAATTCTCGACGTTACGACAATTTTACATTTTTTTAAAATATCGTATTGCAAAACGCAGGAAAATTTTTCGAAAAAATGAAAATACATTCGAAAAAATAAGAGAAATTATATTTGTGAATTAGGAGAACAAGATCCGCGCGCTATTCACCGGTAAATTATTTTTGAGTAAACTCTTTTTTTACGCATTATCGATAACTTTTTCATATTCGTAAAAAAAAAAAAATTCATGTCCAACCGAAAATTCAATAATTCGTCGATAAGTCGTTCGTTCGACTCAAATTCTAAAAAAAAAAAAATTGCTTTTTTTAAAAATGCAAACATAACGCGCTGTATGGAAATTTTTCATTTTACACAAACAAAAAACAATGATCTTTATTCAAAACGTTAACAAGTTGAAAATATTTCAAAACTTCAAAAAACAAAAAAACATACATTTGTCGCAAACTGAAGCAAGAAAAAATGAAAAGAAGATCGTTCGTGACGGACGGTGTGAAATTCGCGGTCTCGTCGCTAACTTTTCGCTCGCCATGTTCGGGCATCGCGCGGAGAATGTATTTCTTTTTGTCTTCTTTCTTTTTTTTTTTGTTTTGTTAAATTTATTTTTCATTCGTTCGGCGTCGATTGAAAACGAAATGCAGCCTCGAGCGCCCTCCTCGCTCTCTCTCTCTCGTGCACGCGCGCACGGCACAGAGAGCGAGAGCGACTCAAACAGAGAGAGAGAGAGAGAGAGAGAACGAATACCGCGGCGAAATATCATGCGACGACGACGAAGTTGGAAGGAAAAACCTTGGCATGTGGCACGACTCCCACGCGAGCATGCACGATCGCGCTTATACGTCGTCCTCGCTGCCCCGGCTCTATCTCTTTCTATATCTGTCTCTCCTCTTGCTCTTTCAATTCCTTCCATCATATTTTTCTCTCGCTCCTTCTGACGGACCAACACCAGCGTGTTTTCTGCTTCCCCCTCTCTTCCCGTTACTCTCTGTATCATTCACTCATACGATGTCTGTGCCCCCCCCCCCCCTCGCCTTCACTCACGTGACTCTCACTCCTTCCGTTTCCTTCGGTATTTACACCCGGGGCTCTTTCGTTAGTCGCAGCACCGCGCAATTACGAGTGGCTAGCTCATGCATCAGGTGAATCGAATGGCGTGAATTGAAGAGGCAACAAAAAAATAATAATTTGCGTATACCACGTACGTCGAAGGAAAAAATGAAGAAATTGAGACTCGGCGGGAGACGACGATGTCGTTGCTGTTTTTTCGTAACGAGCAGGGAAATACGAGTTTCCGGATATATTTCACTTCCGGTCGATATGGAAATGGAAATTTTGGCCAATTTACTTTTACCGAAGTCGAGGTGTTACTCGTTCGAGGAGGAGGATGGGGAGACGGTCGGATCGTGTTCGTCGAGCGACGAATGAGATTGTCAATGTAAAAATTTCAAAATTTTTGAAAAAGTTTGAAAAGGTTTTGTAAAGATTCGATTTTTGCATTACGTTTCAACCCGATCGAGGTGAAACGTAGGATGGATTTTCATAAATTATGATCATGAAGTTGCGAGAGATCAATTTAGATTAAACGTTGTATATTTTGCGTGATTTTGATGAAAATTATAAATTTTTGAGGAAAAAACGATTTTGTGGCTTGGATCGCGCGATTTGTCACACCGTAAAATTGTTCCTTAGTTCAAAAACGTGTCGAGCACTTTCAACGAACAATGTATTTTTTCGCGACACTATCGTAACACACAAAAAAGAAACATAAAATTGAAGCCGATAGGCGTTTTTTGAAAAAGTATCGAATTTCGGAAATTTCTTAATTCTGTCAAGATACAATTTCGTAGATTCGCGCGAGTCGTCGTTACAAAAAAAAGCACGCGGTTTCGTTTATCGCACTTGAAAAAAAAGTCATCGCGTGCTTTTTTTGGGCGCGAAGAGGCTGCGCATGCGCGTTCTCGAGTAAAAAGAAAAGTGGAGAATATCAAGCGATGCACTCGCAATTTCGTCCATATGGTTGAAATGGACGGAATCCCTGTATTGTCGAACGGGGCAAAAAGAGAGAGACAGAGAGAGAAGTTATCATCGACTCGTCGCGTCTTCCATTTTTTTTGTTTCTTCGCAATTTTGCCCAAAGACCGAGGAACGAGCAAAGTCCGCAAAAAAAGTTGAAAGTTCGCAGAGAGCGCGGCGGAGGGAGATTTTTTCGTTGAGTTTATTATGCTTGCGCCGCTTTGGTGGCAGTATTCTCTCGGCTCGCACGAATCACGTACTTTAACCGCGTAGCCGCGAACTTTATGAAACCTTCCACCTCGTTCTATATTTACGTATTTGCGAGAGGGGAGCCCCGTGTATTCGCGAACTCGTTCTGTTGCATCCGATGCTATTCTCATATCCCGTAAAAGATCGTATCGATGTTTCACGGGGTTATAAACAATTCGTCGCTCGTTCCCGCCGACAATTTGTCGATCGCGTCGCGAACCGTGTACACTAGCTACGGTACAAAAGAAAGATTTCGTTCCTCGCCGCCATTTTGTCGATCGATATGAAGCTTTTTTCTATCGTCCTCGGTTCTTGTAATTCAATTGGCTTTCTTGCTCGAAGAATATAAACATTTTTGTTACTCGCCGCCATTTTGTTGTCGATACGAAGTCTTTTACGATCGTGCTCGATTCTTGTAATTCAATTGGCTTTCTTATTCGAAGAAAATAAACATTTTTGTTGCTCGCCGATATTTTGTTGTCGACACGAAGTCTTTTTCGATCGTCATCGCTTCTTGTAATTAAAATGGTCGTCTTACTCGAAGAAAATAAACATTTTGATTGCTCGTCGCCATTTCGTTGTCGATACGAAGTCTTTTACGATCGTGACCCCTTCTTGTAATTCAAATGGCTTTCTCGCTCGAAGAAAATAACATTTTTGTTCCTCGCCGCCATTTTGTTATCCTTCGTGAATCATTTTATCGATTACGATTGTAATTTTAATTACATTTTAATTAATTAATTTTAATTAATTAATTTTAAAACGATTCTTTCAGGCCGCCATTTGGCTATACATCGTGAAATTACGCCCGATTATTTGCCCTTTTTTCTAATCCAACCGACCATCACCCTCAACAAGAACAAATTTTGTTCCTCGTTGTCATTTTGTCATTCGACGCGAAGTTTTGTGCGTTTATCTTCATTTTTTTCTAATCCAATTCGCTATCCCCCTCAGCAAAAATGGATTTTTTCGTTACCTACGCCGCCATTCCGTTATCCGTCCCGAATTCTTTGTCCGATAACCCACGTTTCTTCTAATCCAGCTAGCTATACCACCCTGGTTGAAGATAACCACCCGCTGCTCTTATCTCGAATTTCCATCATACCGTAGGTAATTTGCATCTAGTAACTTCATACCGCCGACTAATCTTCCAATTAAAACCGACCTTTCTTGACAAAGTCACGAGGTTCATAAATCTGCCGCTAGATGTCGCCACGAGGGACGAGAAGCAGGTTAATGCTCGCGTCATAAACAAGATGGCGATCGAAAACCGACGTAAACCGGTTTTCTTCCAGCAAAAATCGTACCGATAAAAACAAATGACCAAAATAGGCCGCAGATCCGAAACTCCGCGCGGCGAATACTTCCGGTTCTCTCGATTCAAACTGGTATACACGGTAAATCGCTATATATCGAGACGTGACGCGTCGTTAGCGGAAAGATTAACGGATTCAACGAAGAGTACGAAGAGGAGGCCCTCGTGCCTCGGTACATCGACGCGTGAATATAATCTTCGATCGGCGTCTCGCTGCCGGTGAACGCAACCGGAATATCAACGAAGAACCGCGGAGAGAGATTAGATTGCCGATTATTGCGCGAATGAATGAGATAAAGCTTCGCATGACTCGATTTTCGAAAAGAGGTCGATGATTCGGTGCCTCTGCGTTTGTTTTTTCTTCTACCTCTTCGTACGTTGGATGTGCGAGATTAATGCGATATTATTAAACGATATATCGACGATATTAGTAATACCTGTTTACTGATAAACGCGCACATAGAAAGGCTAATCGGCACAGGATGCGTATCTACGGCCTATATATATATGGTTTCCTGCTTGTATAAACGAAAAGATGAAGAGATAAGTGGTGTAACCTCGAAGCTCGACTCTGTCGATAAATAAGGGAACTCCCATGATAAACGTTTATTCTCTCATTTATGAGCGATGAATAACGAATTTTGACGACTCGAGAGGGAGATTTAGAACAAATTTGAGAAAATATTTTTAAAAATGGCGCCGGCTAATACGGGTCACGTTGATTGGATTTTTAATTTGAATTGGTGGCTAGGAAAAGGAAGGTATAGGAAAGAGCTTGGAATAATTTAGTTAAAGACAATCGTGACTTTTTTTAGGTCGTATTTTAGTTTTTTTTTTAAATATAGGTTAACTCTGTACTATGAATCTTTTGATTCCGGATGTACGAGTGAACGTTAATCGATGGACCGAAGAGCGGGTCATGGATGGCCACATGGGGTGTTATAAGTGGATCAATTATTTATGATTGTAACGTCAATCACGGAACGTTTTATCCGATTTTATCTTTTTTTTTTTTTTAAGTAGGCAATTTAATATTTCATGTCGAAGAACGTATCCTTATCGATCTTAATCGCGAGAAATACGCTTGTGTCGATCCGAAATATACCTCTCGCGCACCGGCTGCGCGCATGCGTTCACACCGAGTTTGTCGGTCAATAAAAGTCGTCAAGTTACGTATAAAAATTGCAAAAAACCATTAGTACATAAAATAATATTAAAGATACAAAAATTATTATCAAAATAATCCAAGAATTACACAAATTATTCTTAAAAACATTGTAAAAATTACAAAAATTAATGGCAAAATCGTAGTAGGTAAAAAATTATAGGAACGATAGTAAAAATTTAGTGGTCCATTTTTAAATTCGGTTCATTGATGACACTCGTAGTTTTCATGAATCGGCTCCAAATGTCATACGACACTCTCCCAATTTTATTTATTTTTCGTTAAATCGTTCGACGGTGAAAACTCTAAGCTAATAGAAATGTATAATTTAAAATTTAGAATATAAAATGAAACGAACAAGTACAGCGGGACGATGAAACCTGCGTGAATATTCGAAAAATTGAAGAAAAATAATTGATATCGATAATAATCGAAAATCGATCGATATCGTACGTACGAATAAGGAACGAAGAAAGGCCTGGTCGAGCGAGTGACCCTCGTAGTCGTCGCACCTGTAGCGGATACGACGTATAAGTACGGCGAAGAAACGACGAGAACGCGACGACGACGGTGATTCACCTTGAAAAAATTCTTCCTCACGAGGTCGTCCTTGAGGAGAGCCGTGCGAGGTGGAGGCGGTTTGAAAGAGCACGAGAAAAAGAAAGACACAAGGCTCACGCACGTTATACATATATACAACGAAATGCGAGAGAGTACCAGGAGTTCGTGGAGCTCTTTGCGATATTGAGAAAGGAAGAAAAAAAAAAATGGTAGGCCTGGAAGAACTATACGAGCGAAACGATCGTACATGCGTGACATTCATACGTGTACTTTAATATACGAAGAGGTCGAGAGTCTCCTTAGTAAAAGGAAGCACCGGAAAAGATGCAACGAGATAAGAAAAAAAAAAGAAAGAAAGGAGGGAAAAGAAGAAAAAAAAGGGAGCGCCTGTTTCTATACGGATGGTATATGTGGCCCATAACTCGGCGATGATGCACGGAGAGAGAAAGAGAGAGAGAGAGAGAGAGAGAGAGAGAGAAAAAGAGAGAGAGAGAGAGAGGGTAGACACCGACGGACTCGAAGGGCCGAGAAAATAATTGAAGAGGTCGCCGACGCCTGAGTGAGAACCTCGCACGGCTGATATACATATGTGGAGATGCTGATGTTACCCCTACACACGTCGCATTGTACATGCGGGATTCTGGCTCGAATCGACAGGTCCTCGACCCTCGCTCTCGTAGATTTCTTTTTTGCATTGGTTTTTTTTTCCTTTTATAGGGACGCTGGTTTTTTTTTATTGAATTTTTTTTCATCCTATATGATGATTTTTCGAGAAAATAATAATGCGGCGATGTCGATGTACTCTGGAAGTAACTTATTGTGTATGGGGCGTTCTAACTCGAATCGACGAGTCCGTGACACTCGTCACCCTTTTCCATTTGACATCGAACTTTTTTTTCGGTTTGATACAATTACGAAAAGAATGGAGTTTTTATTAATTACATTTTTGTTGACTCTAATAATTTGATAATAATTATTCAAAAACTACTTGCGTTAGGGACAATGGTAATTGGGATTTAAAAATATAAATGAATTCACAATTATATTGACTTAGATATGAAAAAATTCCATTCGCGTTTCTGAGTGAATTGATTCATTTACATTTTTTAAAGTATTTCGTTTATTTTCTTATTTTACAAGATCGGAGTTTTATAGTGCATAGTTGAATAATCACATATTTAAAAAATCTATACAAATTAACAGAACAAAAACCTTTGTATACAAAAAGCCGAAAGAAAGATTTGAAAATTCGTTAAAAGAACGAAACCATCCCCGGCACATTTTATAAAATAGTTTATATATTTTTACATTCGTTACACTTTTTCAAATAATTTTTTACCAACAATATACACGCCTTAATTATATTCAGCAACAAATCATCAGACTCGCCCGTTCCAAATCGAAGAGAAATTCCTCTCGAAAGATGTGAAAATATTTTTTAAACGTCCCGACAGATTTCAAAATATGTTTTAGGGTTGCATCGACCATATGGAAAATTGGGTACCGAATGCAAGACGACGAGGGTCACGAACCTGTCAATTTAGCCTAGAACCCCGCTCGTACATAAGTCTCTACAGTTTATACATTTACACATCGCGCACCCTCGAGGATATCCATTTGACATACAGCGTACAGAAGACGACCGACGTTATACACGAAAAGGATGGGGGCCCTCGGACCCCGCGGCTAATCATAATAAATAGCTTCGGCTTCTTTTATTTTTTTCATTATTATTATATCTTTTTCTTCTTCTTTCGAACCGTCTGTCGACGAGAGTTTAGCGTCGATGCTTCATCGAATGAAGAATAGGACGAGAAGTTTTGAACGGCGGGTTATTCGAAGACCCTGAACGGTGCGAGAGGATTTCCGCTTCGCGAAAGTTTCGCTTCGTGTTACGTGCCCAGATATACGGGGCTCGCGCCAACCTTTCGGATGATTTGAAGCGAATCTTTTGAGAATCGAGGAAATAATATAAAAGTCTTCGGGCGGGTCCGTGCGTGAAATCGAGAGAAAATTGCTTTCTGGCCACGACTTTTCTTCTTTATCGCCGGAAATGAAATGTCGTCGCTATATAACGTTCTTTCGTAATATAGATGAAAAATTCTTACGTTTCATGCAGGACACATATATCTATGTATATGTACGACAATTTAATAATGTGCCTCTTGTTATAGTTCCAATTTAATTGGCCGCATTCTTCTTTATACATGAATCATCGAGGCTCGCTCTGCCTCTCTTTTTTTTTGTTTCTCTCGTTGGGCTTGAACGGCATCCGTTTTGCGCCAACTATTTGGAAGTGATGGTTACCACCGCAAATTAGCAAAGTTTTCTCTTTAGGACGAGATGTCGGAGAGCCCGTCGAAACGGATAAAATGTGTTTTGCCGGCAGTTTTATCGGTTTGTACGGTTTTTCTGCTTTTGTATACTTTTCGTTGTGTACTCGAGGTTTGCGAACAGTTTTACGTGTATTTATCGATCGACTCGCATGAATTATATACATATAAAGTCGCGCCAACTCGTTTGTGAGGATTTCGTTGCTTATGGGGCAGCATGGGGTCAATTGCATCACTCGTTGAATTTGGCTCTTTTCGGTACGAAGACGCTTGATTAATCGTTCAAAACGATTGTTCTATATTTTTTTATTCTTTATTTTGGAAATGGCGTATTCGATTAGGGCGTGATTCATCCCTAAAGTCACAGTGCCATCGGACGGATAAATTAACAAATATTTCCCCAAGCAATTTTCGTCATTTTCAAAAACGAAAAAAATCGACAGAAAAAATTACAGTAAAATATAATGTAATTAATATATAAAATAATATTAATTAACATTGATATCGTCTTTAATCATTATTAATTATCAGTAATTATTAATATCGAGATAATTCTAATACAATCGAAACCGAAAGATTCAATGTACAATAAATTTCACGAGTTGAATCCGCAAATTTAATTATATTCGATGAGCTCGAAATTTGTATTCCAAAAAAAAGATAAAAAATCTATGTCGAAAAGGGTGGGAATATTTTTGGTATGCGTGGATGATATTCGAATAAAATTATTTAGATTAGACACAGTCGTCTAGAGATGCAACAACGATCGGTAACTCGACCGATTCGATAGAGCCCTGATGCAATTGACCCCGCTCTCCCTTATATACGCGTATACGTACACGCGAGGAAGGAAGATGCGATATAGAATGAGAATGAGATGGAGGAGAATGGCGAACGGCTCGTAAACGCAGCAGCAGAAGCAGCTTCGTCGTCGTCGTTGTCGCGAAATCGCGAGGGTTTTCGAGAGAGGGACTGCGGGAGGCCGATGACACTATCCTGATGCGAGAGTCGTTGCCGCTTCGGCTCCGCACAATGAGGGAGAGAGCGACGGGAGGAATACGTACGAGTGTACGGCGTTCGTTCGCCGAGACTCGCCCACGAATTGTTCCTTCTGCGAATTTTTCCTTCTCCCTGTGCCAGTAAATTCGATCTTCTTTTTTGTTTTTTTATTCAATTTTATTTCCCCTTGAAAAAAGAACGACGAAAAAGAGAAAAGCCCAAAACAACGACGAATTGTTTGAACAAAGATCCATTTTTACTCGAACAAAAAATATTACGCCGAAGAAACTTTTATTTGCCCAATATTTCTTTAAAATATTATTTATATTAATTAACAAAATTTGTAAGAAAATTAATTGGACTTAAATTCAATCTTTCAAATTCGAATATTTAATTTAAGAAAATTGTAATCGATCGACTATTTAAAAAATCTTAATTCGTGCGATGAAAATCGACACGATACGATTGAAAATATCGACGTTTCTTGTTACTTCAGATTTTTTTTTTTTCATCATCGTTCGTTGTTAATTGAGAATTATTTCCTACTCTACAAAGAGTTCCGCGAAGTTCTCCGTATTCATTCATCGTCGCGTTCTGTAATAGAGTTTACGAGTATCGTTTCTTAATTCGAAACTAGGTGGCAGAACGTGGCTTGTATCGCGGGTACACATACACACATGTGTACATATACATGTATACATACACACATGTGTACACATACATGTATACATACACACATGTGTACATATACATGTATACATACACACATGTGTACATATACATGTATACATACACACATGTATACATATACATGTATACATACACACATGTGTACATATACATGTATACATAGACACATGTGACATATACATGTATACATACACACATGTGTACATATACATGTATACATACACACATGTGTACAAATACATGTATGCATACACACATGTGTACAAATACATGTATGCATACACACATGTGTACATATACATGTGTGTACATGTATATACGTGTATAAGCTTTTTATCTGTTGTACATGAATGTCTCTCGACGGCAAACTGTGCCCATTGGCAACTCTCGGCAAGGCCGTGAGAGCTCGAGGGTTCGAAAAAAGCACATTTCCGCCAATGTCACGTTCATTCGACGTTTCAACGTTTCTACTGTCCATATATATATATATATATACACAGAATCATATACACGTATATTATGTAAGCTTTTGCTGTTTATACGGACTACCATCGGCACGAAGAAACGCCGTGGTGTTGTCAGTCGCGTTCCTATGAATGGAAACCGATATCACGTCTGCCATTACATATTCCCTCTCTTCTTCACTCTCTCTCTCTCTCTCTCTCTCTCTCTATCTCTCGTATCAGACTCGGTGATTTTTACAATTTTTTATTCCTACGGGTCTTTCGCTTTTGTTCAATTTTTTTTGTTCTATGATTCGGGCTGTCTCCGAGAAAGAAAGCTTTTGCGGTCTCTCGTGCTTCAGTCACGAGTGTAGTAATGTGCAAAGAGCGATGCTTTGAAGGAATATCTTCGGATAAGAGAAGGAGAGAGAGAGAGAGAGAGAGAGATTGCCTCCTATCGCACTGACGTTCTTCTTTCTTTCCTGCTTTTCGACGTTTCAAAGCGGACTCGACATTGGAACACTGATATTTCATTTATTCTCTTGAACGCCGAGCCAATAATCGAGGGAGAATTGTTCGATAAGAAATTATCGTATAAGAGTATATGTTCGTTTTTTCTTTATCGTTGCAAGGGTGTTCGACGAACGAGGATCGAAACGTTTATTGTACGAGTTATGAGGTATTTCATTTTCTCGTGTCTGTCACGGACATAACCGTAATGACAGTTTTATTACCCCGCGTATATCGACGGGGGTTTGTATGTATTAAAGAATGGGACAAATCGACCTCCTTGTAGAATCAAAACCTATTTATGAACGTACACTGTCACGGTTTTACAAATTTGACCAAACAATTCTTCAAAAGTAGGATGTATTATCGATAAAAAAAATATTAGAATCGTGTGTAAATATCCCATTATATTAAAAAATATTTCGTTATAAAAAATGACCTAAAACGAATATATTTTAGCACACGTTATTTTTAAAAACTTTCTCTCTTTCCCTCAGAGTTCTCATTTTTGTTTTTCTTTTTTACGATTTTGTTTTATCCGTCTCAACGATAGTCGAGCAAAGTCAATTGTTACAGAGAAGAAAATGTTTAACGACTAAAAAAAGTAAATGATTTTGTTTTCGAAAGTCCTCCTTGAAATTTTCCAAATCGCGATACCTTTCTTACACGTTTGAGATGCGAGAACATTTTTCGATACGTGATTTTTGTTTACGGCATGAAAATAATAGTCCACAATGTACTTTAGTGGCTGATAATTGATGGAACGATCCATACTTATAAATATTGTGCACAGAATTGATTCGGCTCACGTCACTACCGTTTCTGTAATAATACAAATGAAAATTGAAGCGTCATTGCAGGCTTCATTAATTCCCGGCGTCACGCCTCCTCTATTCAAGCCACATCTATATGTCTCGAATATGGGGATAATAACGTCTAGTATTTCAGACTAGACAGAAGCGACAGTGCGCGTATCACGCAAGTGACTCTCTTGTCTATTTAGGCGAGTGCGTTTTTCTCTACCGTCTGTGTGTGTGTGCGTTTACGACGATCGCTCGCGTTTGTAGAGGAATGAGAGTTGCGATATGCACGAGCGTGTGTTTTTCGATGAGACGATGACGAAGCTCGAATGAATCGGACATTGTATAGATACGTGTATACTTCCCCCACCATCTATAAGTGTATGGGCGCGTACGCGCCTGCGCATAGTTGCGTGAGAGTGCGCTAGCGCCTGCGTGCACGTGAGTATAAGCGCGCATGCGTGGACTCACGTGTATATAAGAGCGCATGCGTGGACTCACGTGTATATAAGCGCGCATGCGTGGTCTCACGTGTATATAGGCGCGCATGCGCGGACGCACGTGCGCATGCGTGAATGTTCGCGTGTAGTAAGTCCCAAAATCTCATTGAGAAACCGCATCACAGACCACACTTGGTGCGTTATGCAAACAGGCAGCCTATATTTGTCACGAGTCGAAGGTGACCTCGTGATAATACACGTCTAGTTTTACCTTATATCGCGGTTTCCTTTCTTATCTGGTAACTTCTAATCTCGCGGACACAGAACTTTCATTCGACATATCGCTCATTTATACTTTTCGTATTAATATTTGAATAGATTGAGTGTATTGGTATTATTAATATTATTAGTATTTTTACTATTATTATTATTGAGAACGTCACAAAGACGATTCTCGGTGAACAGGAAGTAAGGATAATTCAAGCGGAGATGGGACATCCTAGGGGATGTAACGGACGGATATATCTAAAACCTTTTATAATCCAAGAATATTTATAGCAATCGATTATTCGCTGTGACAATTTAAATCTAACAGAGTGAATATTTCGAAATCGTAATAAGATTACTGCAAGTTTATTAAAAAAAAGGACTCATCTCTCTCTCTCTGACTTAATCTAAATTATTACCAAAGGCTTTAAATAAATTTCTAAAAATCATTAACGCAATAAAACGAATTAATAGAAATTCCGTTCTCGAAAAATCGATGAATGTACAAATTATTGGAACAAAATTAACTACTTGGCAAACGTCGTATCATTATCGATCGTAAGATTCGAAGCTTTCGCATAAATCGCCCGAGAGCAAAAAACGCTCCGGTTTATCGGCGTCTTCGATTCGACGAGTACGTAAAATCCGAACTGGAGAAACTTAACTCATAAGCGAACGAGATCCATGGGGCGAGGAACTTCGAGTTATTTCAAAGTTCATGAAATATATCTGTACGTAATACTCCAGATTCTCTTTTTTTTTCATTACTCTCGAAGTGTGCGCTTCGAATTGCACTGTAACGTATATAAAGGTCTATGCAAATAAGAAACGTAAAACGTTTTTGCGAGCTCGATTTTCCGTAACTACACATTTCGTCTCGGCACTGAGCGCTTCTCTTGTCTCTTTTCCCTCTTCCTCTTCCGTTTCGACTAACGATATAGGCGAAAAATCGTTAACCCATTTATTTACGAGCCGCAGTAAATAGTAACGAACTCTCGCTCGCGTTTCTCGTCTAGCACGCGCTAAATTCCCTGTACTCGCGTCGTAACGAAAGAATCGAATGAAAAAAGATCGAAGAAGAAACGAGGGAGTAGCCATCAAAAGTTTTGGAAAACCACATTGCCATTTATGGTTTTGTTCTTCGACGACGATGGGAAATCGCGTCGAATCGGCGAGCGGGGCATTTCATGTTTATTTCTTAAAAACAAAAATCACGTTTTTTCATTTTTACATTTTTATTACTTTCTTTTATTACATTCTATGGTTCGATAGTAGGATCGTTTTCATTCGTTACGACGATATTACATCGATACAGTCGGACGAAATACAAATTTTGTACGAATAATTTTTTTCTTTTCGCGATAAAAAGAAAAATAATTCACCGAAATTCGTAAGTTCTGAAATTCGTAGTTAAACTTTTCTTGGCTAGACGTTAGTAAAAAATGAGTAAAATGTCGCGCATGGTTTCTGTTTGTCATCAAAGAATATAATATACACCGTGGAAAGGAGAATATCTTCACGAATAGAGCGACAGTGGTGGACTCGTGTCGTTTGATTCAAAGGGAATAAACAAAAAAATAAAGAGAGAGAATGAAAAAAGGAAAAAAGGAAACATGTTAAGTAGAATGGTTGCCAACGCGGTTGTAGCGGGCTTTCGTGGATATTTCATATCCACTGTTACAGTTTGTACATCAGGCTGGCTGTTTTACAGAGAAAACCAGCCCACACTTTGTTTCGTTGTTCTCTGCGCTAAGAGAGACAAATGGACCGACTCGACCGAGATATAGTCTGCCTATTTGCCGCTGCATTAAAAAAAAGCCACGATACGTATGGGTCGTTTCTCATAAAATTGTTCTGTTTTCTTTAAAAAGATAAATGACGATTTAAAGAATTGTGTTTTGTGCAAATTTTATCGACGTTTCGACTTTACAATTATCGATACAATTTTGTATTTTAATAATCATTAAAATCAATATTATTCGTGTCTTCGATATATTTGAATTTTCTTCCTATTTCATTTTGTAACCGTGTACTAAAAATTCTCATCGACTCTAATGTTTCATTAATTCTCATTATTTTTCAATACTCGTCGTGAAAAATTATGAGCCTATTTTTGAAAGTCTACAAAAAATTCTTTAAACTTTTATTAATCCAATTTGCTTTCTTACCGGAAAAATGACAAAAATTGCTCGTCGATTAATCGAACAATGTTAATTTAGTTCTCGACAGAAATTAGAAATAATTATTTGTAAAATGTAGGCGATTTGACAAAGAATTCCCTATATACTGTAACTCCACTGTTTTATTTCATATATATATGTATTATCCACGTAATGCTCATATTCTCTCATCACGTGCGCGATACCACGCTTCTCTCCGAAACGCATTAGGCTTCCAACGTTTACGCGGGCTTATTCACACGCACCTATAAAAAAAAAAGCCTTTGGTACAAGATTTTTCCGAGCCATCACTCTTGTACCGAACACGCTTTCCCTTTGAGACCTTCGAACGAGAACAAGAAAAAGCTTCTCTGTTCTGTATTCCCCGCACAATCTTTCAATCATCGCTTTATACCGTTGAAAGACGCGACTGATTAAAAAAAAAACGATTTTTCTTGAGCATAAAAAATCGAGTAGAAAAAAAGCGCAGATTTTTTTCGACCGATTCTCGTTACCAGCCAATTAATTAAATCTGCAAATAAATAAATAACGTTATTTCATTAGTCCAAAACGTCATAAAATAAAAATCTAATTACGAATAATCCTTTCACATTTTATCTAAACGAATTTACAAAAATTATCTCGAATGTGCTTAATAAGTAAAGTTATTCCCTCTAATCGAGCCTTCGTATTACCACCATGATGTTTTTTTGTAATAATCTCATTAGCACCTGGAATAGTAAAAAAATTACTTGAATAAAAAAAAGTTGATAAAACCAGATAAAAAAAGGTTCGTTCGCGTTTCGTACAACGCAGTAAAGGCCACAGGAGGAACGGAGGGCTACTGTTGGAACTCGCGACGGTGTGTTAAGCGAAACATCGAGATAGCACGCTCGTATTGTTTCCCATCGGGAATATATTCGAAAATATGTACGGGTTTCGTTATGTGCAAAAGTATGTAATAATGTAACTCGAGGAAAACCAGCGAGGCTCGTGAGGTGAGTTAGCGAACGAGGCGACCACGAGCTGCACAAACATATACACAGAGACACAGACACACACATATACACTCACATTTTGTTATCGATTCCACGCCTCTCGAGAAGTGGCCACATATACCTGTCATGCCTTCGCGCTGTGTGCCCTCGATTGCGACGAGAACCGCAGAGAGCTCGTCTCGCCCACAGAAAATCGGTTCTTGCTCTTGCTCAAAAGTTACGATTTTCGCTCGAAAGCCGGGCGATGTCGAATTTTTTGATTTCGTTTTTTTCCCTTTCTCTCTCTCTTAACTTTCCACTATATCAGTCCTCGTGCAAAGGCAAAATTTCTTATATATATTTACAGATACCGAGTATACGAAAGAAGAAAAAATTGTATAAATATATTTCCGGGTAACGCCAGAGTTCGTTGATCCGACGATACTTTGCTTTTTTTTTAAACGTTTTTCGTTTATTTGATTCTTATTTAACGTTTCCGAGACATAAATTAAACGAGAACGAAATGCGCAACGGAGATGAATATATCGAATTTAAATTATCTGTTTTCTTTATCGAGCTTCGCGTCGTTAAACGGCAATTATAATGGTTAATAAATTAGATTAGTACGCGTATCTGCGAGTCAATGGTGAAACGAGAGATCGCGATAATTTCGTGATTATTTTTATTATTATTATTATTATTTTTTTTCATAACAGCTGGACAAACAGAGAGACGTACGTCGGGCACGTAATTATCGCACGTGCTGCGGTAATTACGTAAAATGATTTTTAGATAATAACGATCGCACGTTTTTTCACGTTATTAACGATCGTAAGTTTTTTTTTGGTCGATTTTTGAATAGTAATTCTTTTATTCCCCGATAGGAATTTTCGTTTTAATCATTTTTGTTTACACTCTCGATGCACTTTAATCGAAAGACGAGAGGGCGTTAGCTAAAACGAAATTTGTCGAATTTGTTGAGCGAAAATAAAAAATAAAAAGCCTTTGTCCAGATTTATGTCATGATTTTGGTATCGAGGTTTTTGCGGTCGCTTGGCTCCGTATATGGCGTCGAAATTAAAAAGTCGATACGGTGTATCGAGGCTCCAGTCACGGAGGACGTCTATATATAGATATCAAAAATATGAAAAACAACTCGTTTCGTCCTCCTTCGAACGTCGGCCGATCGAAATATCCCTCGAAAATGCCAAAACCACAGAATTTATCGCGACAGACGTCTAGATTTCAACGTTTCGTTGCGACAATCCTCCATAATTATTTTTCTACAATTTTTTAGTTTTTACCTAATTTCTTTTTTAACCAATGTCCAAGACATAAAAAAACGGTATTTGCCAGCACCGTGACAAGTTTTTTCCCTATCGCTGTAGTGACGCTAAAGAGCCATAGATAAAATATATATACATATATATAGGTAATGGAAAAACGAGGAAGGAACGTGTTAAGGTCTCGTCTTTTTTTTTTCTTTTTTTTTCTTTCTTCATGCTCTCACCACTGACATAAATAGTACGCCTGTATACGCGGGAGAGAAAAATAAAGAGAGTGAGAGAGTCTAAGCTCGCTTTGCGCTCGTTATTTTTAATTCAGCGTTCCAGTTAACGCACGACTAAGCCTCTTTCCAACGGCGTGCAAAACTCGCGCCCACGGATAACCGCGCGCTAGTAAGAACCACACGGGGAAAAGAATTCAGGCAATGTATAGAAAAGCGGCTGGTAACATAGGCGCATAAGCATTACAAACTAAAATGCATATAGTACTATTTATACACGCGAGGAGTCGTTCGGCGCGTGCGTGCCATTCTTTCTTATATTCATCGCGATCGTCGATGCGGACACAAACGCGTGCTTTGCCTACACATTACTATCGTTCCGGACATTCATACCTTAAACAGATAAGCGCACGAGGATCGAGAAAAATTGACTTACTGTATTTCAATAAAGTGGGTTTTTTGAGAAAACAATTATTATTTCTTTTTTCTCTTTTTGTTTTCTTTTTCTCAAAAGCAATATTTATTCGATTTGTATGAAAATAATTGTTAAAAATCGTGATTAGTAATTAAAAGTCCCGATTAATTGAGAATTCGAGAATTGAATTATTAAAATCGTTCGCTACGAAGAAACTCGTGGCGGAAGATCGGGTAATTAGAAGGAACCGTTTCTAGTAATTGTAGGATGCGGGTAAATTACTAATGTGCAGGGGTTTTTTTTCTCGAGTTACGACGGTCAAAGGAATTGGAGATATTTAGAAAAGTTTCGTCGATGTGACAAAATTGGGAGGAAGCAGTGTGCTAGTTTTGGGTTTTAAGTTTGTTCGTCCTCTTTCTTCCGTTTACCATATTCTTTCTATATTCTTGAACATTTGAGTCTCTAAATCCTGAGTACACTTTTATCGTATATATTCCATATTATCGCATAATTTATAAAAATAAAATATCCTATGTATGTAGTAAATTCTAATCAGTAATTATTTTTTTTTAAATCGCAAATATTTAATTCAAAAAATCAAATTTTATCAAATATTGATAGATTTCTTTGTCATTTTTCATAAGAATTATGAAGTTCCCTCTGAGATTTTTGTAAAATATCCAGTATATTCCAGGGGTTGATTTCTTTGTCCGTTATCACACAATAAAGTTTTATCGAAACAAAACACTTTCTACGTGGCAGCGAAGTAATAAATTCAAATTTTAAATATATAATTAATATTGCTAATTTAGTTAACTCGGCAAATTTCCATTTTCTTTTTTTTGCCGATAAATTTTATATGGTAAAATAACATTTCCTGCGTTTAAAAAAGAATTTTACTTCGCTCCATAAAATTCTCCTCGTGAAATGTTGACGCGTTAATGAAATTCAATTCCCATTCACTTTTATCCATGGATGCACGTTAAGATACTGTCGTCAATACGAGACCGAGTGATTTTTTCAAGGTTTCACCTAAGCAATTATTATTTTTTGTTCTTGTTGCAGGGTCGCCACACCAAGACCGGTCAGCTGGCGGCTATCAAGGTCATGGACGTCACGGAGGTAAGAATCATTTTTTTTCTTTTTTTCGTAAAAGGATCGATCAAGATACCAATCGTAGTGAGTTTAATGCGAAACTTGAATCGGATAAATAAAAATAAAAAAAAACCCCAGTAATCCTCGTATATTTTACGATGGCGGAGCTTGTCCTCGAATCGTCACTTTCAACTGAACCAAATTTGGAAAGACGATCGATTGGTTTATCGACAAAAATGGATTCAACTCGAACGAATCTCGACTCGTTTTTGTTTCGTATAATGTTTTGAATTGAACCATTTTAGCGACTGACAAAGTGTCCAATTGGTTATCCAATAATTTTCGTTCGATACGAAAATAAATTGTGCTCCACGAAAATAAATATTTCTTGGAGCGAACGAGAACGTCTTTGAACTTGATAAATTCGCTTTTCTCGGCGGATGATAAGGAGTCGTAGGGTTTCTTTTTCGTTCGTTGACGTTTACTTTTACATGAGTTTAATATATTGGAAGGGTGCCAGGGCAACAGCATATTGCTGATATTCATACGCCAATGAAAGCAAGACAGTCCTATCGCTTCTGTAGACACATATATGTTATATGCCCCGCTCTACACGTTATCTTCAGTGTCTGTGCGTTTTTATATCTATATAGGACGTTCAATACCAAATCGCCGAGTCCCCGACGCTCGACCATTTTCAGTTCGTTACCCTGTTTTTTTACTCATGGTTTTTAAGACCCTAAAACTCATACAGTTTTCGTCTTGAAGATATTTTCGACGAGTGGTCGTGACATAATCATGAAAAATAAATTACACAAAATAACGAGTTAAAATTTCAAGTTTTTAAAACATTCACAACAAATCCTGCGCGAAGTATACATTTTTTAAAATTACGTCCCAGAATATATCAGCGACTGCCTTTTCCATTATTGACAACGTATTTCGTCCGATGCATTTAAATTCATGAGACGAGGTTTGAAAAATTTTGAAAAAGTTTACAAACACCTCCTGTCACGTCGAAAAATCGTATTTCCAATTGGATACCAGTGGAATAAAGAGGAACTATGTATAAAGAAAAATAGAAGCCTATGGAATATGGTTAAAATTTATATTCATTCGACAAAGCATTTTTGTAAATTTTTCCAAATTTTTAAACCGTGCCTCATTGTTTTTTCATCTTATTGTTTTTCTTGAAAAATGATTATTAAGTAGGGTCTGATCCTAAAAAAATCGACAAAGAAACCTGAGTGGAGTTTATGGTTTTGATGAACGATATAAAACATTTGAGATGAAATTCCAGAGGGTGCAAGTTAGAAACTTGTCCATTTTTTAGTTAAATGCCCCATACATATATATCTTGTGTATATATATGTACATATATATGTCCCTCGTATCTTCTATGTGCGAGCTGTATTGTGTTAGTCATTCCCGAGGAGATAGATGCAGGGACGAGGAAAAATTCTACGAAATCGTGAATGACTCTCCCCGATGCGGAATATATATTATCTTTTATCTGCTTCGCTTGTTCGTAGCGATATAATGCCACAAGTTTCTCGCTTCTATCGACCGTTTTCATATATTTCACCGTTTCGTTCTTGCCTCTCCCACGTGTTGGGATTTATACGATATCGCGTAAGACGTTTTGGACGGGTCTACGTACGTAATCGGCATTTTTCTTCTTACTGCACTGATAAAGAAAAATGCATCGGTCCAGCGATTTCATCTATTGGAATAAAATAACGACGTTAAACAATGTTATCGAGAAATATTTGTAAGAAAAAATTGAGTTTTAACTGTGTGTGAAAAACAATTTTTTTTCTACTTTTCCCATAATTATTGCGATGAAAGGAAGTCATCAATTTTCGTGGAAATAATGATTAATCTAAATTCCGTATAAATTTGTAACTATCCAACGTTTCGTACAAATATTCGTATTTTTCAAGGAACTCTATCTAATTTAAAAAAACTTTTGGAAGGCTATAATTGAAATCATTGCAGAACCAAATGGGACCTAGTCCCACTCGGTTCCATTTTCATATCATTACAAGTAATTCAAAATAATCGATCCTTCGATATAAATATTGACGTTAATAACAAAACAAACAAAAAATACGTAATTATTTCCACCAAAAAAATAACATATATTCTGCAATGATTAATTATTATCGCATCAATTTCGATGTTTACTCATCTTTATTCTTAAATAAAATTGATCTGGAGTGCATTGTACCCGGCTACAAATATTCTAACAAACAAATAACAATTATTATAATCGTACGCCAAAATAGTGACAAACAAAAAAACAGAACCAACCAAAAATCGATAATTCACTCTAGTGTTGAGCAAATTTAATTAAAAAAAAAAAACAATTACAAATTTTCCATCGAAAAAGTTTCCAAATTCTCGTAGTCTCGAGATCTTCGCCGCGTTTCGAGTTTTAATTCTCTGCCTCGATCTCTCATTATGTCGATGAACCATTCGCACTCGTAAAAACCTCTGACTCACGAACAAATCGTAATTCGCCCGAGAGCTCTTCGTCGACGATTAATTCACGCGAGATCCCCGCCACGAGAATAATCATTCGCGGAATGTCTTCGAGCGAATTTGTCCATAAACCTCGCGTCTTCATTTTCATCGTCGCGATGACGCGGCTTCCTGAAAATTTACGTCAGTTCTTCCTCCCTTCTCGAAGACGATCCGTCTTCGCACCAGTGTCTCCCGTGCCTATTTATCGCAAGCGTCTTAGCGTCTTGGATTTTACCGCGAAACTTTGGTCGGAGAAGCACACACGTGTGGTACGACGCGTTGTACCAAACTTTGTAACATTTGCCCTATACATTACCTTAGAGCTTGTCTCATTGTTCGCGTTGCGGCAAGGAGGAGGAACAACGTTATACCCGATGAGTTTACGCCCCTAGTCTTATTCACGTATGGGTCTTACTGTACACGACGAGAAGTTTTCGGAGAGTTTCAGGTTCACTTTACGAAGGATTAGACATCTAATCCTATCAGCCGGTTAGGCGGCGGTTTTGCCCTCATCGTTATTCACCGGTTGGCCTCAGTCGGATAAAAAGAGGAGAGGGTGACAGAGAGTGAGAGAGGAAGATGAAAAGAGAGAGAGAGAGAGAGAGAGAGAGAGAGAGAGAGAGAGAGAGAGAGAGAGAGAGGGGGGTAGTGGTTAACAACGAGAGAACAGGAGACGGGGAGAAATTCAACTCGAGAGATCACAACTTCCGGCCTAAGAAACCTTCCGTCCCTCTTTCTTCGGAGTCTCGTAACTTCTTAGTTCTTCGTCTACGATACACAATGGTGGCGATACTTCCATACGTACATATGAAACAATGTTTAGTCGTTCGGTTTAAGAAGTTTGCTTCTCCATCTCATTTGTCCCGATGGAAACGGCTGTTAAGACTCGTGTCTGTCGTGATACACGGGACTATTAACTTCCCGGGTCATACCCACTTACGTACTCTCCAATCCTCGTCTAGTTCTCTCTTTTGCCTCGCGGTGACTCGACGTTTTCCGTCACGACAATGGCAAGCCTCACGTGATGGGAGCTTTTATTGTCTCGTTTCCATAGTCGACCGACTGGTCTTGCCGCGGTTTGCGGATTATAACGCTCATGGGGACATTCATTCTTCGAATTACATCGCGACGCCATTTAGTAATCAGGCTTTGACTCGTTTCGTCGATAATAAAGATTTAGAATGGTTATTTATTGGTAGAGGAATCGACTGGGGTAATTGCGATGGAAAAATCGCAAAGTTTTAGTTTTAGACGTCGCTATGTGTTATTTCTTTTTAATTTTTTGTAAACATGGATTTAAGATTGTGATTTATCTTCGTTTCTGAAGAAGGTTTTTTTTCGGATGAAATATAATTTGGAAAAATAAATGTCATATGGGTTAATAGAGAAAATTGTAATTGAAAATTGTTATAAAGCAATATTTTTGCGAAAAATTGATACAGCTTTTTAATTTATTATTCCTTTTTGGCAAAAGCTTCGTTTCGATGATATCAAAATTTGGGAGATAAATACCAGGGATATTGGTCGAAGTAAATTTGTTTAAAAATGTCAAGATTTCACAATTTGTCATTTATTATTAATTTCTTTTATATAGAAATTTCATTAATTTTAAACGGTCATTCTATTCCGAAATAGAATAAAATTATGGCACAGAGTAATTGCAATTTTGAACACAGTCAAGACCGGAAGTACCGAAAACCCGGGTGGAAAAACAACAAAAGGTTGTACAGTTCAGAACGGTGTAAAACATTCAGCACGGCTGAAATTAAATTGACGCACTGACACGCTGTAAGAAATATAAAAATAGGAAAACAGATAGAAGGCTACTGGAAAAATGAAATATATACTCGGGGACACTGAGAAAATATTGGTAACAACGAGGAACGGAAACGCATTAAAATAGCGGATCGAGATATACGGAAAATTATTACCGTCGCCCATTCAACGTCAACATTGAAAATGCAATACATATTTTAGACTTCAATAAAGTTAAAGTTAAAGTAAAGAAAGAAGCGGTAAGGATCTTAGAAAATTGAACAGAGAATAAAAGCGGGGTAAATGACCGGATGAAAAATAAATGAACAACGGAAATGGGAAACCGACCAGTGATGAGAATATGTAAAACCGTTTGAGGGATTATTGAAAAAAAAAGAAGAAAATTCAGCAGGAAGCAAGAGGACGAAAAAGTATACATAAATGAGATGGAAATCGATGGTTTCTATGAAAACGCGGACTACGAGCATGTAAAATAAGATTAGTTCGTTAACAAATTCTCATACGTAGATAAAAGGGACGAGGATATTATAAAACACTCACGGATATATTTAAAAGCAACAAAATCAAATAAATGAAATTCTGTCGATGGAAAATTTTCCGATATAATTTCTACAAATACAATAATCGCAGGATTTACGACTGTGACATTTAAATTAATTTACGTTCTTCCAAAACTCGTGACAAGATTCATCAAAAAAAACCATCTCGAATTCTTCAATCGTCCCATGTTTTTCATCACCAGAAATTCCCATTCGAGGATGAGGGCCTGCCGAGCCTGTAGAAGGATTTCCATTGTGTCCATGCCTCGAACGTCTGGGGTGTCCGACGAGGGTCAAAAGTTTCTAAACCCTGGCTCTTCGAATCCGATTTCAGATCGGTCCTCGTTGAAATTCCGAAAAGTATTCGAGATCGTGGTCCATTGTCGATCGAATCGAGACGACAGAAATAGAGAACGGGAGAAAGTGATGAGAGAATTAAAAAAAAAAAACAGAAAAAAATGAAAAAAAAAAAAAAAATCGATGTCCTAGCCCAGTGACTAAGCGGATAGGAATGTTTAGGAGAAATGATCCTTCGTCTCGTTACGTCATCCGAATTCTTTGAAAAAAATTTCAATCGATCGACGCGCATAGTCTGCTCGATAATGCGCTGGAAATACGAAGAGATTGCACTTTACCGAGAAATGGTGTAAAAAAAAGAGCTCGCTTATAATTGAACGTCAAAGGGGTATCTAGAGAATCGACGAGGCGAAGATAACATTGAGAGATACGAGTATAGTGTGCTTATAACATTTATATGGATCTATATATATATATGTAAGTAATTTATACACACGTGTATATAGCTATATATATATATATATGTGTGTATATATATATATATATATATATATATATATATATATATGTATAGACGTATGTATAAATTACTTAGACCAGTACGTTCTCTTTATTGCTCTCCAAGCTCCTTCATCGCCATCTCGTCGCATTCTCCTGGCGCTCTCCTCGCGTGTGTAACACGCCCGAGCTAATCTAGACTCTACTTACCTACTTAACGGGCGATACGCAACGTCGTGTTTCGTGATCCCACGAGTCAAAGCCCGGTTTCACATTTCTATACCAACGTTCGCTGGGAAAAAAAAGAAACACACTACGCGAATTTCCGGTCTTCGTGCCCGTCGAGGATACGATGTATATATGTATTTCTTTTTTCTCTCTGTTTTCTCGTGTCACTTTATTCATCATTATTCATTATTCTTATTGCTCTTGGTTGTTTTATTTATTATCATTGTTATCGAATAATTTTTATTGTCGTTGGATAATATATCGTTAGCACGAGTTCGAGAAACAATGGGAATTGTTCAATCGATGTTTGTTTTCGATCGCTAATTCAGGACTCGAATATGAAAAAATTAATAGAATTGTTTGGTTCGTATATAACACCGTTTCGTTGTTTACGTCGACTCGGTCATTTTGAATATCGAAATTTCGGCTTTAAATTTGAAATTAACGACCCCGATAGTTCATGGATACCAATTTAGGTCGAAATTGAACCATTGTGTGGTTCTTTCGGTCAGCTATGTCAACACCGCCATTTTGAATTTCGAAAAGACTACATTGAATTTGAAACTAGTAATTTCATGAAACCCTAGGTCTTTCGATAATTCTCAATTTCGACGTTCATCGAAATTTGATCACTTTTTACGTTTTGGCTAATCTTGTTGATTCCTGCATTCGAAATTACGATCAGATTTGATTTTTCTTTGTTAAAGGTTATTTTGATTAAATGTTAAATTATACGCCTGCCAATTACCATTAAAATCATTCGTTAAAAACGGATTACGAATGAACGAGAGTCCACTCGCTCCTCTCCTTCGACCAATTATTCATTTAGTTATTCATTAGTCTAATTATTGTTTATATTATCATTAGTTTCGTTCGTACAAGAGTGAAAGACCATTAAAAAAAATCAATATCACGAGTGTCAACGAAATTTTCGATGATTTTCATGATTTGTTATTTTCATGTTCAATATATACCTGTTCAAAAAGAGACATTGACGCTCATTCTCTTTCCGGCCTTCTAAATACTCTTCTTCGTACACTCGAGTGCTGTGTCAGTTTGCATTCCCAGAATAGCTATCTCGTCTCTCTGATATCTCTCTTTTTTTCTCCCGGTTACACTACTGTGCTTTTGTATGGTATCGGGTTGGTTGGACTAACATCTGAAGAACTATGCACAAGCCACGTCAACTCTATATATACACACGAGACTTGTAGTCATCAACTTTGTAACGAGAAGGGTGAATTTATCGCGATTTAATTCTGAAAATTTTAAATCGTTAAACGACCACGTGTTTACACGCATATTTATCATTATTCTTTCTCTTGTTTGTTTTCAGGACGAGGAGGAAGAAATAAAATTAGAAATAAACGTTCTCAAAAGGGTAAGCGCAATGCAAATTTTTATTATTATTGTTTTTTGTTTTGTTTGAGAATTGATCTTTGAACGATTCTGAGGTTGTAATTAATTTGAATTTTTCAGTACTCGAATCACAGAAATATCGCCACTTATTATGGTGCATTTGTGAAAAAATCACCACCTGGTAAGGACGATCAATTATGGCTCGTGATGGAATATTGCGGGGCTGGTTCCGTTACCGATCTCGTCAAATCGACCAAGGGACAGAGCCTGAAAGAGGAGTGGATCGCTTATATCTCGAGAGAGATCTTGAGAGGACTCAGCTACCTTCACAGCAACAAAGTCATACACAGGGATATAAAGGGACAGAATGTTCTTCTTACGGACAATGCCGAAGTCAAGCTCGGTAATTAAATATTACAATTATATTTATACATATCTCAATATTCAATTAAAATTTTCGCTAAATTGAACGAAACTTCTTTCGCACGGTACATTCGTGTCCATGGTTCGACTGCGTTTAAGACGAAAATTTAAATTGATTCGACTAAATGTCGTTTAAATCAAACATCGGTGAAAATTTCGAAAAATTTCAATCTAATGGTTTCAAGATATTTTTTGAGAATTTATATCGATCGTTCGAACGTTTTGAAAATATCAATTCGATTGATCGATGCATCTCGTTAGAGTCGAATCACGAAATAATCGCTAGTGTCGTAAAATTTGAATCCCCATATTTGAACGATCTGTAAAATTTTCCAGTGGACTTTGGCGTTAGTGCACAATTGGACAGGACTATAGGGAGAAGAAACACATTTATCGGTACACCGTACTGGATGGCACCGGAGGTGATAGCATGCGACGAGAATCCCGACGCCACTTACGACAATAGAAGTGATCTTTGGTCACTTGGGATAACAGCACTCGAGATGGCCGAGTCACAGCCGCCACTTTGCGATCTTCATCCCATGAGAGTGAGTGGTTCTTTTCCTTTTTTTTCCATACGACTTTTTATACACTTGATTAATCTCAAGAACCGAATACAATATTTTCTCTATTACATCCATCTGTTGCTCGTCTTTCGTGTTTTCATTAGGCGCTCTTTCTCATTCCTCGAAACTTGCCACCGAGACTAAAATCGAAGAAATGGGCCAAGAAATTTCACGGATTCATCGACACTGTCCTAGTTAAGGACTATCATCAGAGGCCTTACACGGAACAGTTGCTCAAGCATCCGTTCATACGGGACCAACCAACCGAACGACAAGTCAGAATACAACTGAAGGACCATATCGATCGTTGTAAAAAGCGCAAGCAGGAGAAAGGTACGGGTAAGATAAAACGATCGAGAATTCATATTTTATTCAATTATGTTTTTTCCTCTTATCTAAATATTTGTTTTCTTCGGTTAAAAATAGTTCTTTGTATTGAAAAAAACTAACTCTGTCTGATAACAATTAATTTTGGATATAGAACAATGTTAGTTGGATCAAGCCTGTTTCAGTTTAATCGAATATAATTTATTGCCGATAAGCTCGAATGAAACGGAATTTGATTATATTTCCAGTTATACAAAACCCACTGAACGATTTTACAAACGAGTGTTTCTTTTCCTATATTTTATCTTTCTGTTTCATGACGATAGAACGGGACGACTATCGATACAGCGGTAGTGAAAATGAAGAAGACGAGCCTGCTCTGGCTGGTGAACCATCGTCCATCGTTCAAGCACCGGGAGGTGACACGCTTCGTCGCAATTTCCAACAGATTCAAGAGGGTAGAACGTTAACACAGGATATACCGCAGCAGGCACAAATTCTCGGTAAAGAGAAACCTGCGGGTGGCAGAGGACCGAGAGAAATACCGGAGCCTGGGCCACCAGCGAGACCAGCTATACCTCACAGACTCATAGGTAATACTAACTTGGATATTTTATGCTTGTGATTTTTTTTTCACGGTCAAGTCTTCAATTTTCTTTGTCAGACGGTTTTTCCAAAGTTCAAGGCGTCGCTGTTAACTGGATACAAATTGCAAACAGCTATCTAATTTGTCAGAGATTTTGCATTCGGAAGTTTCTGCAATTGCAGATTTTGTGTCTAATGTTAAATTTAATGAAAAATGCAAATTCAACGTAGTAAATTTCAAATCGTAGTGATTTTGTATTGTAGTCACGTGGTACGCACATTATAAACTGCACGGCATACATGGTCTGCATATTGACTGTGTGTGTATGGGTTGCAATAATTGGAATTCTCCGTGCGAGAGGCAATACCTTCGCTTCTGAATTGGTCACGTACACTCGATGGCTGTTGATAGTACCATTTCTTCTGTTGTTACCAAGAATCTTACTATTGAGAAAGATACTATTATGAACCTCCTATTACAAAATCACCGTTGTAGATTTTTTTAATTATATCGTCTTTTCAAAAAAAATTCTGCTCTATGCAGTTTTTTAAATACTATCTTTGATTATCACGATATTTAAAAATTTTAACAATAAGATTCTGGCCTTCAATTATCTCTGCGAGACGCGATTCGCTAAATTCTGAATTCGTCACGTACACTTCGTGGTTGTTGATAGAAACATTTCTTCTGTTATTGTGCAAAATCTTATTATCAAGAAAATACTATATCGAACCTCGGAATATTATGAAAATAGCGCGGTACATTATATTAATTAGCTTCATCATTTTCTGTGGAATGTTCTAGTACACGAATTGTTTAAATATAGATAATTAATTTTTCATTATTACAACGTTTTCAATTTAAATTTTCAAATCTGCCATCGTATTCTTAATTTATGCCAAATTTTGTTTCCAGAGCCTCAACCACCGTCGCGTCCATTACCGCCAACGCCGCGCGATGATCCGAGACAACCGCACAAGATCTCGACGCCTCCGTCGAATCATCATCAAGCGGTGAATTCGTCGGGCGGCGGAAGTGGCGGATCCGGCGGTCAAGCCGCTCCGCAAAGAAATAGCCACGTATTCAAGCCAATGGTAAGACTCTCGTCGCGTCTTACGTCGATTCGTTACTTTTTTTTGCCCCATCGATGTTTCTACGAATATCCTGTTTCGACCCATATTCATAAAAATATCGCGCGTCGCGGCCGGCTTGCACAAATTGGGTTGCGCAAAAAAGCTTTTCGGCGAAGCTATTGCGTCTCGCTATTTAGCGAAATGTAGATACAGCACGTTGCAATGTATATATTACATACAATACACACGTATATATTCAATTTCATTTGTACCTTTGCGTTTCACGTACACATCGCAGTATGTTGATTTTTTTTTCGTGTTGAAGACAAAACTCACTAACCTATATCGATCTTATTTCTATCTCGTCTTTATTTTTCTCTATTGCTGTATATCTTCTCGTCATAGGGCTGGTAATCGTACGAAAAGAAAACCATTTGTTTCAATTTTCTGAAAATCAAGCAATCTAAAAAAGTGGCTTACATTTTTCGGTCATAAAGAAAAATTGGAGGTTCTATTCATGACTATTTAGTTGGAAAAGTAAATGATTGTACGTTCGAACGATGTCCATGCCTTTGCTTCTCGCAACACTCGAGAGACTTTTTACTAGTACATAGAGATATTATCCACCGAATGCACGAAAAAACAATTTACAAATACCTGTCCAATTCCACTTTGGTGTGTCGATACGATTCTGTTACCGTGCACGATGGAAAAACAATGAAACGTTACACGATTAAAACGACACGTGCCCCTTGCTGCGGATCGCACTGCCAATCCAAGACTAAAAATCACGTATCTCTCTTCTCTCCTCTCTTCCGTTTTGGATTCGGAATGTATTTGGTTTTTGTTTTTCTTTTTCCATGTTCACACGTACTACTGTAGCTGCCGCCGAGGAGGCCGGAGGTAAGATGACACGCACACCCACCTGTCTCCGCTATCTGTGCTATTTTTATATCTTTGTCTTTTCGTCTATTTTTCATATTTTGTTTCCCCACTGTGCCTTCAAACATGAAATATTATTCTACGCCTTACGTTTGTTTTGAAAAATAACTTAGACATATATATACACGTCTACTAGATATTAATGCGTGCATGAATTAAATCACGTACGAATGAAGAACGACATATTGTTTCGTGACGTTCATTCGTGCGCGATACGCTGATCTGTTTTTTGTACAACGTACACACACAAAAACGCACACGGTCGAAGGGTCTATTTTTGTACTATTGCTTATTTGCATGATTCGATTCTCGCGAAGGGATTTCTTACGCTGCTTCTACGTATATCGCCACAGGCATACTCGTATCGAAATCATAATCGTATGATCGTTGAGTTATGAAAAGAGATAAATCGTCATCCACCATCGCATCGTTAACCTCCATGAACATCGGCTAATTTATTTATCGTCGATTAATATCGGTGGTCATTTTCACTCGATAATATTGAACATTCGTTAAACAAAGAAATCATCACGATATCACAAATTCGTATCTAACGATCAAGATTTATTATCGTCGTAACGCGCGTCGAAAGAGAATTGCGTTCCTTCAAAATTCTCAACTCCTTCGAATATTGTTTTTTCCCTCCTCGAATTCCTTTTTTTTCCCTCGAATCTTTCAAATAGTTGATCTTACAATCTTGTTATTCCTTTTGTCCTGACTTTTTACAGTCCTTCCTTTTGGTAAAATATTCGAAATTTCGCTCTTTGCCCAAGTCTTTGAAATTATTTATGTTCCTTTGTCAATACTTTTATCTCCCAGCATTTGTGAAAATGTGTGTGTGTGTTTTTTGCAATTCATGGAATGCCTGTTTTCCCTCAATTTTTAAAAATCCTTTCATCCCTGAATATTTTAAGACCTTTTTCCTTCAACATTGAAAAGGCTTTTTCCACCTGACTTACTTAAATCCTGTTCGCGTTCCCTGAATCTTTGAAATTCTTTGATTTCCTCAATCTTTGACAAGTATCTCTAGCAATCTTTTACGAATCCTTTTTTTTTTTTGAACCAATGTTTAAAATTCTTTTTTTTCTCCTCGAAACTGTCCCTTAAGACGAACATTTTGTCATCTCCCTCAAATTCGCTGCCCTGTGTCTTTCGCTCTTCATCTTTCTCATCGCGACTATATCTATTCTCTCTCATTCTTCTCGCTGCGTTCGCGTACGGTGGCTTTTTCTAAGCTGATCACGGAACAAAGGTTACTCGGTCACAGTGACTAACGGGGGTTGTTTGTGCGTGTATTGCGTTGTGGGTGGTAGGACTTGGACATGCTGGCAGCTCAACTCAACGAGCTTGGTGTGTCACAGGGCCCAGAGGCCCCGCCGAGGCCCAACAGGCAGCATAAGAGCCCAGCACCATCGGCCCAGACGTCGAACGCACCGACGAACTCTTCGCAACCGACCAGTAATGAACAAAACAGCAAACAGATGCCCCAATCGTCGAGTATCCTCGATCAAGTAAGCGATATGCGATCGTCGAGGCGGATCATTATCGACATGGGATGCAATCTCTCGACTCGCACGAATTCATCGAAAGATGCAAGAAACGAGAGACGAAAATGTTGCGTAATCAGCGAAGCATGATGAAACGCACGTCATGAATTTGTGAATTTAATTAAAATCCGTGTAAACTCGTGTTTTCCTTGTACATTTTTTTCTCACGGGACAATGGAACGTTGTATTTTCGAGATAAATCTAGCTCGCCACGATGAATTTCAGATTACTCGATAAATTAATTTGATCACGAACTTTACTCGCGATTACCACGGTTCGTTGCATCGAACGTCAGGTAGTGCCAATTAATTGCACGCTGCGAAAACAAAATTGGCGATAATTCGTGAAAACAACTGAGACTTATGCGAGAAGACTCGAGTTAATCTGTGAAAACAAATTCGAGACGCGTAATTGGGGAACCAGGCTATAATTTTTCAAAATAAGTATTTCCATTTTTCATGATTTGAGATTCTTGTATAAAAAATAATAATTAAAATACACGCAAAATGGATTTGAAAAGGCAACGACAATGACTAAACGGTGGAAGTAATAATCCCATCGTATCGACTCTTACAATTAGGCTCTCAGTTCTTGCATCGTTTTCACAGGTGTTGAATGCTCTCTACATTTTTTTGTTTAGATAATAAATACTCGTCTCACTTTTATCGCACCAATTTCCGTTCATTTTTCCATCACTATTTCGAGACGATACTATTTTTCGCTCTGTCGTATTCGTCTTTTCGTCTTCATAAAAAAACAGTATCGCCATACTTATTCCGCTACTCACTCGGGTCCAGTATCGCAGAGTAATGCACAGAATTTGTTACGAGAAAACGCGTTCGTGCCACGAGGCATAAACACGTTTATTTCGTTGTTCAATAAAAATGTGTCGGATGTTGATCAGAACTTGTTTTTAAGACTTTGCTGTATCTTCTTTCAGGCTCTGTCGATTGAGAGCGACAGCGACGACGATTTCGAGGATGCCAGTGGTAACAACACGAGAAACGACGGTACATTGCTCGCCAGTGATCCACCGAAGCCTCTGTGAGTTTTCTTTTTTTTTTCTTTTTTTTGTCATTACTTGTTATCATGGACACGGTTCAAGCGAAAAATCATTTTATATCATTTAATAACGGATCAAGTCCTTATCTCAATCATTTTAAGCTATTGTAGAAATTAAATAGTGAGAACTTTTTCAAATCGTTAGTGAGCAAAAGAAATTATTGGAATATTTTTTAGCTTCGTACCGAACGGTGGTCAGATCTATTTGTGACATATTTCCAGAGTGCCCAGGCACTTAAAGCCTAATTCACGGCGTCCGATTTTACTAATCCTCGTTAATTCCTCTTTCACTCTCATCGCATCCGCATTACGCATATCCGTATGGTCGACGTCGCCGTTCACGATTCATCGTTTCGCTACATCGTCATCGTCATTGTCATCATCATCGCCATCATCGTCATCATCATCATCATCATCATCATCATCATCATCATCATCATCATCATCATCACCCTGAACATCATCATCACTCCGTACTTCGACGCGTGTCCATGTGTACTTATTTCGACGAACCAGCCCTGAATTTTCTCCTTTCAGGCCGTCGTCCGACTCGTCGTCATCTTCATCGCACAACGCTCAAAATCATCACGAAGGCAAGTATAGCTTGATCGTTGCTTAATTATCATGATTTTTTTCCAAATTGTTAATACCAGTACCAAATACTAATATTCCTTTAACTCGTTTGCAACTTCAGCTGGGAGTAAAAAAAATTCACACACCTGAAAAAGTAACAACCCATTGTTTCCTACAATTTTTTTTACTTTGCTTTAAACGAAAGTTACGTGAGACGAAAACTGCAGGTTGTTCCATTTTTTTATGAAGTTTGAGTTTGATATTACAAGTTGTTCTCGAGTTACTAACCACTTCTCCCATTTTTTTAAAATACGGTTTATTGACTTTTCTCGAAGTTTATAAATGGCTGGAAATTCTAGGTTTTTATTTTCTTCGCAGAAACAAAGCTTTCTCTATGAGTAGTGAAAATTGTAATTTACAATCTGATTTCTTTTCGTTTTTACGCGCAGGCGGCGCACCAAATCGGCCATTGCCACCGACACCCGACGAGGAGGAATCGGGAGATCGTACGCTAGTCATGAAACGAGTGAGTATGCCCTTCAATCCTGTAGTGCAAGCGAACGATTCACGTAGATGTTTTCCCCTGTCAATCGATATACATATAACTACTTTCTATATAAATCAATCTATACATATATATCTACACACATTATATCAGGTGTATATATATATTTATAAATTATATAAATATCGCACTGTCGTGTACCGATCGTGTACGCCGTACGAGTATTCGTGTAATCATTATTATTGATGGTAGGCTGCGCTATTATACGATCGAGCGTAATTCATTTTGTCCTGCTCTTCAGAGATATCCTCGATCCGGAAGTGATGATTACGAGTGTTATCTTCATCGATGATTTTTCGATGAGAATCAAAAAGCAAAAGAGAACCAAAAATCATCTCATTCATTTCTCTTTTGTTCCCTCTTTGTTTCTCACTCACTCTGCCTCTCTCTCTTTCTCTCTCTCTCTATCTCTCTCGAGTATTTACAAAATGAATCATGCCCGATCGTGCTGCACACATAATTATCTTATGATTTTTCTCACCTCGTACATCGCCCCATGAAGCATACGTTCATTCTCCAAATCCACAAAAAATATATATATATGGAATATAGCATATTTGTTAATACCCCCGGGGACCTTGTCGTCACTCGATGAGATAGTCACGAAACTTGCAAAGCTCCAAGTACCGTGGTGCACAAAATTCATTCGCCTGTTTATAATTGCCCACTCATACATGTCACAGAGTCCCTCCTAATCCTGAAAGCTCACAGACACGTATATGGGGCTTTTTCAATTAAAACGATCTCGTGTTTTTTTTTGTTTTCGACGGGTTCACAAATATTTCTCATACTTTACTAATTAGTTGTACCATTCGAAAATACTGTCTGGGTATTTTTTGGGAAATTTCCATTCATCTATTTCAGAATTCGATTTTTTACGACTTTGTCGATCGTGGAAAAGGTACGAGGCATAGAAAAAAACGACCGAGACGAAACAATGGGTTTTTTTTTCTTAATATTTTTTATAGCATGAGCTTTTTTTCTAATCAGTTCTGCACACGTTGTCGACAATCCTGTAATAGCAAAGTCGAACTAGACAAATTGAATAAAAATAAATACAAAATTATTTTGCTTGTACTAAAAAATTGCATCGTCATAAAATTAAAATCAACATTTCTTACCCAACGATGAAAAATCGAAGGTAACTTTGAAATCGATGGATGAAAAAATGTCAACAAATCTGCAGAATGTTTTTCTAATCGAGTTTGACAAGAAACATACCGATTTTACAGAGAAAGCCCCATACGCAAGACACACGATTATCCTCCCAACCGTGATAAATCCCCCATCATACGAGATTGACCCCTTTCGCATCCACGAACGGTCTGGATCACCTCATTAAGCCTCCTCAACCCTTCCAGCCTAATCGTACGAAAATCACGTACACGACCAGACACCCGTGACTAGGTTAAAAAAAGATATATCGGAAAAACCACTTCGTTAAAAACAAAAAGAGCAAATTACCCCGCCAAAAAAACCATCAACCCACCACCACATTCATTATTATTGCACGTGTCTTTTTTTTGTTCTTTTTCTCGTCACCGTTTCATTTCCTACGAAACACTTCTACCACACGACCCACTCGTGCTACCGTCGTCGTTCGTCGTCTCGCTCGCTCGCTCGTTCGATATCTTCCGTAATCACACGAAAACAAACAAAAAACCAAAACAAACAAACAAACAAAAAAACAAAAAAAAAACGGTATCGTAGAAACTTAGTCAGACGCACGACGATAAAAAGACGACGACGACGAGCAGCAGCAACCGGCGCTCCGAGGTAGACGAGCAGCTGCTACTCAAGGAGTGGGACTTTACTCGCTTCTTTCAAGGGTTTAACGAAAGGTTGGATAAAATGAAACAGGATACGAGCGTCAAGTCCGGTAGCGAGGAGAGATCTTCCTCGTCGGGCGAGAGAACACTGAAGCGTTACGAATTGGCGTCGAGACGACAGCAGGAGCAACAACAACAACAACAGCAACCTCAACAACAAAAAATAAATCAAAAAACGCCCCAGGCACAAGCTACGTCGCAACAACAACAGCCAAAGCCTGTTCACAGACGTCAAGAGTCCGACTCTAAGCTCGGCAATGCGAGCGCTTTCGCTCGCGCCTTTAGACGCGAAAATTCAGATTTTTTTCCATCCACGAGACACTCGGCCTATCTACAAAAATCTGAGCCAAGATCGAGTATATTCGCGAGTGGCAATCGTCGAGGTAGCGAGATTAGCGTCGCCGGTATGATCGGCAAGAAAGGAAATTCGACGAATTCCGGCGAGCCCGTATTGACGGATTTCTCGTTCGGTCGCGACGGTGGACCACAGAGACCGAGACGCGAGAAGACCGAGAGCGAGATCGTCTTTGGCAATAGGCAACATCAGCAGGAGATCGTAAACAACACCAGGGAACGTGCCGAGGCAAGGAGGCTCGACGTTGAGGCCAGATTTTCTCGCGATCACGAGGCCAACGAGGCTAGAAGACGACGTTTCAGGCCGACCGAGGCGGCTACATCGTCCGACGACGCTGGAACTATTAAATCGACCGCCAGTACGACCGCTAGCGAGTACAGCCCCGTTGTCACCCAGGTCAGTCCCACCGAGAACCACAATCGAGAAAACAAAACAAAACAAAATATATCCAACCCCTTACTACGACTGCCTGTCTGCCTGCCGGACCAAAAATTAAATAACGAACATACAATATCCGCCAAAAAAAAAAGAAAATAATCATCCTAGGAAGAAACGTCCGATCCTCGTTTGTCCGAATGTACCCGAGGACACGTTTGTACCGCTCGGTGTCGAGTAAATTGGCTTTTTTTTTTGTTTTATAGTTTTTATTTAATTTCTTTTAGAGAATAATTTTTGTTTCTCATTCGTGATTGAGAAATAGTAGGGAAGATGTTGTTGTCAGAGATATTTTTATTGCGACGGCCATCCTTCGAGCCAAAGAGTTTTTTTTGTAGTTTTTAAGGGTGAACGTACAATTTCGATCCGGGTACCTATTTGCATCGTTCGTGCAGAAAATAATCGGGTCATCCCCTAGAAACGTGTACCATTTGGCAATTAACTTCCGCTCGAAAAGCTATTTACTCGATACTGTCGTATATCGCGTCTCCTAACCCAACCGTCCTCTGCCCACGCTCGCGAAACCTCGTCCATCAGCTTTTGCCTCCTATCTCCCAACGATTTCGATACCAGCCCGATAAAACAGGGTTTGGGCACCTTTCGAATAAAAAATATCTAAATATAATTTAATGACAAAAGAAAAAGTACACAAATTCTTTAAAGAGAAAACAAAACCTTTCGTCAAAAATTATATTTTAGTTTTCCGCAAAAGAAAAAAAACAAACAAACAACGTTGAACGATTTTTCATTCCAACAGTGTCCAAGCCTGTAACCCCTCTCGTCTTTATCCACCTCGTCGTCGAAAAAATAAAAATCCCGCCTCTCTCTCTGTTTCTCTCTCACACAACCCCCTCTGTCATCCCCATTTGCGTCGGCGCGCTCGCATCTCGGAAGCGGCCAATAATATTTGTTTTATTTTTCTCTTGGAAGAATGTCATAATTAATTAATTAGAAAGTTTTAGTCGGCTAAGCTCGAGTTTTAGAGGCGCATACATATGAACCCGAACATATATATATACATATACGTATATGTATATATATATTTCCAACTCATATATACACGCATATATATATATGTATATATATATACTTGTTATATCTCGTTGTTGATAACCCAAAAAAAAACATTTTTCATTACATATGTAGCAGCGATAGGTACTACTTTGCTAGTGCTATACCACATCTTGCTACCGCTATTATCATACTATATGAACGATTACAACTATTGAATCACCACTACTACATACTTACTGTCTTCTACTATACTACCACTACTATACTTACTACTTACTACTACCCCCCATATATACATATATATATTTTCTTTTATTTAACATACAATATTCTTATTCACCCTTAAAAGGCCCTTCCGACCCCTCATAGAATTCTTTTTCGACAATTAATCACGATCGAACACATCCGTCATCATTAACGGTCACGACAATCTTTCTCCACTCTACCATTGCTAATATCATCGTTCTAACGTCTTATCAAACACATCTGCAGTCAACGTGGAGAAGGGAAAAACGCTGTGTTCTGTATTTTGTAAAAAGAAAATTAAGTGATCATTCGGTGCTGAAGAGAAGACGTACGAAAAAAATCCTTGTCATTCCTAAATTTCCTACGAAACGGTCAAGGATCTGGGTAGTTTCTCTTTTATTCTCCCCACCTCTCTCTCTCTCTCTCTCTCTCTCTCTCTGTCTCTCTCTCTACTTTTCTCTATGTCTTTCTGTTTTCTGTTTATCGTGGGATCGGGCTGATGTTGAGACTTTGACGAAAAAGAAACTAATGATTACAATTTCGAACTTTTTCTCGTGGTTTGCTTTCGAGGACTCGACTCGACTCCGTTCTTACACGACTAATAAAATGCTGCTGCTCGAATTAAAAAATTGATTAATCGAAACGGAAATAAACACCCTGCTTCCTTACAGCACACGATGGACTAATAGCATGGGACCTTTGTGCGCGGGTGTTAAGGGGTTATTAATACCGCTGCATTTGCATACACGTATTCTCCAGACCGATGTCCTTATTCGACGACGAAAACGAACTATCACGAGGACGAGGGACGAGGAGAACGTTTTTTTTTCATTTTTCGAAACGCGAAAAATTTCGCGGTGGTTACCTCGTTAAATTTGACGATATAATATTTCCGGTGGTGAACGTATACGATCCTTTTAACGAAGACGCGAAAAGTGGAATGTGACTGATAAAATCGTTCGAATTCTCACGAATTTCAAATTTCAAATTTTCGTTACATTTCTTATTTTGTTATCTTATAACAAAATAATTATATTCTTCGCTACGAGTAAAAATATGAAAACAAAAATCGTTCGTGGGATACTCCACGAGCAGCTTCGTCCATTGGACATTATTTTTATACTTTGTTGAATTCGGTTTTCGAAGGATCGTCGAAAAAGTAAGATATCGTTCCGTAATTTGCGAATCCATTAACTTTTGATAAAGTAGCGTGTTAAAAAAAAAACGTGTATTTTGCAAACATAATGCTGAATTTGGCATAATATTTCAAAGAGTAATTGATCGATCGGAAAAATTATACACGAGGATGAAGATAATGTTTTTATCAATATGCTGTCAAAACTTTGAGCCGATCGGACAGTGATTGAGTTACGTTGCCGCTCGGTTGGAAAAATATAATGCCGATATGAACGTGTTTAACGTTTTCGTGCTGTAATTCTCGGAAGAAAAATTTATTTAGTCTCGAACCGACAGAGGAAATTGATATCGTAAAAAAAAGAACTGCCCAAAATGAGTGTAAAATTTTACGTGAAATGCCCCATATATATTCATAGAAAAATGCATTTTTGTCGTTCCATCGATCACATTCCACTCGATCGAGCTTCGTGTCTTTTACAATCGACGGATCTCCGAAAAAATTAATTTCCATTCTCTCTTTGTCCACGTCCCTCTTTCTCCCTCTCCTTCGTGATCGATCCAAGATCGAGCATTCCCTTACCGCGGAGTGACCGCCTAACCGTGTGTGTTCGTGCTAACAGACTTTTCTTTTTGAAAAATAAATAAGCCAAAAGCCAAAATAGAAAAAATAAAATAAAAACGAAAATCTTGCCTGAGAATCGTGCATGGGCGTCACGAAGAGAGGATTTTTACGAGGCCTGCGATACGCTGAGATGGAATATTTCCGAGTGAGACGAAAATCATTCCGAGGAATACGAGGGACAATCACGAGGACGAAGAGGAAATAAAAAAAAACAGGCAATGAGAGAAAAGCGTCTCGTACGAATTAGGGTCGAAAAGAAGCCCCTTTGAATCCTCGATCGATGTAACGAAAACCGAACGAACGAAAGCAAAAACAAAAAAAAACTTCATTCGACTTCATTTTCACCGGACCGACGTACGAGGCGATGACGATTATCATGGCGATCGTTGCATGATCCGCTTAATGTTGCAATCCATACAGACACGACGTCGCTGATACAAGGTCGCTGTTGCAAAAAAAAACTTTTTCATTTGATTTTATTTTTTAATCTTTTTTTTTATTTTTTTTTTTTATGCATTTTCACTCCCGTCAGTGAAAATCTGAACGCATCCGCATTTTACCACACTCAGCATGTTATGTGTCGAGCATGATCAGAAAAACAAAAAACATTTCACGTGCTCGCATGACGAAGAAAAAAGTGCCTCGAACGAACTGCACGTTTTGTGTTGTGTAACTAAACGGGGGCTATAGCGGCCTAACAATGATTGACGAGAAAACAAAAAAAGAAACGAGAAGCATTAATCGACGAAGAATTCGACGGACGGAGTAGAGAAGGAAAAATATTGAAAGAAAATTTCTCATCCTTCATTATTAATTTAACGTGCGCTACTCCTGAAAATGTTGTTATTTCCCCTCCCCCACGCTAAATAGTTACAAATCTCGCTCCTTCGTTTTGCATCGCACCGTTGCTCGATATTTTATCCCGCCGTGTCGCAACAAACCCCAAGCTGTACTCGCTCTCGAACCCATCTTTTTTGCCATTGTTTTTTTTTTATATTTGTGTGTTTTACGATTATAAGTGTTTCGTGGCTGTGTCACGCTTCGTCAAAAATACTGCGTGGCTTAGCTTTTGATATTGTTTGACTTTTTTTTTTCTTACTGCGTTTTTGAAAAAAAAAGTCCCAACTTATCGTTGTCCGCTTTTTTTTCTTCATTTCTGCGTTCACGCTGTTATCTGTCGTCATTTCTTTTTTTCACAAAGTCTACGAGAAAATTTTTGTTGAATTTGAGAAATTATTATTTATTATTATATTACGTTTCTTTTTTAGAACGTTTATAATCTTTTTTGTTTGTTTGTTGATAAATAGGCACCACGTGAAAGTGCACGTTTAGAAATATATAGATACGTTTCCTGTCGAATATCTGACATGATTTATAATTTGTACCATTAGTCAGCCATGCGTAATGCGCGTGGGTTGCTATCGGGGAAAAAAAACTATTCCACGTCGAACGGCTCTCTCACCGATTTCTGTTTAAGAGCTATCGAGCGATGGCGTACGACGTGCCAAGTGGCCAAAAAACTTAACTGAGAATTTTTCTTGACGGATCACGTGGAAAGTATGGCAGCGATGGATGATTAAACATACGTCATTGATTCGTAACGATATTAAAAACCTGTGTAAATCTCCATTTCCGTTGAACATTATTTTCTCGCATTACCAACAAATTGTTAAATTCCATCATCAAATTTTGGCCACGGTTATGAACTTTAGGTTAATCCTTGAATTAATGTTATTACGAATCGTACAAATACTAGCCACTGTTTGTCGCGTCGAACACCGAGAGGGTTTCACTTTATCGCGAATTCTCAAAAATTTCAGCGACGATTTGAAAAAAAAGTGAGCAGATCTGTCAAGAAAAATTCGAGACGTAAGACACGTGCGGTCGTGTGGGCTCGCACTTTTTTTATGAAAAGGATTTTGAAACGTTTTTTGTATACCCTCTTTGAAAAAATATGGTGTTTATTTCGGATTTAAAGTATTACCGGTTTCAACAGTTTTTTGTTTTTGCATAAAAGTTACATGACAAATGGTTCAAAGTTTTTTTTTTGTTGGTTATCAAACTTAATTAAAGTCTGAATTTAAAACAAGGTATTCTAAATAATTTTCAGACTAGCATCACAAATAATAAAAGTTCAAAATAAAACTGCCATTTTTTAAGAAACTGAACCCAAGTTGAATGAAAGTTCCGAATAAGTTGTCACAGCTGGTCACAATTTGATCAAAACTTGAATTCAATTTTGTTTTGTAATTCTTTTAAATGAAATATCATTAAATTATAATCGATCTATTAATTATTGAGAGACGTTGAGGACAAATTCAAGCGACGTGATGTGCAGTTGACTAAACGTTGATAATCAAAAATAAAAAATGATTGAATTCTGTTTTTTTGTGATGTTTTTTTTTGCTGTCGAAGCTATAATTCCTATATAAACACGATATTTTTCATTTTCAAAATGATAACTTGTAAAAAGTCATCCAGTATTACTGTGTTCGCAGTGTGTTCGTGGGAATTATCGCAACGGGAGACGATAGCCTCGATTCAAAGTTGGTCACGCGCGCTCCATGGCTCTTAAGCTCGTTTAGTTACTTTGCCTCGTTGATTATTTATTTCCTAATTCAAGTATTCTATTATCTCGTTGCCTCGTTTTAATTTCTTTATTTATTTATTCTTCGTTGTCGTTTTTTTTTTGTCTTTTTGTTTTTATTCCACTACTCGACTCTTTCTTCGAGAAGTGTAATCTTTTCAGTTGTTCCTCTATCTCTTTCACTAGCCGTTCGTTTATTTTCTTTCCCCTTTACTTATTATACCGTCCTTTTTCCCGGCTATCTTGTACAACTAATAAGAAAGTACTTTCCGAACTGTCGGACGAGAAACTTTAACACTTCGTCCTATCTCCTTCATTTACCTAGATTTGAATCTCTCTTGGTTCCGCACAAAAATTGTTTTTCCTCCCCCTCTTTTTTGTTACACTCTATCTCTCTTTCATCCTGACACTCCAATTTGATGTACATCACGAGTAGAATTCATGAATCGCGAAGAGGAACAATTCCGGGAGGAAATGTTTATTTTTACAATGCTAAAATATTCATTCCCGATCCTGTGCAACGATAAAAGTTGAATGAAACCAAAAAAACCAAGCAAACTCACGTACTCAGCGAACGTTCTAAAAACAAACAAAAAAAACTAACGTTGGAAATTTTTGTCAAATTTCCAACGAAATTCGAATTCGAATGAAAAACTTGAATTCCTCTCGTGAGAGTCGTCAGGATTATCCACGTGACCTTCTTTTTTCATCTTCTTAATTTTTCTATTACGACCAACTATTACCGTTATACGGCTATTCCTTCGACCTTCGTCCTGATCAACATCTATACTACCGGCTGCTTTGCAGAGTCGAGAGGGGGGAGACCGACCGAGAGGAGGCGGAGGAGGAGGTGAGTTCCAGAGGTCAGATTCGTCCCCTGGCTCGCGACCTAGCTCCGTCCTACCGGACCTCTTGACCTCGTCCCCGGGTCAACGGCAGGACAAGTCAACCAGCGAGGAGGTCAGACACCTGCGCGCTTATATTCAATCTCTCTATCACTCTTTCTCTCAACCTTTCTATCTCTATCTCTCTCTCACTCTCACTCTCTCTCTCTCTATCTCTATCTCTTTCTCACTAGAAATATATATATATACATATTATATCATTTTTATTTCGCCGCGAATCTTCCGTCCGTTTCGACAGATCAGCGACGAAACTATTTTTCCAACATTTTTTTGTTCATTCGCTCGGTCAACCGAGAAGACCATCTGCTCGTGATATTACGATTATCCTGTGATAACTTCTTCGGACCGGAAGTGATTTAAATTTCCAGCTGCTCTTTCGACTTATCGTCCTGCTGGTGTTCGTCTCTCATCACGTTACGGACGAAAGGATCGTACGAGCGACACGTTTTTTTTTAACATTTTTTTTGTTTACGTTTCTTACCGTCAATTCAAATTCACTTTCTCAGCGTGTAACTTCTCAATGATCAGTGCCGTTGCCGAGAATATAGCGACGCTTACTCGGTGAAGGGATCTGATTCACATCGATGGAGTTTTCCGAATATGAAAAATGTTGCATGATGGATTTTGATGAATTTTGAAATTCAAATTTGATACTCTGTCGTTTTCGAACCGTGTTCCTGTTCTTAGAATTTTTTTTAGAAGGCTCCATGGATCGTGCTCCAAGACAGATATGGGCGTCATTCTTGAGAAAAAAAAGTCTTCATTTAACATAATTTTTTTGGTAAAAGATACTGTTTTTTTAAGATAATTTCAAATAATTTTACAGGTAAAAAGTATTAATGTTCGTTATTTTAAAGAAATAATATTTTATCGTTCGACGTTGAATCCTTTGATTCGAATGGAAATAATTAATCGTTTTTTTTGTTCTCGAACGACGCCTATCTCTGTTCGAAAAGTGCTTTTTGTCGCGCGTCCGTACCTTCCGAGTGCTCGTTTCTTGCTTCTCGCGTTGCACACCAAAGTCGTTGCCTCTTGTAAAATTGCTGCTTCGTTGTTTTATTTTATTTTCTTTTAGTTTTCGAACTCGATCGTATTTTTGTGCCTCGATGATGATATTACGAAAAAAGGAAAAGAAATCGTTCGCCCCGAGAGCACTCGGAGGGAATAAATAAAAATCCGCTGCCCGAAAAGGCCGAGGAATCGCGATTTATAAATGTTTTTCGGCAGGATCGCGGAGGTTGGTAAAACGGGCAACAACACAAAAAAAAAGAGATAAACTCGAACTGTTCAAACCCTCATACGCTTCAATTAGACCCGTGAGATAGATAAATTGCCCGTATCAATAATTCTCGAAGTTTGTAGCACGAACGATAATTGCAATAGGAGACGAGAACGCGAGATTTATTGATAAGGGCTTCGATAAGGATTTATTGCATCGATCTCTCGCGAAAGAAATTCAGTCGAAATAAAGATAAACATATAAATGAAAGAAAAAACAGAATAAATAAATATAAATATACAAAAATTCAAACAAAAATGATGTATTTTTAGAACGTGTGGAGAGCGATGCAATTTATTTTCTAGATCAGTTTCCACTAGTCTTAGCCGTTCGCTTATTGGAACGTTCTCCTCTTTTTTTCCAAAAAATTTATTTATTCTCATCTTCTCGCATTTTTTTTTTTAATTTTTGATTTTACACTCTATCGATATTGTTTTAACTGTTTAAAAAAATGCGTATAGCTCAGTATCGGACGAGAGAGTGCCCGTTTATTATTTTCGCCGTTAAACAAAGTAGTTGACTCTCTCGAAATGGCGTTTCGCAAATTTTTTGTAGTTTGAGCGTGTTTCTCGTTATTTCATTTTGTGCCATTTTAATTTCCTTTTTCATCTTCTTTTTCATTATAATTGTAATTTTTATTTCGTCAAGCCGACCGTCTATACGACTAGACGAACCGGTTTACGACCCGATATTTTTCTTCGCCTCTTGCAAAATGCGCACAAAGTGCGGGGAAAGTTGATTTATTTGATTATTATTTTCTTTTCTGCCGTCACACTATCCCGCATTACGTTCTTTCTTTGTTCGTCGATCTATCGCGAGCCCAGCAGCCCCCCTTTTTCTCAATGGTATATATGTTTAAAAAAGAAAAAAAATCGAAAAAAAAAGAAATATCGAAGATACGAAAAGGGGAACGAAGATTTTTTTTCATTGTCCCGATTATCAAGTGGTGCACCCAGAGGAATGCGCAGGTCAAGACTCTTCGATGATTAATGGGGTGGGGTGAGTCGCGATGAATCACCATGACTGGACGAATGACAGTGATCGAAGCATCCGCTCGTTTCTGATTTTTTAAAATTTTATTTTGTAAAATATTTTCTTCTTTTTTTTGTTTCGTCTCGTCACAAATCAATTTCTCTGGGTGCAAATCTTTGTAAATTTCATCTACGAATTATCGTCATCTTTCCTCTAGCTTATTTGTAATAAAAGAGAAAAGTTATATATACATATATACATATATACATATGAGGCCTCGTAAGCCCGAAACCCATCACAAATTATCAGCGTGACTAATTAAGGATTATGTTGTGTGTTGTGGGACACGCGGGAGCTCTAACTCGAAGGGCAGGGCCCTATCTACTGACCATCCCAATCCCAATACTAATTGCAATGTAAGTATTCATTCATCTACATCAGTTCAGTGTCGCTTCTTCGCTTCACGAAAACAAAAAACAAACAAACAAAACAACAATTCTAGATGTATAAAATAAAAATAAAAGATCGAATCTAAACTAAAAGTTTTGCGATAAATAAACATTTGAATTAAATTGAAAACAACAAAAAATAATAATTAAAATTAAACTGATAATAACGATTTATAAAATCGGGAATAAAGAGATAATTGAAAGTGGTGCGGTGAGGGCTGTACGGTAATTTTCGACCCTGCAGAGCCTCCCTTATTGTGTTTAATTTTTATTTTTATTTTTCAATATTTTTATTTTTCTCTTTTTCGTTTTTTTTTTAAATTAAAATTTATTATCGCATATAAGGAATGCCGGTGTTTTTATTTCTACTCTTCGAATCTAATTGTTCTTGGGTTTCTTATTTTTCTTCGCAATCTGGTTTTTATTTCTCGGTATTTTTCTCGCTCCGTTGTTTTAATATCCATCTTGGATCTCACCCTTTTTTTTTCTTTCAATATTCATAGATTTTTTTTCTTCTTTTTTTCTCAAACGTCTTTCGTTCTGTCACCACGATGGGTATTTTCTTTTGATCTCGCGCGAAGAACAAATGAATATGCAAGAAATCAACGGTTCAGGGAGTTATCGGTGGTGCAGCCATATTTGTTTTTTTTTCACACTTTTCTTTGTCTTACCATCTCTTGGAATTATTACACCAACGTGCCCCCCCCCCCGCCCCTCCAGCCCTTATTTACCCCCACTGGTATTTTCTCATCCGAAGGCGAAGTCACTGTGACATGGCAAAAGTTGTCGAACGAAATTAGCAAGTTCGTCGAGTCGGTGACTTCGCTCGTTTCGTTTCCACTACCCCCCCCCCCCCCCCCCCCCCCCCCCGATAGGATTTCCACGGAGTACATATTCCGAGCTCTGGAAATATTTAAAATATGGCGAACCCATCCTTTTTGCCTCGTTCCATCATTGTCGTCCTTTGTTTTTTTTTTATTATTTATTTTGTTCTTCATATTTCTGAGGGAATAGATATCTCTTGGTCTATTTACGCGTTGCTGTACGTCTTCTCCGAACGTTTATATATACATATATTACGTATTTATTGTAAATCGTATATATACGCACTCGCATGGTAAAAATTTATACGCGATAAATATTTCTTTAATTACACGTGATCGAAAATAATTAATTTACGAATTATCGATGTAAAATACGTTGTGTACGTATTTATTGTTTATCGTTGCAAAAATGTACGTTTTCGCGTATAAATTTTGTCCTTATGTGCATATTTACAAAGTTGTCCTTTTTTTTTGTTTCGTTTTGCTTTACCCGCTGTCTTAAGCTCTTCGCACGCTTTGACTACGTTCTGCGTATAAAAAAAATCCCATAACCGAACAAAAAATAATCGAATGGATCTATAAAAAAAAGAGGTTTATTCTCTTTCTCTCTTCTTTGTCGCTTTGAGAAACAACATCGTTCTCGTTACTGATAATCCCAAAGAAACGTATTTCCCTCTGTCTCTAACGTGCGATTTGGAGGTCTTGGAAAATTGCTGTAAAAATTATAGCGAATGCTCTACCACTGTTGATTATTGCGGTACTTCTATTTTCTTTTCTTTCCTCACACTCCCCCAACCTTTTTTATCCGTTTGTGGTTTAATCGTCTTCTAGACTTGACGGTAATTATATTGTGGTGCTCGGGTAGTTTAGAGGTCGACCGACTAGTCGAATTAACGACATAGACATTTGTCGTAATCTTGTCTTCTTTTATTCTAATTTATTTTAATTTTTTTCATTTTTATTCTTCAAATTGCATTTATAACTGTTGTAAACGTAGTTTCTAGTAAAAATAAATAAAGAAAACAGTGCGTGTGTAAAAAAGGAGCTCGTAGGAACTTTTGCCTCTTCTAACGTCTATCCTAATCACTCTTGCAATTTGTCGAATGCTACAGGGATTAACACAACGTTTTTTTGCTCGATACACATCGTCGAATCAATGTGTGACTATGTACACGTAGTGACACACGCATTCGCACACGTACGATCGGATTTGTTCGCAATTTTGACTCTGTTGCAGTATCGACAAGCGGTTAAATCGCCTCCTCCGCTTGCGCTCCAACAGAAACAGAGATCCTTCCTGACGTTCGGATTTGGCGCTGGACCAGTCAGACGAGAGTCCCACGTTAACGTCAATGTAACACCGACCAGCCACGATCTGGCTTCCGACACACCGGAAATACGTAAATACAAGAAACGTTTCAACAGTGAAATCCTTTGCGCCGCATTGTGGGGTGAGTTTTATCTCGTTGGAAGAATTTCAGGATCTACGATTATCTTGTTTTAACGTGACTGAAATATGGTTTCATTGAATACGGGATGTCGCGATTTAACAGTTCTAAAACATTCGATAATATACTGGGTGAACTATTTTACTGTAATATAAAGGGTTGAATAAGGTGTCTCCACATAATGGTACAAAAAATGAATGAATTATATGCCAAGTCACTTATTTCAATTGTATAAAAAAAAGGTTAAGTAATATCTAGGTAAAGGTATCCCGACATGGCAGGAAAAAAGATTGAATAATATATCTGATGGGCACTACCAGAAAGGGTTGAATAATATACCAGGATGTTCTGATTTAACCGCATCAGAAAGATTTTAATAATGTGCAGCGTAAATTTTAAGCACTAATTAATATGCTGAAGCGAGAATTTAAGGGTAAACGTTGAACAAATAACTCTACTGTACCCAGAGGGTTGGCACGAAGGTATAGCGTTTGGTATATAGATGTTATCCTTTGGGTCTGACAATCGTATTCCTGAGGCTTCAAAGCCACGTTTCATCTCCAGTCAGTGATCCGAAATAAGCGATCTATCTAAATGCAAATGTTTGTTTGTCGGCACGTCGATTATGTACACAGGTGTGAATCTTCTAATTGGAACGGAAAATGGTCTGATGCTCCTCGACAGAAGTGGACAGGGCAAGGTATATCAGCTGATAAGCAGACGACGATTTCAACAGATGGAAGTACTCGAGGGACAGAATATCCTTGTCACGATAAGCGGCAAGAAAAATCGTGTCAGAGTCTATTACCTGTCGTGGCTAAAGAGCAAGATTTTACGTACAGACGGTCACAGCGACGTGAGTCCTTTATAAAACTGATTCTGTTATCCTTTTTTTGTTTAGTCGAGCGAATAATAATAGACTGTATTTCAGAATATCTTGAACTTTGTCATACGTCGTTTTCGTAGAAAATACCATGGTTTATTATTTTATCAAAAATTACTATTTTATTTTTAAAATCACGTCGACTTTTTGACACACCAGAAGTTTCTTCCTGTATGTTTTTTCTTCTTCAATTACTGAGGCAAAATTAGATTTTCTCGTTTTATCGTCTCAACGACTAACTTTTTTATCGCATTATTTTTTACTTTCGTTACATCTTTTTTTACAGCAAGTCGAGAGGCGCAACGGCTGGATAAACGTCGGTGATCTCCAAGGAGCTGTGCACTTTAAGATAGTCAAATACGAGAGAATAAAGTTTCTCGTTATAGCACTGAAGGACTCGATCGAGATTTACGCCTGGGCACCGAAACCTTACCACAAATTCATGGCTTTCAAGTCCTTTGGTGAACTTGCGCACAGACCTTTGCTCGTCGATCTTACGGTCGAAGAGGGCTCGCGATTGAAAGTTATATACGGAAGTGCCGATGGTTTCCACGCTGTCGATCTCGACACTGCCACTGTTTACGATATTTATTTACCCAAGCACGTGAGTGTCCGATAAGAAAAGTATGTTTCGGGAAATCTACTGTGAGATTGCAGAGACAGCAAGTTGTTTTCTCGTATCGTTGGTTACGAAAATAAATTATAAGTAAATATCTTCTATTAACGACGTACGAATGTATCAAACTATTGAAAACAGTTTTTTCATTTTTATCAAAATTTCCAATAGTAGTCGATGATTTCGAGAAATCATACGTAAAGACTAGATGGTTTTTATAAAAATCTTGTCAAGATTTCGGAAGAATTCGATTGGAATGCTCCGAGTTGTAAAGTCAGTCAGTTAGAACACGTGCCTTTGAGATAAACGCTTTTGAAGTTTGCAGACCTTCGAGTTCCCACTGTGCCATCGACTGCGAACTTCGGCATTCGTACAAAAACTTCTACATTTCAATGAATTTGTTTTAATTCGGTGGGACAACGCTTCATTGACAATCTCGTAGTGAATTTCCCTAAAAAACACTTGTAGGATATTTACAACGAAAGGTCGAAATAAACGATGAATAACTCATGTTATAAATTATAATATCAACAGACTCAGGGACCCATCTGTCCTCATTGCATCGTCACTCTGCCAAACAGCAATGGTATGCAACTTTTACTGTGCTACGACAACGAGGGCGTTTACGTTAATACGTACGGTCGTGTCTCCAAGACGATGGTATTGCAATGGGGCGAAATGCCAACGAGCGTGGCTTACATCGGCACCGGACAAATAATGGGCTGGGGTAATAAAGCAATCGAGATACGAAGTGTCGAGAGTGGTCATCTGGACGGTGTATTTATGCACAAGAAAGCTCAACGGCTCAAGTTCCTCTGTGAACGTAACGATAAGGTACGTTACACTTTACTTTTTTCTGTCTCTCTCTGTCTTTCTTCTTTCATAACTTTTAAAATCGATGAAATGGTAATTATAATATTTTCTTTTAATTATCTTTTCAGGTGTTCTTCTCATCGGCGAAAGGTGGCAGTTCGTGTCAGATTTATTTCATGACGCTGAACAAACCCGGCATGGCCAACTGGTGATCCCGAATGAGGCCTCGAATGGCCCCATCGTCGTCCCAATATCGTTTATCGCCCTCGTCACCGCCATACGACAAGCGACGCGTAACGGGAATCGTTCCGAGATCCTCGTCGAATAATAATCCTTATTCACTGCCACGGACGAGCTTTTCCGGAGCCAAAAAGTGCATTCATCGCAATCATCATTATCAGGATCGGCGAGACTCTCATCTCTACGAGAATCACGATAATCACAATAACAACAACAACAACAATAATAACATCAACAACAACAGCAGCAGCAACAATAAGAATAATTACTACGAAAATTATCATCATCGTCAGGAGCGCCGTTATCATCACGATTATAGCGACGAGGAGCATCAGTATCTCGCGAGTGACGACGAGGACGATAATTACGATTACGAGAGACTGAAGCGTTATCGCGGTCGTTTGTCATCACGACGCATAAGTCCGGGTACCATGAATCGTGTCAATCTAATCGTTAAAAGATTTTTGTGCTTTATCACATGTCCTTCTCTACGTTCGTCGGTGCGTTACAGTCAAGACTGTTAAGAGAAGACGAGAAAAAAAAGTATTCCTAACGTTCGAACGTGATCAAGGGGAAAGTGTCAGGCGAAAAGTTCAGTGTCGTATTTTCCATTTTTACGTATCACAGTAGGCGATAGGAGCCCCGGGGCAAGAAAATTTAGCACGTCGATTTCCTTTATCGAGATCGATTTTTCTTTTTTAAAGAGCGAATGCGTGAGCAATCCTCGGACGAATCGCTGAGGTATTCTTTTTTTTTCGTTTTTCTTTTTTAATACCAACACAAAATAATATCGTATAATTCGAGCTCAAGCTCGTCAGGTAGGCGATAGGAATGTTTTTCAAAATTACTGAGAGACGAAAACGAAGTTTTGCTGCAGGCACAGGTCGTCTATTCTTCGTCCTCTCCGGCATCGACGGTAGTAAAAAAAGGCACCGGGAAAGCAGTCAAAGTGAACCCGTGTTCTCGTTCTAAATTTATAATCTATCTCTCTCTCTCTTGCCGTGGTGGTTCTGCACTCGACGCTCGTATTCCGCGTTTCAATTAAACTTTTTTTTGTTTAATATGGTTTTTTTTTGTAGAAACCTACCGCGAAACTCGACGACAGACATTTCACTTAAAATACCACCGGGTTAATTAAAACGTAACGTCGGAGCGTCCGCAGAAGTGGGAAGGGGAGATCACGAGGGTACGTGTGGTGGCGTGGCTTGGTCAATACGGTCTTTTGTGTATCTTTTCTCTCGTGTATTTCGCACAAGCCGGAGAGAGAGTTTTTAGTTTTATTTCCCCTCAACTGGGACTGTTGATCGTTTCTAACGATGCTCGCATTTTTCCATCGTCGAGACTCGTCGATCGAAAATAAGAACTCGTTAAAGAGAGAACAAAAAAAAAGCAAAAGACCATCGACGATTGAAACGAGATAGCGAGTGTCTAACGTGATCTCGAATCGTTTATTTTTCTATCGGAAGATTCGGAAACCCGAAAGAAACTATCTTCCCCTCTTTTCCATTGGCGATTCACCCCGTGGTTTCTTTTCAATTAATCACCATCGAGTCGAAGTGCAGAGTATTAAAACTGCCGCTAGGTGAGTCGATGACGGCGAGATACGATGAATAGTAATCGAAAAGTAAAAAAAAAATAAATAAAAAAAAACATGACTGACGTTGAAAACGGAGGAAACAGAAAAGAAAAGAAAAAAATTGATTTTTTTAAGTAAGAAACAAAAAAATGATCGCTAATGTTATCCCTTGTATAGCTAAATAACACTTAGCCGTCGTAAAATCCAGGTATATCATAATAAATATCTATATCTTTTGAAGATGCGCGCGTCCGATGAAAATGAGAAAACGAACGTGGACAGGATCATAATTATACTAATATTAATAATAATAATAGTAATAATAATAATAACGATAATGATAAGCTGCCGCTGCTTGTGACGACGATTGATGATATAATAGTTATAGAGTGCATGATGAACATTATGATAATGATGGTACGGAGATGATGATGATGATGATGATGTGTGGTTATTGGAATTCGCATTTTTACAAATAATAGAATAATTGTGCTACCGTTTTTCGAAATGCACGAGTCTAGTACATTTCATTAATATACATATATATGTGTACACACACACACATATATATATATTTCTTTTCTTTTTTACGAAAAGCCTTTACCGTTCGTATCGATATTTCATTCGTATACTAGAAAGTCAAGGCGATGGCGCTGATGTCACGGAATGGCGTTCTCAAGGGATAAAAATGTAGCGAATCATGTATTCATATCACGCTGCTGAAATTTATCGAATGTCACGTGGAGTAACTCGAACTGTGAAATCGTGATCTGCTAAAAGGGGTGAGATTTCTCGTGGTACTCGTGAGCGGCCATTATCAGAATTGAAAGAAAAAAAAATCATTATTGAAAGTTGCATGGCAAACTCGGTTCGTACACAACGGTCGTCGTAAAACATGTTAAATGACGTATAATTTCTCGGGAAAATAACGTAAAAATGTATATTTCGGGCTGATATTATTATAATTCATAAAATCGCCACGAGGAGTCGCGTGTTCGAAAAGATCGGTTATCCAATAATTTTCTTATTGGCGTTGTGTGTGTGTATAGGCTTCGAGCAAGAATCTTTGCAACACCGATAAAGTCCGGTTCGCTCGGTTTTTATTTCCCCCGCGTATATTCCAGCACTCTCACAAAGATCGATATCACTTACGACTGTAACATCCCCCCCACTTTTGTACGCCGGATGTATTTTCTTATTGCCAATGGCTCTTTCGACCATTTGGAGGGGAGAGGGAGGAAAAGAG